>VXBC01001243.1:257772-323083 GCA_013399945.1 Ploceus nigricollis | reverse complement strand
TAAAGGAACAGCTTAGGAAGTCAGGCACTTTTCTGTTAAATCACCTTGTCATGTTTACAGCTCCCCAAAGCCCTCCTTAAATATGATAATGGGAGTCTGACTAGTCTGACTTTGTCATTTTAATTAAAAGCTCTATTCCTCATGGCAGGAGCAAGCAAAAAAAAAAAATACAGTTCCCACTGCAAGCCCATGGAAAATATGAATGTCTTTCGCTATAAAATTGCAATCTTAGGGATTGGTCTGGCCTATGTTTCATATGTAAACATCCATAATTCCCCTTCAAATATGGAATTTAATGGCAGATTCACTTTATTAACATGAAAAAAAGCCAACCATGAACCCATTTTCACCCCTTAGAGAACTTCTGTTTTTCTCCCTAGAAGACTTTTCATCCAGAAATTTCCAAGGTTTCCACCATTAAAAATCAAATGAAACTGCCAATTTTATAGGAAAGTTTCCACTAGTTTGAAATTTGTTTTCAGAATTTTATTCTGCTTGAGACTGTCACATTTTAGCCAAACTGTGAGTTACCCATTTAAGAGAAAATCCAGCTTCCAGCCTGTTCCATTAAGCCACATGACTGTGCAGAATATAATAGCTTGAGTCCATATCCTTACATTTCTTAAGCAAGTCCAAACCCACAGATTGCCAGGCACAGCAGATAGATCACACTGCCACCAAACTCATTCCCACTATCTGGATCACAGCTTCTGCAACTCAATTCCCTCTTTGTCAAACCTGGAGAACTCCCTCAATAGTCCCAAAATCCAGTTTGCACCTATTTTAAAAAAACAAAAGTCACTCTGGCCCACAAACAGGGGAGGACAAACCTTATCAGTCATTAAAAACATCATTTTCCTAAGTGATTGCTGGCAGCTGATGCTGCCCTTTCAAAGGGCAGAGATATTTATCTGAATAACTTCCACTAGCCAGCTCTGCACACTCCTCTCTTGCTGTATGTTAACCAGCAATCCTGGTCCTTTTTTTGTGCACACAGAGAGGACTGCAGCACTTTCAGAGGGTTTATTTTTACCCAGCTGGGCAGCTCCATTGTCCCCCGGGAGCTCAATGTGAACCCAAGAGTCTCAGGCTGGCATTGTCCCCCAGCAGTGGGTCAAGAACACTCTCAAGGGAAGAAATCAACACTCTGAGAGTTCAGATGACAACAGCAGAGATCAACAACAGCTCTGGCTAAGAGGGGTGATAGTCAGGACAGTTCTGGGCATTAAACTTCTCCATCTGCAGAGGACAAAGGGCAGCTCACACCCTGTAATGTTTTTGCTGCTTGGAAAATAAGGATGTGCAGACACTGCATCTTCAGCCCAGGCTGAACTGCTGCACCTTTAGATGAGGGACAGAGGGCAGCTGGGGGACAAAGGGACAGACACAAACCCCCTTTTCCAAGAAGAAGAGTTAAAAAATGAACACCAGAGCAGTAACCACACAAACATCCTCCTTTAGCCAGCACAGCCCATGACTTGCAGTCCAGATATAGACATGCACTTCTGTTACCTAGAGCAAGCTGGAAGAAAAGATCCATCAGCATCATTCCCTTGTCCCTTGAGCTCTCCATAAACACTCATGCTCTTTATTAATTCATTTCCTTTGTTGTTATTTATTAAAACTTTATTCTACTCTGATTTCAGATGCTACTCCACAGCAAACCTCTTCCCACAAATCTGTTGGTTTCCTTAGTTCACAGTAAAACCCTTAAATAAAACATTTAAGGAAAAAAAATAATAATGGAAAATTAATTAAGATAACCTCAAAAATCATACAGCACTATGTGTAGGTATGAAATGAGTTTAGATATAGGCTGGGATTTTTGAGGAAGGCTGTCACCTGTAGGCAAGCAAATCTCCTGCCTGCCTTGGATCAAATTCCCTGGGGGTTTAAAGTGGGCAGATCAGTTTCTCCATCACATGTTTTTCCAGTAAACACTCAGTTTCTTGTAATAAAAACAAAGCCTAATTGAAAACCAAACCCAAGTATGCTTATGAGATGAAAGACTTACTTTTCTCTAGCAAACCAGTCCATCACTATCAAGTGCAAATCCTTGTCCATGGAGCAGGTCTGGAAGGGTGGCTGCCAGAGGGATCCGTGACACCTTCAGGAGGGTGTGTGATGCACTCACAGTCCTGCTGCCCAAGAGCCAAGGGAGCAACAGCCCAGCTTTGCTCACAGTGGAGGAGCAGGAGTGTGGAAGTCACCTCTAGAATGAGGTGTTTCAATCTTTGCATTTTTCTTCTGCTCAGATCTTCAGGGAAGAACACAAGTCCCACAGAGCTCTGCTGCCTCTTGTTCAGGAACACACTGCTGTCCCACAGGGCTTGTCCACTCTTTAGAAAGAGAATATTAACAAAATCTGGCATTAGACTGCAAGACATTAATTCACTTCAACACCTAGGATAAGTGTTTTCTCTCTCTTCTGAGAGCATGAGAGGTAGAAGCACAGTTTGCTTTCTGATGTTACATCAATCTTGTTTGACCAAACAGTTATGGAGACACCTAGAAATGAAGCCTGTGACTGCAAACACCATGCAATACAGTATCTATTGTCACCTTGATAGCATTAAGAACTAAGACATTTTTATGGGAGGAGATAGTAGAAATTCTTGGAGAAATCCAGAGACTAGTTTTTTGGCTTGGAAAAAATGGACTTGGAGGAACAGCTAGGAAATATTTCTGCAAGGCTATGAAACCTTTCAGAGTGGTCCCAGCCAAATCTAGACATCTTTTAAATCCCCCCAGGGATGGTGACTGCTTTAATACCCTGGGCAACCTGTTCCAGTGCTTGACAGCCCTTTCAGTGAAGAAATTTTTCCTGCTTCCCAATCTAAATCTCCCTTGTCACAACTTGAGGTCATTTCTTGTCCTGTGACTTGTGACTGACCTGCACCTCACTGCAGATTCCTTCCAGGTGGTTGTGACAGCCAGTGGCATTACTCTTTTTTGCATTATATATCCTTTTTATACACTCCTGGCACAGCCAGCACTCACTGGCAGAGCAGTAACACAGCCAGACAGGAAATGAAATATCTAGGAGTTGCAGGTGCAATAGAAAAGCCACTGAAGTTTGAAATTAGTGCTGCATTCACTCACTGGAACTCAAAGAGAGCACTGAATTTATAAGTTTCTGTTTTCATAAGGCCTGTTCATTAAAATGAAGATCACATAGTTTGGAAATGCTCTATGATAAACAGATCAGGATTTATGACATGGTGAATAATTTGCAGCCAACTGTGAAAACCAAAACAGTGGAGGTTTAAGAGTGACTGCAGAGAATTCTGAGGGCTGTAGGTTTTGGGTTTTAACAAATGCTTTCACCCTCACATCCCCTTCAACACCCAGTTTTTCACCATCTCCATTGCCTTTCTTACAGGATTTGCTAAATCACAAATGCATAAAAAACCATCCCTAGGTCCAGGATGGGCACTGCAAGCTTCTCCTTCCCCCATTAGTCAGAATTTTCTACAGTTAGGCTTTCCTCACATTTCAGGATATTTATTTTTAAATTAATCCAGCAGGTGTTGTGAAAACAATTATGAATAGCAAATGGCTTCATGGAACCAATTTGGCTCCCTTAATGGCCAGCAGCAGATTGAACCCACCCTGGAGAAATCCTTCTTCCAGCACAGTTACTGTGAGCCACAGCAGCAGGAATTAAACATTCTGCTCCAGAAGGGCCTTGGTGCCCAGCAAGGCAGGCACCCACAGGTAAGGCTCTGTATCACACAGTGTTCTTCTTTCCAGATGTTCTTTTCTTTCCCTGCAATTGATTTGCAGTGTGATGATGAGGGCAGGAAATTGTTTCAGGGTGCATTTGGAATAATAGAAGCACCAAGGACTGGATCTTGTAACCTCTATTTTTAATAACCTTCAGGCTCAACACATGGAGCAGAGATGAGCTGGGCACTGTTGGGAGTTCTTCAGTTTGCATACTCTGTTATAGATCTAAAAATCAAAAGCAGAAACTCAATGGACCCTCCTCAACCTATGGGTGGACAATTAAATAATCCCAAGAATTCTGCCAGGAAGTGAACTTGTCACATGCAGCACCCTGCTGCCTTTTTCTCCTTTCATTTCTACTGAAGCTGCAGGTTCCTTTAATTATCTAAGTGAATAACTTAATGATAAATTCCATTCCATCTCTGACAGCTGAATAATTCAGGAGAATTTTAATAGGGAACAATAAAACATTCACTTTGGTTCCATCTCATCTTTAATTAAGTCAGTTCTGGAAAGATCCAAGTTCTAAAGGTCATTGAAAGATGTTGGCAAATTCATCAACAACATTAAAATCTAAAAAAAAAAAAAACAAAAAAAAAACCAAAAAAACACAACCAAAAAAAACCACCATAGGTTCAGTTTCAAGTCCCTAAGGTAACCTTAAAGGAAACTGTATGTCATGACCAAAGTATTCCTATATATTAGCTTGAAATGTAAAAACTACCTAGGGTTAATTGTAAAATGAATACTTCTATTTTTGAATTGCACTTGCAATAAATTTGCTTTAGCCAAAGTACACGATGTTGTTTTTCAATTAGTGACAAAACTTCATAAATAATGATTTTTTCAGGGTTTTGGGGTGAACTTTGGAAAACAGTTCATGTCCAAACAAATAAAACAGGAAAGTTTTGTTTTCAAGTCATCACTGAGACAAGCAAACAAGAACATTCTGCTTGGAGTCAGCCTACAAAATTGTTTGGCTTGAAAGGTTGTTAAAATCCATTTACTAACATTTGCTGTTGAACTAAAGTTTAAATAAGGGAAACTGTTCTAGGAAAGTCAACATTTCAAATTAAAAATAAGCCAGTGCTTCCAAATAACAAAGTGATTACTTTTGCCCCCCAGCTGAAACAATTCACTAACCTTTCTCCAAATTCACAGTGCACATTGATTTTTTGGGGTCAGTTGCCTCTGTTGAACCCTTCAAGTTAAAACCTGGCAAGCCAGTGGAGTCTCCTGCAACCATTAAACAGATTATTAAAATATTCATCTGCTGCTCAGTAGGGTTGTTACAGAGGTAATCCAACAGGGCTGCACTCCTGGCTGACCAGACTTTAGGCAATGACAAGCATTCATGAAAATAAATGAATATATTTAGAATGATTTTACAAATGTATATATGGGAGATATATGGGAGAGCAGGAGCACTGCACCTGCTCTCATAGAATGGGACTGCACTTAGCAAAAATCCTCCAGAATCACATTTTCAACCTAAATGGATTAGTTCCTAAATGTATTACCTTCTTAGCTCAGACTGGACAGGAGCAGAGCTGCTGTCCCACAGGAAAATTCATCATCCCAAATCATCTCATCAGCCAAGAACAAGACAGAGTGCAGATCTCTGCAGCTGTACAGCATTCCAAGAACTGGTTTGTGCCTGACTTCAGGCCTGATGATCAGAAATGTTCACTCTCCTGTTTCCAGAAGAAGCAAGTTCCCAGCAGCTAAACAAGCCCTGGCTGATTTCCTGCTGCTGTGGAAATTGACTCCATATCCACATGCCTGGTGAAAATGTATTTTCTCCTTGTGACAGCCCAAAGTCAGGGAAGGTCATTTACAAGTAATGATTTAATGTAAAAATGAAAGCAAATCTTGCACTGAAATTGTGCAATTTGGGGGCTGGGGATTTTCACCCCGTTCCAAGAAGCAAGATTCCCCATCACCAGTGCCATCCAAAAACCACTTGGGATTAGGAGCAAAGCAGTGTCTGGAAAGCAACGTGGCTGATCAGCATTCCCTGCTAACACTCACATGCCTGGAGATTTCCAAACCCCTGCCCTGATCTGCCTCTCCAGCCACAGCCTGCATGCCAGAGCTGCGGGCCATGCATCACCCTGCAGCTATCCATCCACCTTCTGCCCTGGATGGGGGGATGCTGGATCCAGCAGGGACTGTGCAACAGCCCCACCCTGCACAGGAGGAGCTGCTGGCACCACGGAGGTGACTGTGACTGCTGTCACCATGAAGGTGACTGTGATTGTTGTCACCATGAAGGTGAGCTGCTGGCACCACAGAGGTGGCTGTGACTGCTGTCACCATGCAGGTGAGCTGTTGGCACCAGCAGCACAAATCCCTCCCTCTTCCCTGTTGTTCACCCCCTTTTTGGGAGCTAACTCCAGTCTGCAGTGTGGTGCAATCTGCCCTCTGCACCCACTGCTGAGAGAGAAGGGCTTGCTCACTTCACCACGAAAGCCAAGGAGAAAATCCCCAGTCAGACCCAGAGCAGCAGGTGGGTGGTGTTAGCCAAGCCTGGAAATGTGATGCCATGCTGCCACTTCAGCAATTCCAGAGGAGGAGGAGGAGCAGGAGGTGTCTCTTTTGAACAGATAAAGGGTCAAGAGGCAGCAGAAACTCCCCCCAGCTGCTGGGTTATTCCTGTGCAGGAGCAGAGGATGGGTCTCACGGTGCAGGCACAGCTCCTTGGAGCACTCCAGAAGGGAGGGACGGTGCCAGAGCCCCTGCAGGGCTGGGGAGCCACCCTCACCCCCACCCTGCTCCCACGCATCCCCATGGCCCCAAGGAGGAACTGTTCCTCCTTCAACTGTTTGGTGCCACCATCAGATGCCCCCAGCAGGGGCTGAAGGAAACACCCACAAAGGAGCTCTGTGCTGGTGCAGCGTCAGATCAGCCACTGGCACATTGCAGGCAGACCTGGGGGATGATTTATGCACAGCTGCACCACCTCATTTCATAGACCTGTGTGGCTGTGGGGTCAAATTAGGGAAAAAGGCTCTTTGCATGCAAGATTCCCCAGGGGGTGTGTACAGGCAAGACCAGAGGGCACCCAGGACAGCCAAGCCACTGGAACAGCCCACAAAAAATGCAAAAGGGATGAGAAATAGACACAAAGCAAAAGAATAAATCTGTACAACTTCTCCTGGTGGGATTTACAGAAATACCAATTTGTCTTGCTTTCAGACTGAGATATTTCTTACTGCCAAAGGCCGTGGCTTTTTCTTGTTTGTTTTTAATAAGACCAGGGGGTTTTATTAATGCCTCCAAATCCAGACATACATTTTAATGCAAGATATGTTCCCAATATTCTGTGAACTTGGACCATCATCTCAGAATCGGGGAGCAGCTCACTATCTCAAGTCTCCCTGCTTGAAAATGCCTCCCCTCACACGTGAAGGGCAGCAGTCAAACCCCCTGCTTGCATTTGGACCTCCCACTCAGGCAGTCCTCCAGTTTTTCTTGACTTGCTTTGCTAGGAAGAAGAACACAATATCAATATCAGGCTCAGGATTTCTGAGATGTTGCATCTCTTTGGCTCAAGCTGATGCTTTCATGTAAAGGGTGAGCAGATGATCTTCTCAAATACAAAGCACAAGCCCATGAGACCTGAGGGCTAACCTGAGGCTTTGCTTTGAGCTTGGTTGCCTTCCCCAGCTCAGCAGACAGCACATCTTGAATGCACTTTTTGCAGTTGCTCAAGAGCTCACTGGAGCAGTGCAGACCTGGATGGGAGGGAGAGAGACAGACAGATGCAGAGTCATTGCCCATTGGTTTTCCCCTTGTAGTTTACACCAGATGCCTGGAAGGAAAACACAAATCAAACAAGTATCAAACCTGATGTCTTTCATTCCCCTCCACACCCAGAGTCCACTGTTTGCTCTTTGGTTGCCCTGTCTCTTCCCTCTCTTGAGGAATCCTTTCTAAAATGAAGGTGAATAAATCCTCTCCTCCCAGCAGAGCCCGGGCAGGCACTGGTTACAGGCTTTGTGCTGACATTGCTTCCCCTGCTGAGCCCACTGGATCTGCAGGAACACCCACCCTGGTTCCAGCACCACCCCCAGGTGCTGAGCACCTCACCAGGGCTGCACCCAGGGAAGGGGCAGCAGCCCCAGGTCTCCAGCTCAGGAAAGCTGTGCAGGCTTCACAGAGTGCAGAGGGCTTCCTGCTGAAAGAAGTGAGTGATGATAAACCTGTCTCCAAGTCCCACAGCCCAGAGAGACTCCTCAGGGCAGGAGACAGACCTGCCCAGGGCACAGGACTCCTCACATCCCCCCATTCCCAGCCCAGGGACTGCTGAGCTGGCTCCTCTGCCTCACAGGGGACATGCCATGACTGACTCCATTCCCCAAGAGGTTTATTTTGAAGGCAGTGGTCCCAGAGCTTGATTTCATCAGTGCCACCATGCTGGGTCTGTCCCCATCCACGCTGGGCACTGCCACTGTAAATGTCAGCGCAGCTCATCCTCCCCCTGAGCACAGCCTGCACTCCCAGCCAGCTGCAACGGGCTGAGCTCACCTCCTCTGCCTCAGAAACAGAATTATCAGCATCAGCATCAGTAACAGGAAGTTCTCCTTAAAGGATTAACATCTGATTCCACAGCAGCCTTAGAGGCCTCACCCGTGTGACACAGCTCATTAATTAGGGTGCACATGATGGCTGTGGGAGTTTCACTGAACACGTGAACCTGTGCAGAAACCTGGAACTTGCCAGCTTTAAAGCTCACTAAAGGGCTCTCACAGGAATTTTTAACTAAAGCATCTCTAGCTCCTCTTGGAAATGTTTTTCCTCAGCAGGATCTGTGGGCAGGACCAAGCTCAGCTGTAGGTGATTTCTGCCTTACCTGGCTCTGGCCCACTGGGCTGGGGGATGTTTTAAAGCCCAAGGACTGGGTTTGCCACAGCAAATCTGTTCCCCAGGCCAGACCTTAATCAAGGGTCACACAGAGCCCGTGGTGGGGCAGGGGGATGAACACACAGATGTTCCTGACACACCCTCCCATGCAGCTCCAGCCTGCCTGTGCTGCAAAGTCTGCAGCTGACTGAGGTACAATTTGGCAAAAGATGGAATTCTTAATAATGAGCCAGTCTAGACATGGAGACATCTGGATATGTCACCTGTGACCCTCCCAGCAGCTTCTTCCTGCAGTTCATATCATGAAAAGAAATTGCTCCTAATTCGTCCAGCTTCACTCCTAATCAGTCCCACTCTGTCACTTCTGCCACTGGATTAAAAAGCTCTTTTATCACCAAGAATCATCTCCAAGGCTTTAGCTTGCTCTAATCAAGCCAGTATTCCCATTAGATAAACAGGCATGGCTGCTTGGCTCTTCCAGGCTGTTTTCTTGTGTCTGGCTCTTTTCTGCCCACACTCGACTTTTTCTCCTTTATTTTAAGCACCTGGATGGTGACCCTGCCCAGGGGTGCTCCCACCCTGCTGCACAGGCACCACATCCCCTCCCTGCTCCCACACACGGCTTCCCTGCTCGCTCACCCACCTCTGCCAGCCTGTTTTGCCATCTAGTTTGCATCATGATTAGCAAGACAAAAGAAAAAAAAAAAAAGAAACCAGCAAAAAAAAAAGTGCTGAATGGTTCCTGTTCATCTCAGCACACTTCTCTGCTTTCTAGCAACTCATCTTGGTATTAAAAACAAAGTACTAATGACCATCATCCCATCAGTAATTGCCTTAATCTGATCAAAAGTCCTGCAGTTATCAATCACTACAAGTTCTTATTACCCTTTTCTCTTTCTGCTCTGATATCCCAGAGGCATCTCCACCACCAACATGAAAAATTTTCTTTTATTCAGAGAGCCTGTTAAGGATCTGTAAATCAGAGCTACCAATTTCCTAAACATGCAGCAAAATCACATTTTTTTTCCTGGTCCCAGAATCAATCACCTCAGTGATAAATTAAACTTCATATCTTATGTGCAAGATAGTGAAAATTATTGTTTTCCACTTGAATAGATGCACAAAGAGGTGTAAAAGCCATTCACATGCCATTCACACAGCAACAGGTATCTCCAAGGACTCCTGCTTTCAGTTAATGGCTTGAACAGAATACCCTGGCCAGGAAGAAAGTGTTACACAAATAACTGCTCTAGTCAAATTGCTGGAAAATTGGAGAAGTTTAGGAATATTTATGTTGGTGAATGTAATCCTGAACAAGCCAGTGTAAGATGCCAAGGTGTATATAGCCTTCCTTCAAGCAAAAAATTGAGTCTTTTAAGAACTTTTAGGCACGGTACAGGTGAGGTCTGCAGCATCTGCTGCTCACAGGGCAGGGATGCAGCACCCTCAGCAGTCTGTGGTTCAGCACCTTTTTGGGATTCTGGAGTCTGTCTTTGCAGAGAAACACTTGCCAACAATGAAAAACAAAGCCCACAGATTTTCCTGAAGCCTGTCCTGAGCAGCAGGCACTTAGGCACGACTTTAGATGGTTTTACCTTGGCTGGAGCAAGAAGCCCGAGGGCACGGAGGAAGGTGTGACAGGGCAGACCTGGGGGAAATGAATGCGAACAAAGGAGCTGCTACAGCACAACATCAAAACAGAGGAGAGCCAGTGGAAATGAGCCATTCCCAGACAGCCCAGAAACTGAATTCCTGCCATCAAAAGGCATCCCTAATCTCTTAATGCATTAAGGGATTCAGCAGTCCTTGCAATTGCCTAAGCATTTAAAGGTTAATTGCAACCAGGGTCTTTCAATGAAGTTATGTCAGAGAATAAAGGTTTCAGGAAATTCAGCCGCTGTAATTAAGAGATTGATGTCACAGATTCACATCTTCCCGAGCTTTGTGCAGTGCCTAACACTGACTCCTCAGCTTTCCTCTGGGATTCAGAGCAACACAAATAAGTACATGTCTCCGTGAGGCTGAAGGCTTCAAAAACCAGCTGATCATTTCTTCTGGGTCTAATCACTAAACCCAGGGCTGTATTGGAAGACTCCAGCCATTTCTTTAAAACTCCTGGATGAACAACAGCACCCCAAATACATTATAATCTTCTTTCTTGTGGCCTTTTTGTTAGGAGTTTTACTTTTGATTCTCCTGCAGGTGTTCGAATTCCCACAGTGACCCACAAAGGGATGCCATGGAAAGCTCTAGGGATGGGGTGCTGCTTCTCTCTACAGCAAAAAGGAACTTGTTTTGTTCACTTGTGGCAGCAAAAGGCTTCATCACACCTGTATCTTTATGTTTCTTGGGTGACTGCTATGAGGCCCTTGCCTGGGATTAAGGAAAGTGGGGAAGATGTAAAAAAGCTCCTGGATGTGACACCAGAAATGGCTGGAGGTGACAGATAAGAGTGTGAGAAGCTGATGAGACAGCACGGAGAGGAAGGTCTGTGTTTAGGGGTGGTGGCAGAGGAGTTAGGTGAGGAATAGCCAAATTTCACAGAATTGAGGGCCTGAGCTCCTGGTGGGGAGCAGAGCCAGCATTGCCCAGGTATTCAATCCCATCCGTGACTCCAGCTGCAGAGCTGGCAGCTGTGACACCCACAGCAGAGCTGGGTGACAATTTCATGCCCCAGCCCTGCCAGAATCAGCTCCTTCATTTAGTGCTCAGCCCATTTCACACCCAGGGTGTTCTCAGAAGGTTGTTTAGGAGCAAAGCAGACAAAACCCACATCATCTGCAGATCATCTGCCTGCTTGAAAAACTAGAAGATATTCTCTTAATCAGCTGGTGTCTCATGGCTCTAAGGCCAGTGATTTTACTCTGGGACACTGATTTTCCTCATGGAACAAGGTGAGAACAGGCTGACGTGTGGTGCTGGCACCCTAGACTCAGAATTTATTCTTTCTGGATCAGTCTCTTTCACAAGCCTAAGTCCATTTTAAGAGCAAAAAAAAGAGATACCCCAGAACAGAAACAAGGGAAGCTCTTAGCCAAGCATACAGGATCATTAGGACTAAGCTGGAGTACTTAAAGCCCAGTTTTTCCCCTGATGCCTTTACACAAGTGCCCAGGAGGGGACAAGAGAGGTGGGGATGCCCCATCCCTGAAACATCCCAGGCCAGGCTGGATGAGGCACAACTTTTAGCAGTCCACATCATTATTGGGATTTCATTAGCAAGGTTGCTAATGAGAAATGGGATTGAGAAACAAGTGAGCATTTTCCTCCCAGGGACAACAAATTGACCAATACTCAGTAAAAGAAGCAGTAAAAAGCAGGATGTGGGTTCTGTGCCATCCGGGCACTTTCCACAGAGAACCTGACTGGAGTCCTGGCAGACCTGGAGGAATCCACCTGGCTTCTAGTCAGAGAATGTGTTGCAAGATGCATTTGTACCTTCATGTTTCAGTTTTAAGGCACTCCCTAAGCTCAGAATTTGGGGTTGATGGGTGAGAAGGGAGCACAGTCCAGGCCTCTCCAAACCTGGGAGCAGCCACTGCTTTCAGATTGAGCTGAAAGGCTTCACATCCTGCAAAGCCTCACTTGCCAGGAACAGCAGAACCCCACAGGCTGGCAAAGGTGAGCCTAAAACTTCATCTCCACGAGATGAAAATCAAGAAGAGCTCATACAATCTTGTCAGAAACAACAGCAAAACAAGCAGCCCTTGGCAGGCAAGAGAGATGCTCTGCAATGCACTTCTGGAAAGTGCCCTGCAGTTGTACTGACACTACCTGCTCAGCTCAATAACTGCCACAGAACAGAGCAGGCAGTGGGAAGGTCAGGTGGAAATTAGATTCCAAAAGAGACACTGCACATTTAAAATTCTCCAGCCTCGGGAGGACAGAATTGAGTTGTTTATTCAGGAGGAAGCATGTCTGGCTAACATTGAGTTTGCATTTAATTGGCACTGATGAACAATAAAGTTGCAAACTCCTTTCACCAGTGCATGAATGTGCAGAAAACAACCTGCCACAGAACATTATATAGGAAATATTGTCCTTCAGCATCCTGCAGCCTTCTGCCATGTGAATCACAGCCCATTTAACAATGACATGGATGCTGGGCTGCTCAGGGGAGGGAAGGGCAGCTCTGACCATTACACACCAGCCAACATCATTAGAGGCAATTACCCTATTAGCACTGAAACAGACCTGATACGTGCACAGGGAGCCTCAGTACTCTTCAAGTGCTGCTTTCAACTGGAGATCAAAAAGGGGCACAGGAAAACATCCAGCTGCTTACAACCAGCACTCAGCACCCGGCAGCATTGGGTCCCTAATTAGGATTTAATAAGCTGGTAATTGTAATGGCAGTGGTCTCATTAGCCTGATACCTCATTACTGTGAGCACAGATCAAGTTGAGAAAGCCAGTCAACCTTGCCAGCCTTTCCAAACAACCAGACAAGAGCTGATTAAAGCCAGCGCTGCTTTTGAGGCAGCTCCTAATGAAAAGTCCAAATTCACAGCCAATGGGAAACCAACAGTAATTTGTGTCACTCTTTCAAGGAACACCTTTAGTGAGAGGCATGGGACCAGGAAGTTTGTTAATACTAAATAAATGCCCAGAATAAAAAGGAAGAATTTGTAGTCAGCACTACAAAATAAGGAGCACCAAACTGGAACAATGCTTGCCCCAAAGACAGCCCATGGAAATTACTAATGACTGCTCAGGGTAAAATCTCTAAAGCAGAGCAACATGTTTCTGAATCTCAAAGAACTTCAGGTTACTCCCTATGTTTATTGAAGCTGTCACTTCAGGTGCACACTTGGGCACTGCTCAAGAGCAGGTGAAATCACGTTGCCTTTTCACTGCAGTGCCCAGAGTGTCTTTGATCAAACAAATGTCTGTCTGCTGGCTCTCATCTGCCTCTGTTTGTGCAAGATCATAGCTAAAGGTCCAAAATAAAGTTGTGCATTTATCAATAATAGAAATGCAGTGTGTTTTATAAATACTTTTGATTTCAGGAATTTAGATAAAAAATTAGACTATTTCATGAACAAAATTTGAGCACAGATGCCAGCTCATGCTGGGTAATCCCCTAGAAACCAATCAATCAAGAACTTCTGAATGCAAATCAAAAAGCCTTTAGGCTCTACTGCTCACCTTTTTTCCAATCAAAGGCATTAAGTTTACTGAGGCCAGGATTTTTCAGCAAGTCATTTTACACCACCTTTTCATCTCAAGAGAGCAACATGAGCAGAGAGTTGGTAAAGTGAATTCAAAATAATCAATTCATTAAAAATAAATATCAAAGTGGCTTCATGAAAATCAAATCTCTAACAAAAAAAAAGAACATTTCTGAGCTTGATTTCTAAGTATCCAACTAGACAGTTTTAAAGTTCCTGTGAGTGGTTTCCAAGGCAGAGACATAAAAAATCTTATACTGGAGGGAATTGCAAGAATAAGCTTTTTTTCTTTATTTTTGTGAAAAGATGCCTGCAGAACAAATCTTTATATAGGCTGCCTTTCAGTCATAAAATACCTTGACCTACCACAGAGAGAAAACTCTGCTCCTACCCTCGTGAGTGATTTTGGGATGGCAGAGGATGTGCTTGCACAGAGGCCTTGGAGCAGCAGCCACCCCATGGGCTGTCACTGGTATCACTCAGCAGCTGTCACCTCCCTGTTCACAAAAGTAACAAGGTTCACGGCCACCAGAAATGGAGGAACCCCTCAGGAGCCTGAAAATGAGATGTTTTGAGCAGTTGAGGGGGTCTTCTTTACTAGGCTGATATCAGCACTAGTACTTCCAAGAGCCATGAGCTGGTGTCCACCCAATCCTGCAGGAAGCTGGTGCAGGGAGGGCACACAGCAGAAATCCCCTCCTGTGCCTGATTTTGTGTCTTTCAGCATCAGGAAATATATACCTTTGTGGGAAAACCCCCAATGAGTTTTGATAAGTAACTTCATGGCATTATCATAAGGGGACCTTTTGTTCCAGTCCCAGGGTCTCCTTTCCTTCCCTTAAAATGAGATTTTTCGTGGTGTAACTCAATGACCTCCACTAAGCAGAGCTATTCACTAACATCAAAATAAATGTTAATGCTAGACTAATGCAATTTATGGACAATTCAAAAAAGCATTCAGCACTTACAATTAGGACATAATTACGAGTTTGAAAGGAACCCAAATAACCATACCTGCTTTTCCTCACACAAGTTACTGCTCTGACAGTCCCTGGCAAAACAATTCCACAAATCCTTCTGGAGTAATCTAGTAGGGAAGTCCTGGTCTTTCTAATGGCATTTTATGTAACATTATGTTCCTACAGGAGCCCACAGGTTTCCTTATATTTACCCAGAGGCCAGGCAGCTCTGTTATCTGATGGAGAAATCTGTCTATCCATGCACTTAGAGGCTTGACAAGATGGAATTAATTTTTCTTCTTCTGCCCAAAGCAGCTGGGCATTTACCTCCTGTACTCCTCAGCAGCACCGTGTTGGCTGTGGGGGGCCAAGGAATGGCCCAAAGGGCACCAGGCAATCTGTGTTTGGCAGATATTGCAGGCTGACCACTTGTATGGCCACTGATGTGTTCTCTTTAGCTGTTTTGGTCCTGCCATCCCTCAAGAGCTGTGAGCAGAGCCTTTTCCTCAGGGAAAGCCTTTCCACCCTTCCACCACCACTCAGACAACACTGCGGGCAAACTGAGCCCACAGCATCTCCTTTACCATTCCTTGGTGGAGGAAATGATCTGCAGTGAACTCTCTGAGGTCACAGGCCTCAGCAGACTCTAATAAGTTGTGTAATTTATTGTCTAAGCAGACTGTGTATGGATCTTTCACACGTCCCAGTTTAACACAACATCCCTGTTTGGTTTGTGCATAATTTAAAGAACAGCTGAGTGCTGTTTCCTCCCTTGTGCAAGACTAGAGGCAGCCACATGTCTGAGCACTTCCCTGCACAAACATCTCAGCTCAAAACTGCAGCATTTGGTATTTTGCAGGGAAGTCCCTGCCAAGTTCAGGAGGGGCAGAGCTTCAGTCTGTGTCTGTACCCCTGGAATCCTTCACCACTGGTTTTTGTCACCTTGTTTCACTGTTTTCCTTACAACCACCACTTCATTTTGTGGTGCCAGGTTTGTTCTATGGTTTCGAGGAACTTAAAATATATTTTCTTATTAAAATTTGGACAAGAGGTTACTCTGTGGTGACACTAACCTCTGACATGGTGAAGCAATGGCCAGACACATCCATCTTCAGCATACAGATGTCCCCAAAGAGCCCCTCTCAGTGTCTTTCAGTAATCAGGCAGGTTACTGAAAGTTTGGTGTTTTTATCTCTTCAACTTCCAGGAATTCTCCACCAAGTGAGAATAAGCCTTTCTGACAGCTCTGAGTCAGAGTGAAAGACAGAAAAAGTGACAGGTTTGTATGACTTGAGAATAAAACCAGAGAGAACACATCTGCAACTTCATACATATTGAAGTAGGCTACAAAAAAGTGACAGCAAAAGAAAATCATACAATGTTGGAACCTACAAATCAGGAGAACCTGACTGACAGCACAGCAACAACTAGAGAATAACAGACTAGAACTGCTGGTAGAAAATTTAAATATATTTAAATCAATTCCCCCATTCCCGAGAAAGCAATTATGTTGACGCTAGAAGTACCTAAGATTTCAATCTGTTTTGAAATATCAAGCTGTCAATATTTTCATCCATTTTGCAAATAACCATTAAGGGGAATTAAAATGCAACATTGCTCAAGGATTGCCAGTACATCATGCACACAGGAGAGAGATTAAAGCTGCCTTGACAGCTGCAGCCTCACCCAGCTGCAGCAGGATGAGCTGCCCACTCCAGAGCAGCACTCAAGGACAGGAGAGTGGAGAGAAAAGGATGCAGACAGCTCTAACATGTGTAAAGGCTCTGCAGACTTCATCTGGACAGCCAGAAGCACAGATCAGGGCTACTAAACCCAGAGGATTTCATGTAATGATGTTTCTTCTCAGGAAAAGGCAAAGAGACTGTCTAGGTGCATTGCTCTTCTTCCTGAACTCAGCAGTCTTGTCCTGTCCCTGCCTTTCTCCTCCAAGCTGGAGACACACAAAGTAGCCCAGATTGTGCCCTGGGCTAGGGGGGAAGATGGGGGTTTGAAGGTGCCCAGCATGATCCAGTCAGAAGATACTGGATAGCTGAAATAGAGACAACATATGAAAACCACATGAAAAGTTACAAATTTCAGACACAACTCAGGCAACACGCTGCAGAAGCTAAAAAATACTGAAATTGTGCCTATTGGGGCACACACAAGTTTTCCACAGTATCAGTTTGTGGTCAGAGATAAGCTCTCCCAAGTTTCTCCCTCCATTCTGCTCATGAGTTGACATGTCCAACATGACCCAGGACTTTTTTTATTAGCTCTTTATGACTCTGAAAATTCTCAGAGATTAATATTGACGGCCAAGCCTGTTGTTTGAAATTTATCTAGCCAAGAGAAGAATTATTTCTTCTGTATGAATATCCTTCTTTTGCTTTAAATTCAGTTCATTAGCCTTAATTTGACTGATGAAAAATCAAATCTGTCACATGGTTCAATTAAAAGCAGCCAGACATGTTGGGCTTTTTCCTGTGCATATGTAGCCCACAAACAAATAGAATAATATAATAATGGCCAAAGCATTTGTTTGTATTCAACAGAAGAAGAATTCATCAGACTAAAGCAATCTTGAACTAAGTCACTCTGAGGATGCAAACCAGCAGAAAGTTAAATTAGCTCCCCTAGGAACTAACTTCAAATGTATTGTGATTTCAAGATGTTTTTAAAAAATAGAGCTCTTGAAATACTTTTTATACAACCAACAACTGGCTGCAAAGCAGCTAAATCAGATTAAGGGTGGTTTGTCCCACCCTGGGAATGGCTAAAATGAGCACAAATTGCACCACTTGGTGGTACAGTGACACCCTGCCCTCCCCAGCACACAGCTCCCAGCCAGGCTGGGCAATGCCACTCTCCTCACAACACTTTCATCACCACGTAGCTCTGAACTCTGAACACGTGAAAAAATGCCCTCAACCAGCCAGGGGCAGTCACTGCTGCTCTGGCAGGGCAGTGTTTTGTAGCTTGCCCAGCTTGATTAAGCTTTCTGCTCCTTTCTTCCCCAAAGCCCACAGGAGAGTGGTGTTTTCATAGAATTACAGGCTGGTTTGGGTTGGAAGGGACCTGAAAGCCCATCCAGTGCCACCCCTGCCATGGCAGGGACACATTCCTCTATCTCAGGTGCTCCAGCCTGGCCTTGGACACTTCCAGGGATCCAGGGGCAGCCACAGCTGCTCTGGACAGGTTGTGCCAGTGCTTTACCACCTGAGTAAAGAATTTCTAATATCTAACCTGCTCTCCTACAGCTTAAAGCCATTTTCTGCTCACTTACTAAATACAGAGCAAAGGATAATCTTTTGTTTCCCCTTTATTAGGCAAACCACCTCCCATCCCTGAAGGTCAGCCCTGGGCCATGCACACACTGTCATTACACCACATTACTGTAATTTAAAACCTTCCTGCAGCACACGTGGCCCAGGCCTGAGGCCTCGGGGACCACTGTGCACCCAGCCCCAGCACAGCTGAACACAGAGCCTGCATGCCCATCCCACCCAGGATCTGGAGACAGGAACCCACAATTGTGATTTCTTACAGAGCCCAGAGATGATTTAGCTCAGGAGGGGCACGGTGGCTTTGGTAAATGTGCCTCAAAGGTGATTCCTGATATTTGCAGATCACTGACTGTGGCTTATTTAAAGTAGCAGAGAAGTGAGACAATGAGGCATTGAAGTGCCCTGTAGATGAAACAGCAGCAGGTGTGGATGTGAGACCTCAGCCAGAACCACTGGGGCTGCTGCACCGCTCTGCTCAGTCTCCTTCCCTCAGTTTGGACCTTCAGGTGCCAGGAGATTCTCCCAGGAGGAGCAGCTGTGCTGACAAGCTGACAAGAGGACCTGGCAAGTTATAAACTTGTCAGTCCAAGTTCAGAGAGTTTGCAACAGATTTGCAGAAACTCTACTAAATTTCTACTAGAAACATCTACTCTAAATAGAGCAGATGAAATATTATGCTAAAATTTTTCTTGTTTCCTGTTACCCAAGGAAATCCCCAATTCATCAGCAGGGGCAGAGCGTGACACCACAAATTTCCACCTGAACTTTTGTCACCTGTGATGTGAGAGTTCAGGCCCTTAGGTCTGCCTGGCAATTCTTATAATGGAGAAGCTTTCCCACAGGAAGAAATTGCCACTGGGAAGCTACACAGCAGGAACTGACTGTGCTCCCAACAGAGAGAGGTCAGCATCACATTCCCACAGCACTGGGGTCCTGCTCATTGCTGTGTTCACAATAAACTGACAAGGAAGTGAAGAGTGAAGCTCATGTGCCATCACCCAGGGAAGTGCAGAACATTGAACAGGACTTCATTTCATCAGCAAGGGGGTGAGAGCTCCAAACATGTCTGATTGCAGTGACTTACAAAGAGAGGCACTGGGAAAACGTGATCCTAATTCTGCTTTCACAAGGAGGAGCTGCTACTACCCACAAATGGCATCTTGGCACTGTAACAGCTGTAAGAAGGGTTAGCTTGATATACAGCAGTTAGTAAGAAAAGGCAAATTCAGTACTGGGAATTATTAAGAAAGAAATAATAAAACATAATTATGCCAGAGCATGAACAAAATGAAGATCCAGTTTTTCATTCCATGTCACATTCCCAAAGGGAAACAGGAAACAGAAGTATGGAAGCAGGATTTCACTTTATGGATGTCTCTCCCCTGCATATCTGCATTCTCTGAAGCAGCTCAGAGCCATAACTGGCAAGCTCATGGCACTTGAATATTCAGAAGCTGTAACTGAGGGAACAAATAGGATAATGAGATTATTTCCAAAACAAGTGGCTAATCACCAGGTATGACGCATCTCTGCATTTTAAGGGAAATGATTACTCTACAGCTTGGATGGAATTCTGCCTCAGATCCATTCCAACAGACATCCAAACTGTGTACCTGAAACAACTGAGGCTGTCTAAGCAACTGGGAATAGCAGGTGCCCACTCAATAAAGACTTAAGTAATTACGAAAAAGAACCAAACAGGCCTGTTTTCCTTCTGCTCTTGCAGGTAGGACTGGTCCTGTCTGCCAAGTTCTGCTTCCAGCTCCTTCCACGAGGTGGGTTCAGATACCAGCAGCCCATGGCCAGTAACTGAGACCTCAAACCAGAAATCTGGGAGCACATCCATTTACTGATGGGTGGTACCTGCTGGAGATGTCTTTTGTTTCACATTGACCACACAGGGAATTTGAGTCAGGAATAGATAATCCTTAGATTTCAAGCCCTGGCCTGATTCAAATGGGCTGAATGTCGCTGCTCAGCCACTTCTGCCACAGGAACAGGCAGCTGCAGAGCTAAGAGGTGAGTTTACAGTCCATCATCTCTCCCATGGTGACTGTGTAGAGGCATTTGGGGTATTTGCTGGCAGTGCAATTCACTCCATGGTCACTGGATGTTTCCACAGGACAGCAGTGTGACACTCACCTCAGGGATCACCTCAGCAGAGCCTTCAGACCGATCCCACCTACTCCATAATTGAACAGGAGCTCTCCTCCTGGCAATGCACCTCATGCACAGGGCAGCATCTACCAACCATCCTGAGATATTAACTCATGAACTGTTCTCTGTACAAAACCATCCAGTTCACTGATAAATGGCCAGTGGTACAAACCACGAGCAATAACAAATAAATTATCCACTGCTCTCTAACAGAATCTAGTGCTGACCCAGGTCACCACTGAAACTGGAACAGTTTCTCATAAGGAACACTAATTGAAAAACAATACTAATGAGGCAATAAGTGCCATTACTAAACCCATTCTGTTGTCATCATTAGGCAAGTCAACATTCCTGTTCTGTGCTAATTAGGTCAGATAGCAGAAGCTCAGAAAGAAGAACATTAACCAAGTGTATCTGGAGCCAGAGACAGCCAGAAGGGATTTCTGAGTATTCATTGCCTATAGAGTTTTGGAATCCCCTTAACAAGTCATTCCAGTTAGATCAAGATACATTGGTTTAATCCTCTCCCTCACTCTCTCTAGCAAAGCACAAAGCACTTTGTCAAGTTTTCAGCTGAAGCCAAATCAGCAAGTTTGTCCTGTTTTGCTCATGCAGTAATGCTGATTTTCTGTCCTTCCTGATAGACAGGGGACAACTTCCCCTCACAGGTGACTCTGGTCCCCATTCAAAGCCACTCTACTTCAGTGCTACAAGGGTGAAATTTAAATTCTCTGGTGTTTTTCTCTTAAGAGGCTCTAGGGACATAAAAATATCTTGTTGGGCCAGTATCACACTGACTTGTGCTAAATTTACAAAGTACATTCCCATGGCTTGTAACTACTGGAATGACACCTGCCAGAATAAGTCCACACCTGGTTCATACCTGCCATGATTACCCATACCTGAAGTTTGTAAGCTACCAAAAAGATCCTTGTTTATCGCAGATTATATCCAACATTGTTGCAGTCAACTGACCCTAAAGGCCCACACTGTGAGCTGAACTAAGTGCCCTCTGGATACCTTGTGCGTGTCAAGGCAACACACAAAAATAAAAAAACCAAACCAAACCAAACTTCTTTGTTATCCCTCTGCTGGAGCTGGGTTGATGACAGGAGTCAAATTCAAGTGGTTGTTTTTTATTCCATAGTTCTACAGAATACTCCTTTCACTAGGGTTGTCACAGTGTACATGAGAAACATTTTTCAGTCACTCAAACATGCTCTTTGTAGTTCTTGGGGGTTTTGTTTGGTTTTCGTAATTTTTAGAAAGTAAATAATCATGTCAGGGACAAATTAAAAGGGATGAGTTTGGCTGATCACATTTCTATCAAATGACAGGAGTCAAAAACTTCAATGCATTTATCTGTAAACATTTCCCCAACAACTGCAGGAAGGAGATGCAGCTGAAGAAGAGTTGAGTACTTACTTGGTTAGACCCCCAACCCCATCATTTGTACCAAAGACCATCTTAACCATGTATCAACAACTGCCAGCTGTTAGTCAGCATGCTAAATTTAAATATTTCAACTTCTCAAATAAAGAAATGAAATTAATCTAAAAATATTTTAATGTAGCAAGCTTGGCCATAGAACCAGTGCAACATAAAGAGGACACCCACTGTATAACCAACTTTACTGCTTAACAGAGTAAGCTACAGATGCAACAGATTCACCACAAGTTATTTGGTTAAATTAAATACTGAAGTTAGGATCATGCTGTTGGTAATTCTGGTTTTACAGTACCAATGCTCAAGTTGGCTGAGTTAGTTTGACTGTAAGTAAAATGCAAGTTTACAGAGAAACAAAATAATTTAGTATAGTATCCTGTATTCTGTTCCATGCTCAGTCACAATGATAATGTCTTCAACAGATAAACAACATTTCAGCATTATGTAAATAATGCCAAAACATACAGGAATTGTAATGCCAAATTTACAACATAATACAGTGCTTAACAAACAGATTCCTCAGGCACGGGGGCAGTGGTGACAATGCTAAACAAGACTAGAAGCATCCAAGCCCTGCTCAGTGCATACACAGTGGACCACACTGACAGGAATGCTTTACCTTTTGATGGAATTGTCACTCTAGGAGTTTGTGTCCCAAACATAATGCAGTGGAAAAGGAATGTTAAACCCTTGCCTCAGACATGAAGCAAAAGCACTACATGTTATTTACAAACCTGAACCAGTAAAACCACATTAAGACCAGAGAAAAACTGTGATCACTTGGCAGAGATGGCAGAGCTTGGTTACTGTACTGTGTGGACCAGGATGCTAATGAAGTTGTAAACAAATTTAACCAAATTAGGTTAATGCATCTATTCTTAACTCAAGAATATTGCCATTTCAGCAGACAGTGATTTTTAAAGCTAAGGACACTATCAGAGGTTTTATTTTTGTTTAAAGCCAAAACTTTAAAAACCTGGAAGATGGCAAATTATTTTTGTTCCTTATTAGCCTTCATTAACTTTTCCACAGCACACTTCAACAAAATTTTCAAACCCCCTGATTTTATCTAATTCTGCTCCAACTTAAGTAGCTGGTAGCAAAGTTGAAGCAGACACTACCAACACCTGAAAATCGCTTTCAGAGAGGCTTAGTTTACACCACTGGGGATGAGTTCAGATTGCTGGCATTGTTCTACATTGAACACAAAACACTGAAACATTAGGTCTCACTTGGAAAAGAAACACTTCCTCAAAATTAAACAGGCTTTGCAAATATGCAAAGAAAGACATAGGAAAATCATATTTGAATCTGTCAATCCCAGCAGTGTCAAACTCATTCTTCCTCTCCACCCTCCAACCAAACCACATTGCCAAAGTGGCTGATGAGACACTGATGGAATTAAATCCTCTGACATAAAGCCTGGATACAAAACAAAAAGAAACTTTGTCCCTGCCGCATCTATTTTTTTCTTTTTTTCTTGCATTTTGTAATGAACCCATACAAGCATGAAAGGAGTTGTGTTGGTATTTTGTCTTGTTTTTTAAAACAGGCATAAGAGTTGTGCCAGACAAACCTGAACAAACTTTTATTTCACTTCAGAAAGATTTTTTTTTTATATTACCAACCTATTTCTCTTCATAACTAAAGGTGATAAAAATAAATCCATAGTAATGAAAAAAAAACCCCAAACCCTGTAATCAAACTGCTTTTTCAAGTATGTTTCTCCCCTCATGAAAGAGCTGCATTAGCCATACTGCTGATTAAAACCCACATCACAATGAGCAGAATCAGCCCCTAGGCCCAGATCCCCTGGAGATGGGCTCAGCTGGATCTCCAGGACACAAAACTGGAGGCAGGAGGCAGATGGGCACATGCACACTTGATATCACTCCTGAAATCCCTGATTCTGACTACATCCACTGTCACAGCTCCATCACATCCCCCCAGCAGGAGAAATGGCACAGGAGCCACAGAGTGATGTTGGACAGGTACCGTTGCTCAGCCCAGTGCAAATCTTGTGCTCATGGAGATGCACTTTGCAGAGCTACCAGACTGGAGAGTTCTGCCCACAATGTTCTTACAGAGCACAACATAAACCACATCCTGGTATTTTGTTCAGTCTGGAATTCTCATCTTCATCTATTGCAATTATGGAATCACAGAATCACAGAATAGTGTGAGCTGGAAGGGAAAAGGATCATCCAGTCCAACTCCTGAGGCCAATGAAATATCAGTGAGGGGGATTCTACAAGAGTTGGTCCCTGCATTAAACACTAAGACACGTGAAAAATAACTGGGGACAATCCTCCAAGTCACTATTAGTGATGGTGATAGGTTCAACTTTTCTTCCTTCCTCCTTATTTTCACTTCCTATTAATGCAAGAGAAAAGTGCAACTTTGCAGCATGTTTGTTCACATCAAGTTTTTCCTCAAGAACACATTTTGCAGTAACAAAATATGGTCTATAAAGTCGCAAAGTGCACAAGCTGAAGGCACAGAGTACAAACACATAGGAAAACAGATTTCAAAACACCAAGTAACAAAAAAAGAGATAAAAGAAAAATCTGGAATTCAAAACTCCCTGACAGAAGATACATTTATATGGGACCAACTCTTGAAAGGTGACAGGTTTTAAACTAACAAACAAATACTGCAAAATAATGAAATTTTATTCTTATTATTTAAGTAGAAGCTCCAGAAAATAACTTGAAGTTTAAAATCTAATACACTGACATGTTAACTAGTTTTAAGAATGTCCTTAATATTAAGAAAAGAGTGCAAAAAGGATTCTTCCATTCTAATGCTTTTGGAAGCTGCTGATTTTGGCTGCCCATTCCCACTTTGAAAGGATTGTTTTTCAAGGTGCATTCCTCACAAAGGTCACAGAAGAAGAGCTTGTTGATAGACCAGACCAAGGAATTTGTCTTTCAAAGTCATTCCAACTGTAGCAGCAACTGACGTTTTAATATATAAAGAAGAAAGTCCAAAACTCTTCTTTGAGGCATAGTTTGTGTCAGAGCTTGAGTATCAGCAGTTGCCAAAGGAGGCTCCAGATATCACCTGTGCTCCTCCAGTGTCTGTCCTGGCTAGGAAAAGAAGCTGATCCAGTATATTCACTATCTGTATCCCCTGGAGCTTGCACAAGCTGATGAGCCATCTGAAATTAAAGAAAAAGTTGAGAAATTCTCTCACGTTAAACTTTCACATTATGTCCCTTGCCACCCTTCCCCCAAAACAGCAGTGTCTGCAAAACATTCACACACAAAAGTCCAATCAGTTGTTTCAGCCTACAGTAAGAGTTCATCATAAAACTGACATTTTATGGCAGGGAATAAAGTGAACATAGCTGAAAGCACATGAGGAAACTTGGTGGCAAGAGGGCCATAAAATGAGCAGAAGTTAACAACAGTACCAGAACAGATACCGTTCCCCAACGGCTCCACATCCAAGCAGTTTGTATTATTCTTGGCAGGGGAAAGGTTACATTGCAGACAGTTGTTCCATGTGGAGATGCAGCCTCTGACACCTCCCCACCCTGAGAACCCAGAATTCCACCAGGACCTGTCTGCCCAGGCTGTGAGGGCAGGGCTGGATCTGTACTTACTGTAAGTTAACTCTTCTCCAGCTCTCTTGCGTGACTGGTCACCTCTGTGGGAGAAGGCAAAGAAAGGTGTTTTCAGGATAACCTCAATTAAAGATGTCCCTGCTCCTCTGGACCTTCAAAGGTCCCTACCAACCCCAACCATCCTGTGATCTTCAAAACAACAGTGAAACACCTTAGCACAATCAGCAGCTTCTAGAGATTTAGGAAAAAAAAAAACAAACATAGCAATAATACTACTACTGCAGGAATGTGAATTTACTGAAAATATAAGATTTAATTAGCTCATCCTTTTGCTAAAGACAGTAGGCTTGATCTCATAGGATAATTTTTTACAAAATGAAGATGAGGAAAAAATGTTCCTATGCAGTTGGAGCTTAAAACATGCATTAAATTGTTTTCCTCAGCTTGAACTCCTCAACCAAACTTTATAGAACTATGTGAAAAAAACTCTGCATCTGTCAGTCTGAAAAGATGCTCCTGAATCTTACAGACTCTAAGCAAGTCTGAGCTGACAACACTTGCTCTTTAAGCAGAAAATTTTAGCACTTAATGGTGTTGATAAGCTGTTGTTCTTCAACTAGAAGCTGATGTGCAATTACTGCTGCTGAATACACCTCACTGTGCTGTGTTCCTCATGGTTATTGCTTTCAATCTTACTAATTCTGTAGGTGGCTGATAATAGTTCTGCTTACAAGTGCATTTCACCAGTTTCACACTGCTAAGAGAACTAAACGTGACATTTCAAGTACTAACAGTCTATATCCACAAAACCAACTGGTTTGAAAAATGTTTTTCTGTAGTTACCTGAAAATCAGAGACTTTGCTGTGAAGTTCTTTGGCTGGTTCTGTAAGGATGAGAGACTGTATGAAAGGCTGGGAAGGGTAGTAAGGGACACTGACTATTGCAGGGCAAAATGCATTTCAAAAAACCAGTTGGTTTTGTGGATATAGACTGTTAGTACTTGAAATGTCACGTTTAGTTCTCTTAGCAGTGTGAAACTGGTGAAATGCACTTGTAAGCAGAACTATTATCAGCCACCTACAGAATTAGTAAGATCGAAAGTTTGACAACACCAAATTGTTCCCTTTTCTGTTTTGCTCTGTACATTACATTCTTTTGTCAGCATTATATGCCTATTCAGTTACAAAGTCTCACACTTCTATTTCTTGGGCCAAATGCACTGCTTTTCTCAGCCCAGGGTCTTATGGTTTTATTTTTAAGCTTATCTCTCAAAAAATTCTTTTCCTCAACAGCCAGCCTTTACAAGGAAAGAGTCTGCACCACATCATTTGCATTTGGGTCAATGGTACAGCTCTGCAGCTCAATAACTTACCAAGCTTTGAAAAGAGGAAAACCATGGGGTATGAAATCCAGAAATACACCTAACACTAAACATACTCACATCTAGTGGGTGTTCAAACTACAGGGCCAGACTCTCAGCATTGCACAGGTAACAGGAAAAATAAAGATATTTTCTCTTTATGAAGAAATAAACCTCTTGGGAGTAGCGCACGAGGCTTCCCCAGCCTGATCTTATATTTTGAGAGTACTGCAGAAATGGTGAAAAGTGCTGTGCCTTTGTCTGGGCAGAAAAATAGAACAGCATAGAGCAACAGGCACTGCCCAAGGGAACAATTTACAGTAAGAACATTTTCTGCTGTGTCTTTTACTGTTTGTTCCTCTCCCTTTTCCTCCTCTCCAATTCAATACTCAGATGGGAAATGTCTATTTTAAATAAACACCTTGCCTGTATAAATAACTCTGCAAGTGGAGTAAGGAGAAAACTGACATTTTCAGAAGCACCACGAATAAAAGAGAGCTTATAGAAAATAAACAGCCAAAGTAAAGGCTGAACTTGAGCAGAAGCATGATCACGCAGTAGCAGCACAACCAAAACCCAGGGATGCATGAACTGCAAGCAACCTGATCAAAAAATGTTAAGCCTTACAATCATCTACTTCTTAGATACCATCTGCAGGGCTGTTAGTGCTCAAAAGACATTGAAAATAAGGCCATATTTCAGATACTGAATTGTGAAGGTTCTGCATTAACTCTTAAATTATTTCTTCAGTATTTTTAGGTGTATCCGTTTTTATCATTTCAGCACTGTCCTGCACGGTCACTACTAAAGATTAATAATTATTACCTAGTAAATCCATTCTGAATAAGCTCTCTTTGAAGTTTCTGGTCTTGAGCAGCATATTCCTGAAGCTCAGATTCCACAGCAGGGGGTAGAATATTTGGGATGAATTTAGAAAATAAAGCTGGTGCCATCTGTACCCATTCTGTAAGAAGAGAGAAAGCAATAACAAAATACATTGAAGAGATATTTTGTGACATTTTTACTGTTTGACAAATGTAACTTTATTTTGAATACATATTAGGATCTTGAATTTAAAAAAAAAAAAGGAAAAAAGAAAAACCCCCAAATCCACAGAAACCATGCCTTAAAGCAGAACAAATAATGAGACTGTTGAAATCAGATGTTTACATGTAGATAGAAGAATTACTATTTTTCTCAACCTCATCATCAAACTGAAATTCAGTTCTTGCTGCATCTCAAAGGACCTGCTGAGTCTCTGGACACTCTTAAGGACAGGCAACTGATGATCAGCAAACTCACTCGGATAATTAGATAATGATTGTACACTATACTCCAGGAAATCTATCCCCAAAATGTATCCTTCTCTCCCCTGAGCCTTACTTCTAAAAAGCACAGTAGCATCATCATATCTACTCCTCCATCCCCACTTCAAAGGAATTCATGCATTTCTCTCACTGATCTTCCAAAGCTTAGACAAACACTTTTTTAATGTTCATAAAATAAGTCTAACCTTATAGTCTATAAGTAACTATAAGTACTAGTTCAGCTTCAGGACAAAAATGTGATTTAATTTCACTACACTGAACACTGTTTTACAGGAGTAAGACAATTTACCTTGAAGTGCTGCAAGGCTTTAAGTCTAAGCAAGGGATGAAAAATGGGTTTACAGGAACTGTATAGGAAGTTCTGAGAAAAATAAATAGCCTTCAACTATTTCTGCAGCCAGACGTTCCACAGGCTATAGGAGTTACCTGAAATTTGATCTTTACTTAGAAAAAAGTGATGTTTTTAAATTCACTGAGGAACATTACAAGGTTTTATACAATTCCCACAGTCCTGCAAACCAACTGAGGGAGCACTCGACCCCCTCATCCAGAGCAGTGACAGAGGCTTTAAAAAGGACTGGCCCCAGTACTGAGCTACGATTAAAGGAGAATTTTCTCTGGCAACATTTGGAAGTGTGACAGCTGTTAGGAACTTTCAACCCGAAGAGGAAACAAAGGAAGAGAATGAGAAGGGGAAGCCCCTGGCTGCCAGCCATGGCACTGCAGACACCCACAGGCTCCTCTAATCCCACAGCACCTTCCTCTGGCCCCACTTTCTGCTCCCCCTCCCCAGTTACCTGCTCACCAGTCCCACCATACATCCAATGGAGCAATCCTACAGGGAAAGTGAGCAGCACTGCCTCAGAGGAACCCTTGCTCTGACTGATTCAGAATTCATCCCCAAGAACTATGATCACCAAAGAACAGCTTTTGACACCAAGAAGTCTATCCTGGGTTCTTCAACTACTCAAAATCTGGTTAGTCCCATGGTACCAACCCAAAGCAGTGTCTGCTGTGGACAGCAAGACAGGGATCATCTGAAATGGAAAACTGTGAAATCACAAGTCTATCACCTACAATATGAAGTGTGGTCAAAGAACAACCACCCTGAATTGCTTTTAAAAGAGTAATACTTTTATACTTATGTATACACCCTTCCTATCTTTGGTCCTGAACACTTTCTAAAACTGAAATTAGCACTGCCTTAAAATTGATGGAAGTATGTTCATTTTGCTGATGTAAAAATAATCTTTGCTTACAGGAAGTGCATTTTGTACATGTAGAGTCCACTATATTCCTGGTTTGTACACATGCTAAATATTGTACTAAAGCTTTTTGTAAAGGATTCCCATTCTCATTTCTATTTCCATAAATGGAGATTGCAAAAACAGACTGAAGCTTAGGAACAATCCTCTCAGGCACGCCACAGAAAGAAACTCTCAGTACTGTAAAAGGAAGGGAAACAGGTACCATTTATTTATGGATATTGTGAGCGCTTCCTGTTTCTAATAACTTCTCAAATACAGGGTAAGGCCCTCCTCAGTTCTCCAAAACTTGGAAGATTCTCATACAAAATTGATTAAAATCTGCAACACCATTTTCCTTTCAATATAATTGTTGTAGCATAAGATGTCACAATGTAAAATTCACAAATTAAATTAAGCTCTTCCATGAAATAATACCAACAAAACAATGGCTTCATAAAAGAAACAGTCAATCATTCACCTCATGCCAAACATCTGATTGTTTGAAGAGTGACTCTCAATACAACTTTCACCATTTCAATATTTCTAAATGTCCATGACTGACCCATTAACATCCTTCTTTCCTTATTTCTACAGAGAAGGAATGGATCTTCCCTTTGTCTCCAGAACAGAGGACTGGGTTGTTTTTTTTTAAAAGCATTTGGTATTCACATGGTACCTTGCCCAGGTGACAGACAGGCAACAAGAACCAGGGTGGAACTGAGCATTATGATGCACAAAACACAACAGACTTTGATTGTTAACTGTGCATTAGTTAGAGAGCAGACACGTTTTGGCAAAAAAATTACAATCACAAGATGAGATCAGAACAAACATTCTTCCTTTTTACCTGGTCGTAGTGTATACAGGCCTTTCACAATATTTGCCATGGTTGAAGGAGTTATTTGAAACGGTGTTGACTGAGCTTCCAAAAGTAAAGCTGAAACAAAATGAACATAATCAGCAACTTTTCCAACCAAGAAATACAGGCTCTTACACATAAGATTTTTTTAAATAAAAAAATACAGTAATTGTGCTTTTTTGGCACCTAATGTCCTCACAAATATCTGCCACATATCTGATCTCAACTTATTCTCAAGAGTAATAAAACATCACCTTTAGACAGAAGTATCCTGCTCAAATTATGTGTAGTGAAAATGTGTAATAACTTCTTTTTCATTCATTGGAGGTAGCAGAGGTTCAGCAAAACCAAGCAGGAGATGGCTTTAAGTATTCAGACACAGAACTGAAGCAAACTCATACCAAGTGTGTCAAACACCTGAACATCCACAAATCCTGACTTTACAGCATTTAGAATCATGCACACAAAACTAAGATGGATTCAAAGTCTCTGCACTTGTAGTGCAAAAATTGTAAACGTCCAAGAAGAAAAGTTGTTCTTTTAAACACAAGTTAATAATTGTACCTTCCTCTTGAGGGAAAACCTGCCAATAGCACATTTACTGTTCGTGTTGTTTTTATCCTTATTTGTATTTATATGAGCTTTGTACATACATCTGAATCACAGAAATACACACACACAAAAAAGGAAATTAAGAAAGTGTAAACCAACTGCTACATCTTGATTTTTATTTCTCTACCAAGCAGTTGAGCACCTTTCTGTGCCCACCACAGGAGGAGAAATGACTCTTACAATTCTACCCAAGAGCATGTCTCTTGGGCTTACACTGGAGAAGCTCTGCTTTTTAAGCTTCAGAGCATCTCCAGTTCTGGCTTCAGCGTCTGCCACTAGAACACTTAAACAGAAAGAAAAATCTTCAGTAGCATGTTTTTTCTTCTCTTTCTGAAACTATTTAAGTGGCTCATGTCATAGGGAAATTAAAACAAAGTACTTTTTTTTAACCTTCAAGTAATCAAAGTTGTTATATTTAACTGTTATAGATGAATTTGTTTTACAAAGAGCCATCTTAAAAGTGCTTGCTCATTTCAGCAGAAGCCTTGAGGGTATGAGAGCCTGTGATTTGTTCTGTAATGACATATTTACAGCCCCTTTCCTAAAGGTTTGTCAAACAGCCTCTTGGCAGCCAAGGAAGCTGGAAATCATAGAATTAAAATGGGCATAGTGCTTTATAATGTGACAGTAATGCACAATCCAAACAATGTGTGTGCATATACAAATATTTATATCTTTAATTAGACTGTGGCCACTTCAGCCTAAGCATCACCAATAGATTTGCAAAGTATCCAAAGAACTGTGAATTTGTAGAATTGACTGTAGACATTAAATTATGCAAAACAAATTATTTAAAACAAAAAATATTCATTACTTTATTGCAGCTTCAGAAATTAACATGTCTTATCTTGCTTTCTGCAAATGCACACATCACCTGCTACAATGCAGATTTAAATCACTCACTCCTGATTTACAGTCAATAAATACAAGCTTGACAGTATAATGTTCAACAACATAACAAAGTAATGGCATGTATTTCCTGATTCTTAATAAAGAAAATTAAAGAATATCCTGTTCAATAAGCCATACAGTATGAACTAACCCAGCTTGTCCAAAAGCTGGATATCAAGCCTTGAAAAACGAATAGCACTGCTGTAGGATTTGTGTTTTCAGAATGATTTCCGTAAGAGCAAACAAGACTCCTCTCTGGACAGAACCAAAATATCTCCATGTAAATTTAAAAACAACGTTATAAACTAAGATGCAAAGATGTAAAACTTCTTTGCACATGAATTCATCTTCAGTTTTGCAATGAAACAAACTTAGACATTCATTCAACCCTGTATTACTTCTTGAGAGGCTCACTCAAGGAATAGAAATTTCAGCATTTCTGACTCTGCCAGACATGCTGAAATTACCTCTGTTGTTATTTTACAATCTTACAAAAGACTAACAAATACTAAGGCTTTGACTCTTGCTTTATTAGAATAATTAGTCACAGCCTACAACACAGAAGTTGCACAGACTCCTTCTACCCACTCCCAGAACTGCACCTCCAGCATTTATAAAGACAGAGGAAGGAGAGGCAAAATAAAACTGAACCTCAGCTGAATGAGAGTAGTAATGGCACCATGATACCACCTGACCACCTCCACAGTGCTCACAAATTAATACCACATTTTACAGACTATGTAACTAACATGCAAACAAAGTTAATTAACCTGGAAAGAGTCTGGAAAATAACTCCTGGCAGAATTAAAGAAGAGAAGTGTGGGTTCCCATGATGAAAAGTATTAAATGCAGAAAGATACAAAATGCTTTGAAATATTCTTGAACACCATACCCAAAATGGCCTCAAGGATTCCTGAGAAACAGTGAATGAACAGAATTGGAGTAAGTGAGGTATGAACGTGCAACACTCCAGATGCTCTGCAGTAATCAAGTTACCCCAATACTGCACAGTAGCACTGGAGAACCATGGCCCTTGATTAACATTTAAGCTACTTCCTAATTACAGTGAGGCACTTGGAGCAAGATCCAGGAGCCCAGTAATTCCAGGAGTAGCAGATGTTATCTAAACAAGTTGAAATTCACTTGTTCATAACTCAAGACTGACTTGCAGAAACCAGGGTTTAGCTGTTCTAGAAAGCTTTTTCTATCCTTCAACATTCCCTTGAAAATAGATTTATTTTACTTGCTGAAGATGTAACTTTTCTGGCAGAACAGTGAAACTTCTGCAACAAGGGCCTTTCTCCTCTCTCTGTAGTAATCAGAATTTCTAAATAAGCTATTTTAACAAATCATACCTAAGTGTGACTTAGGCAGATGTGTTCAAAGTTGTAACTACTCAACAATGCACCTTAAAAAAATTAGAAAGCATATTCCCACTAAAAGCAAGCCCAACGGCTTCCACACCAAGGCATTATTCAGCTGCTGCTCTCCAGTCTCCAAGAGCAGCAGAACCCATTGCTTAACATAAACAGATGCTGGAGATCTTTGTCCTGCTGTACAAACTGTGCTTTTTATAATTCCACTGTGTATGCAATGTCTATATTATTGTGCAGAGTTACAACTTCAATACTCCCAGGGAATTGAGCCCTTACATAAGTGCACAGCATTTCTGCCTTCTTGGGAGGATCTGCAGATCCCATGGAGTCAAATCCTTCCCTCAGCCAAATTATTCAGGGTCCATCTGACCACACAAACATTTCCACTTCACTGTGATAAAACCCCATTCACCTTGAAGATGGTTCCCTTATCCCAGTCCATGCAAAGCACTGGATTGAACCCCAATGCCAACAGCAATTAAACAGGGAGGGAACTGCCACAGCTGGCAGCCAAAATGCAGCTGAAAGTTTTTGTTGTTGCTCTTTTGGGTTGTGGTTTTCTGTAGGTTGGTCAGGTTTTTGTGTTTGCATTTTATTGTTGTTATTTGGCATTTTTGGTTTGTTTTGTTTTTATTTTTCCCTGCTGCCTATTTTATTACTAAATTGTCTGATGAAACTTGATCATCTATTACCTCTTCACTTCTTCAGTTCTTCCAAGTTAATTACTGATCTAGAATTTCAAAAGCCTTTTGAATGAAAACTGACTTTCTCTTTGGCTTAACCCTCACATTTGCAGTTATATCAAACTCCTCATGATCCTGGGGTTTTATCTTCCTTTAAACAGAATTAAAAATAAATTTTTACCAACTTAAATTCATTGTAAGTTTGTAATGAATTAAACTGCAGATCAGAAAAAAAACCTATAAAAATTTTTATTATTATGCATTTGCCACTAGGCATTTAATAAAGCCACAGCTTACTTTAAAAATATTCATTACATAGACCAAAAGCTTTATTAAGTATGTAGTAAAAATGCTACAAAATAAAAATGCCGAGTCTTAATCACATGGAAAATATTCAATGCCATAAAAAGAATAAATATGAAAAACAAAGCTATAAATGTAGAGATATATGCTTTTGGACTTGTTTAATTGGAAAACAGGGTGGTACTTTCACATTTATAATTTTATGAGGTCTTACTGAAATTGGAATATTATTCCTATTTCTTTGCCAAGGAGCTAGATTAACTATGGTGGTCATTACCTGAGACTGTATTTTCCAACTTAATTTGAGGTGCTGCAACTCAATCAACACGAAACAAGGAAAATAAGAAACGTAGCTGCAAGTTTTTAAAATGGCCTAGAGTTCTTCCAGGAAAGGTTTAGTTCAGAGACAAAATTTGCATGCAGATTGTTATTTAAAGAATTTGAATGTGTTCTACAATACTTGGTAACAACCCAGACTGCTTCCAGTATTGTTACAACACAATTACTTAGTCCTTAGCTGTCAAATTACAGCTGTGACTTCAATATTGGTGATGGCCCCCTTGAACTGCTGAGCCTGTAAATATTGATTATTCCATCAGATCTACAGAGCACAGAGGGTATAAAACATTAACAGCTACAAAAGCTCTCTTAGTCACTCCTGCAGAGTGTAAAGGTGTCTGCTGAGGTCTAAGAAAAGGGTGACATTAATGTGACAAGAGTTTTGAAGGAATGGTTGACTTTCCTGCAATAGCAGCATCCCAGCATGGATGCTGGAAATTTATCCCCATGGGCTGGAGAAGAAGTGGAACAACACTGCAGTTGATTTTCACTATCAGTTACCTGTGTCTATCAATATTTGGAAGGAAAGAAGGAAGGGGAGGAAGGAGAGCATTGTTTAGAATCTGGTTAGAATTGGAAACTTGAAGTGGTTAAACTATTTGCCAACATAAAGCAAGTTAGAAATTAAATACTGAAATTCACAATCCTAAAGATGCAAAAAATTATTTTAAAATTATTTTTAATGAAGAACTTTAGAATAATTGAATCCCTTCCCTACATCTCAAAAAAAGGACTTTTTATGCTACAGAACCCTCTTGCCCCTCAAATCAATTACTGTCAGAAGCTGGAACCTCAACAACTTTATAGCTGAGGACAAGAGTACATTAGCTTTTCGTTTCAGAGAAATTCTAATAGAAATTACCCTGGTTTAGTCTGGCACAAACCCACTGGTATTAATTGGTATTTTCTCCTAGTCTTCCACTACCTTTCTTCCTTTTTAAGGTCCTGAGGAATAAAACTCATTTCATTTTACCTATCCTGACACATATGCTAATTCTAAGGACAGAGTCACTCCACAGGCCAGTAATTTTGCCTTTTTTAAAGAAATCTCCCTTTTTTTCTGTCTCATTCTTAAACTTAAAAGCAAGAAATACAGTTTATGAATATGGCAGAGTAGAGTTGTGCAGATTTTCTTCTCATACTAACTTTTCAGAGTTTTAGGAGAAAGCAAAGCAGTGTCTAGAGGCTGAGTAACATCCAATATATTGCAGAAGGAAAGGGTCTCAGTAATCAAAAAAGACATTTTTAAAACACATTGCTTCTGTCATCACAGTAGTCACTCTGAATCCCAAACCAAAAAGAATAATGATTTCAAACTCCTGAGGGCAGTTTCTATATTAAAGCTTTAGTTCAGATTAGAAATGTGATTTTGAAGCAAATTCACTGATCATCCCCACACTGCTGCTCCTTGGCTGGTATGACTGAGCTGTCTTGGAGCATATTACTTTAATTCCTTTTGGGCAAGATTAAACCAGATGTGCTCAGACTGCTACTCCCTGGCACTCTGTCCAAAGGAGCAGACATGAACAAGGAGGAAATAAAACTCGCCAAAAAGCAGGGAAAGGTCAGCACTGGGTCCTCAACACCAACAGGGAGGCGTTTCATATTCTGCTCCCTTTACACCACCCCATTTATTGATGCAGATGTAGCCTAAACCATGCAATGAAACTTCAGCTCTTCCTACAGGGCCCAAACCTTTCAGATAAAAGCCTGTGTTCTGCTGCACCAAACCTATAATGATACTCCAGGCACTGCTGTCAAAACCAACTCAGGACAGACATTCAAGAACAAGATCATTTTCCTTATGAAACAGTCATTAAATGTGACAAGGAAATGAGAAGTAGGAAGAACTTCGTCAATGTCAGCAGCATGCAGAAAGGCTGGGGGCAATGCTCTCTGCAAGAAGCTGAGACACCATGAGTATGTTTTCTCCCCTTGTCAGGTGTTTTCTCTGCAGTTTGTGCATCAAGGCAGTAACAAGTTGCTTCTCATGTGCAGATTGTTTGAGACAGGTGTCAAAATTGAGGGGGAGGGAAGAAATGCCACCTCAAAAAGGCTGAATGTCAATTCAATCCATCTTTTTCTTGTCTATCTGTGCCAAAGGGTGAGGAAGGGGAGTGAATAAAAAAAGCCAGCACACATCAAAACAAACCCTGTGGTCTCTGTTGTAGCTGTAGAGTCAGGCCATGAACTTGGCATCAATCACAGTCCTTCCCTCAGCCTTTTGCACTGCTCCTCTCAAACAGAGTTCTGTATTCAGAAACAAAAGCTGGATATGGCACTTATTAATGAAAGGCATTCTGTCATTCTGTCAAAGCAGCACACAGCTGAAGAGATGAGGAGGATCCCTTGCTTCACTGACATCAATAGGCTTTGGGAGGTCAGCACAGCAAAACACAGCTGCTAAATACGTAGGGCTGGGTGCCCACAGAGCAACAAACACCCCCACTGAGGCCCTGCACAGCAACAGGAGAATCCCTGCACAGGCAACATCCTCCCTGCTACATTCATCAGCCTCTAACAGATATAAATAGATTCATTCTCTAGAATTTTCCATTGCATTTCTACCTGATGAATCAAAAAGCTGGACAATTTCATTGTTAAAGAGCTGATAATATTCGAGCTTACTTTTCTGGTACTTTTTAGAAAGCAGCAATGCATTGGAAATATCCTTCCTGTTTTTATAAAGAAAAAAGCTTTTCCAACATAAACAGCCCTTCTATTGAACTTTAATACACCTCCAAAAAAAAAAAAAAACAAAAAAAAGAAAATGGAACAACAAGATCTCTTCCCCTCATCCCCCAAGTGTGACCTAACTAGAAAGAAACAAAGCTGTCATATGTAAAAATCTTCAGAGAAAAGACTTCCTCTGTAACTAACGAGAAACTGAAAACATAATGAAGCAGGCTGTGAGTGGTCTCCCTCCTCCTGACTTTTTTCAAAGAACTTTTTCTTGGAGACCATGAGAAAAACTTCTACTTTGGCAAACATATGTGATGTATTTTTACACTGGGTTTTAGCTCTGAACTCACACAGGCACTGACATAAAGACTTACATTCTGCAACTGCCCACACGCCTTTGGAATCCACACTCTGTGTGCTCAGGCTTCAGTGGCTAATTCTGTAATTACCTCAGCTAACAAGAACAAAATCAGAAGTGCAGCACAAAGCTATTTTCCTTCTGATAAAATTCACCTGACTTCCCAGTTGAATAACTACTGTACAAAAGTGCAGGCAGATGTTTTTCTGGGAAGAACCAACTTGTACTGAATGATCTGTACCAGCACATTGCTCTTTCAAGAGTAAAAAACACTTCTTGAACTCAAACCAGGAATGTGTAAGGCAAGAAACAGCCCTACGCACACATATATAAATGGCTGAAGTACTACAGCAAAGAATTATGAGAAGGAAGGAGAGGAAGACTGTCCTCTAAAACAGCTTTCACCTCTCTGACCTGCTCAACTTTCTGTTGCCTGTTCTTTAGTATGGGAACATCATCGACCTCCCAGAGCAGGATTACAGTCTAGCATTCACCTTCCTTTCTTCAGTTTTCAGGAAGAGAACAGAAATACTTGCAAACTCTTGTAATTTAAACCCAAGTGATCTCTCCACCAAGGAAACACAACACTATGCTCTTAATGGCTTTTCCTCTTTTGTTAGATTCAAGAGCAAGCTTGGTTTGGGCACTAAGCTGCCAACATCCAAAAGGAGAAGAGTGGCAGTTATTTGCAAATACTCTGCCACTGAATTTTACCTACTGCAAGTACCAGAAGTAGAGAGTTTCAGGAGCTGCTCTTTACTTTCACACAGTAATTGCCATTTTTCTAGACAAGAATAAACAGGCAGGGTGTTTCTAGGGCATGGACGTTACACTGCAGGACTATCAGAAGATATAGTGGCTGCATAAGGAGAAAAGAAACCTATTTCTGAGTTTTTCTGCTTACAAGTCACCTCATGCAGGACTGTAGCAAAACAAAAACAGCATTCTCCACCACCCCTTTCCCTAGTGACATGGGGATATTATCTGTACCTTCTCCCCCTCCCACACTCATTTCTGAAGCTGCTTGTAAATAAGATGCTGTATCTTTGCTTGTTACATTCAGTTAAGCAGTTCTGCACACAGCAACTTCTCCCAAGCCATTGAATGCAGCAGTCTTATCAGCAAGAGCCAGCTTTGGCTTTGTAAAGAAAATAATCAGGTTATATTCAAATGCACCCACTTTAATTTGAAGAGCACTGAGTTGATAAATGTGTGAGTGTAAAAGTGTTTCACAAACAGCTGTGTTCATGGATCTGTGTATTGTGGGTTTTTATTATGTATTTACTTTAACTAATGAGTAGTGCTCCAGATAGTCAAGTGCTTTAAAAAAAAAATATCTATCAAACCCCAAATGGAACCAAATTGGTAAAATTTGGAAAAATTTGCCAAAGTAATGTTCACTTAGACAGTATTTCCACTGTAAGTAACGAATTGACACCTTGATCACTCAAATTTTTGCAACCAAGTGCTCAGAGAAGCGCTCCCAGCACAGAGACAGGGGTTGATCTTGCACCTTCCTGGAGCCTCCCAGCAGCAAGAACAGGAACAAGGGGACTCAGCCTGGGGAAGTCTGAGCCAGGTCAAATGCCAAGGGACAGACTGGGGCTGCACTGCTCTTCTGGCTTCTCCCCCTTCTCTTTCTGAAGTGGAGCAGGAGTATTTTCAAAAATCAAATGAACCTGAAATGTACTTACAGTCCTTCCTGAACATAGCTTCAAATAGAAATGCCAGCTTCCAGGCTCTGAGAGAATGACAAGGTACAATAAACAAAACCCACTTTGTACAAACATAGCAACAAATTTCAGGAGAGAGAGCAGATGTTACTCTGACCCTCCAAGTCTAGATCACAAATGGATTAAACCAATTTTGTAATTTGATTTTATTTTCAAACAGAGGGAAGGCATGCTTCCTCTCACTGAAGTGGCAGTTGCAGCATCTCTTTCAAAAACAGCCCCAAGATTCCATTTCTCCATACCAATCACAACTTCCTTGACTTCAATTTCCAAAGTATCCCCATTCATATCTGTACTTTTTTCCCCTCACAATAGAGAAATATTTTTTGCTGAACCAAATCTGTATCAAATATCAGCAAAGAGCACCACACACTGACATTGGGAAGCAAAGTAAGTAACAAACACCCACTTGCATTCTATTTTCATAGAGCCCTTACATTTCCAAAAAGCAAAGTACTACTCATCTATTTTGGTTTGAATTTCAGGAAGCTAGAAAAAACAGCTGAAAAAGGCAGAAAAAAATACAATACTGGAAGTTTTTCAGCACATCTGCAGTAGTACATGATGTGCAACGTATCTTCAATTATTTCCCAAGAAACTGTTAGCAAATTTAAAATTTTATTTAGGCATACTTTAACTTAATTTATAGATCCTCTTATCCAAGATTTAATTAAATCAGATCACAGCTAGGAGTTCATGCCTGTCAGTACTTATCATCTTACTTAAGAGGGAGATAAAACCCAAATAACTTAGCTTTAATAAACTGATGGTCAGACTGAAATGAACCCAAGGAAATGAACTTCTCGCTCATTAAACAAAAGACTTCATATACAGCAACACAGACAGCTTTAATTTATTTTTCTTTTCTTTTTTTTTTTTTCATTTTACTTCTGCAATTAACAGAGCTGGGGAAAAGTATTTCTAATTACACACACACACACAACACCATGGGTCTTTCCCTTTCAACAGTTCATCTGCAATTTCTATTTGATTCTGCTATATCACTGCAGAAAGTTAATTACTTAGCAACAACACATCTGACATCGCCTTTGTCAGAGTTTTATCCACTGTTACACCTTTGCCTTGCCACTGGAAAAAAATTCTTTCCCTGAAAAATGCAAACATTTTAAGGCAATTATCAGCCAAATTTTCCATTATCTTGTTGCAGCAATCATCTTACCAGGTTTCATACCAGTAATTCTCCTTAGCACAAAATAAAACATCAGGCCCGTGGCTGGGCATTTCTCATTGTTCTGCTATTTTTAAGGTGATGTGATCTGCTCCTAGTGACACTTTCCAGATGGCAGTAACAAGACTTCATCAAAGCTGGTGATCTCCCACCCCTGTAGAGTTCCAGGCTCCCTGACCTTGTAGCCACCCTGTTCACCCACCCCTCATCCAGGAAGTCACCTCCCAGTGAGCCTGAAACAACAGCAAAGCTCCTTTCCTCCAGCCCTTGCCTGGAAAGAGCAGGGCATTGCTACCCAAGCAAGGACAAAAGGAGCAGTAAACTCCACTCCTATTGCTCCAATGCTTTGCTAGCTGCCCTGCTGAGGGGCCAAGCAGGCCAGCAGCAGGTCCCTGTGCTCACACAAAGCTTCCCGGGGTGGCAGGTTTCACACAAACACTGTGGTTCACCACAGGAGTCACGCTTCCCGTTCAGTGCTCCTGTGGCTGTCAATTGAAGCACATTATATTTGCATTAACCCATTAACCTAAGAGAGAAACTGCTGGCAGCATTCTGCAGCTCAGCACCCACAGCAGAACTCGAGCACATCATGACAATAACCCCAGAGGCAGCACAGTTCTCTGACCACACCACCTTCTTAATGACACCTGTCAGTATTTTGATAATAAAATTGAAAAATAGCAGCATAAACAACAGAACAATAAAACATTCATTCTGCCATAATCACAAGTCACAAGGGAAAAGAAATATTGGTTCTCCCAGATCTCAAGCAAAACATTACTTCATACAAAGCCAGATTTCTGAAAAAAATAATCTGCAGTGTGTCACATTTCCTTATGCCTCAAAGGAATATGTATTGAATTTCACTAATATTTGGCATTTTATCCCTATTTGCTGTGGATCTCCACAGTAGCTGAAAGCACTGTGGCTCTCCAGGCTTCCATTATAAGAAAAATTCGACAGCTTTACTTACGCATTAGGTTGTAAATGTGCTTTTCTGCAACATGTTCCGTAAACAGCTTTATAAGGTCATCTTTTAAGTCTCTGTTTAACTTGGTTTCTATGTAAAATTTATTCTGGAAAATAAGACAGAAGTTTTCAGGTTTGTTTCTCATAATAGCAAATAAAGTAAACTTATTTTTTCTCCCTGAATAAAAACAGTTCAGAATATTAAAGCTGTAGAATATTTCACCTATAAAGTGTTTCCTTGGTGACTGCATTTAAACTAAATAGAACATTCCCATACAACAAAAAAACATGGGTGACGAACCTACTTACATGCAGCCATACATATTTATTTTGTTTTCTGTATCTACAGCTATACCTCCATATTGATCCAGACTGGAGAGTTTGTATACAAAACACATCATTTTAGAACTTTAAGAAATTTTGTAAATTCTCTTAACACCAAAATACAGCTGGACATCATGTTTGTAACAAAAGAAAATATTTTTTCCAATGACTAAAAGTGATTAAACCATTAAAATAGATGGGTTACAATAATAAAACATCAGCACAACTATCCACTTCTGGGTTCATTGACAATCTCAGAGGATAGCAATTCAGAATGAATCAGTTGTGGAAATCAGTGATACATACAAATCTACACAAAAGTGAACTACATTAAAATTTTTTGGATTACATTACTTTGACCAATTCAGCATTAATAAAGAATTCATCTCTTTGAGGGAATTCAAAGATAATACTATTCATGAGTTCCTTGAGGGCCCCAGTACCTAATGTACTATTTGGTATCAATGCTCCATTTCCTGCAATTAACAGCAAGCTTTCTTTTGTGTGTCTTATTCATAGAGGTGTTTTAAAAGCTGGGGGGGAAAAATTGCTTCATGATAAATCTCCTACCATTAAGAAGTTAACTTGGAAGTTGAACAGCTGAATCAACTGATTTGGACAAATGGTGTAAAACAGTTAATCTAACAGAAAATCAACTCAAAAATAATCCACAGGAACACTTATCTGAGAGATTTACCAGAGGAAGGGATATCTTAAGGGAGAAAGGTTTTTCCACACTTTTAAATCAAGTTTTTCTTCTATTCACTAAAGCATTTAACAAAACCAGAACAAACTTTCAGAACACAGAGCAATCTTCATGTTTTTGTGTGAAACCCATTCTCTTGGCCATTACCAAAACCACAAACACACTGTAACAATCTGTCCAGACAGAAACCCCTTAAACTTTTGAGAGAACATTCACCAGCAGTTATTTACCTTTAATAAAGACTGCCTGTAAACAAAGGCAATCTGAGGGCTGAATACATGCCCCTATTGTAATTTAAGTTTGTTGCAGTGATGGACAACAGCCTTAAAGAAATTTTTTTCTTAAATTTGCAAAACTTGCTGCTGGTGGTTCCCTCTGATACCCTGAATTTCTCCTGCCTGTAGAGGCTTTATCAAGGACTAGGACTCAGTTACTGTTTCCCCTCACCTGGACCTGTGAACAGAGACTGAGGGAAAACTTCTGCAGACAGAATATCCTAATTAGAAGGAGACTCACTTATTGGTAATAGTTTTGGTCAATGGTGAATTGCCATTGCAACAGAAACCCACAGCAACTGAAGATACACTTCAAGGAAATGTTAACCTACACACTACACTACAGCTTTTCACCAGAACATTTTCCTAAACCAGTTTGCACAAGATGTGCAAATTATGATGCTTTGTTTTGCTCAGGGGCTGGAAAGCCTAAACTGTTAATTCTAGTAATTTCATTACTAGAAAAGCAACAAAAAACCCCACAACCCAGCAGTTACAAGACAGTACAAACACAGAAGAAATATAAAACACTCTTCACATTTGCTTACTTGGAAACACCTTTCCAAAAAGATGTTTCACTTGTGTGAGCTTAAATAGACAGTGAAAAAACATCTAACTGAACTACTTCATTTCCAGTCCTCAGTGCTGAAAGGAGAGCAGAAGAGCTGTCACCTCCCCCATTCTTGTTCGGGGTAAATCAGGAAGATTTTCTCTATAACTTGTCACTATCAGTGACAAGTTATACACTGTGCCAGTATTTCTTGAAAAATGTCTTAAGTCACATAAAGGTCTAACTGACACATAACAGATAACCAGATGTGAGTAACTGAGAAAGTCAGGTATGAAACAAATATTAATTCTACAAAAGACCTTATGACAAAGCAGTCTGGCATATCTTACAAGATAAAACTCAGTTAATATCAAGAGGAGATCAATAAGTACTTGAAAGAAGAAAACACAGTATATTACATCATACTCACATATATTTCTGTATACAGACACACACAAAATGCCCTCTAGCTGATAAGCAACATAATGCAATACCACTCAGTAGGGATAACAATATTTTGGAGGCAATGAAAAAATTTTAACTATCCCAAAACCACAGTGCTCACAAATGTTAGGCTCATATAACATAATAAAATAACAAATTTTCAGTTGTATCTCAAAGTAAAATGAAAAACTGAGATTCTGTAAGAAAAATATAACATCTAAATTTTATTTTTTATTCAAGTGGAAATATTTTTTCATTCATGTGTGTAGCACACTATGGTATGTATAATCTGTAGGCAACCAGAATAATCTCACTTAAATTTGCAAAACAGTTTTCTGCAAGGAACAAAGCACTGTGTATGTATAAAGCTGACTTCCAGTTTCATTTTTACCTTCAGTTACACCCCTGAACTTCTGAAGGAGCCTAAACCCACAGAATCTCAGAGAGTCTTTTGACCTCCATGCTTTTCTGACAAATCTGCTGCAGCAGCCTAAGACTGAAAAAAATCGATCACCACATGAAAAAACAAAGTCCCAGCAAAAGAAGGAAAAAGAAAACTCCCTCAGTTGCAAGGTCAGTCCTCTCAGCCACCCCTCCTGATAATCTTGGAAACACCCCTTGGTCACCATCACCTTTCCTGCTTTGGTACATACCAGGGAAGAAAAGGGCTGCTGCTGCTTTTAAGACACACAGGACTAAGACAAAGTATTATGCCATATTCCAGTTCTATATAAAAGCTTTAGTTTTTCCACAGCTTCATAGATTTTAAAAATATTTAAATGCATATTGAAAGTTTTCCTAAGCAGCAATATAATTATCCTTTCAGAACAAAGTCCTCAAGAGCAACTCAACAGTCTTGGAAACCCCTGATTAAAGCAATCACAGAAACAGAAAGCCTCTCCTCACCTCTGACATAAAGGCAGAGTTTAACAATTTGGTCTACTTCAAAATGCTTTGAAAAGTATCTATTAAAGTAACTGCAAAGCTGTAATTTAGACTTGAATTAGGCTTTCACCTCTTGCAGTTGTTTTTCAATTGTACTTTTGGACCAAAGAGAGGAAATTTGAGAAAACTTGGTTAGAAAACTTGGTTAGACTCTACAATGTAAGACTGTAAGAGTACCTGTACACAAAAGTACTTCCAAATGCTCACAGAAAAAACTAAAAACCACATTTTTCACCCTGACATATTTCCACATCATGCACAACACTAAAATTATTTCAGTGAAAAAGTATGACAGCTCATTTGCCATTAGCCCTATAAAGCAGATGTACAGCTGAGCCAAGTCAGCATTGCTTTTGCAGCAAGAGGAACTAACAGGCAACAGAACTAGGTAAAAGGGCAGATTAGAAGACACCAAGTTCAAGAAAGGCAAATTCCTCTTTTAATGCAACAAATCTGTATGGTAACACAATGCCAAAATACTGTAGCAAGTTACCTAAATTCACTGAGACACAGGAGAGCCTCCTAAAGGCTACTGCTTCTCAAACTCTGTGAAACTACCAATGAGAAAAACTTTGAAGAGTTTGAGGCTTACTTAATCCTCTTTTTTTTCCTTTTTTTCCACTTCTAAGTGATGCCAAAACAAGGACAGTTTCTGCGAGAAGGATGAATTTCAAGCTTAAGTTACTCATTACCACAAAAAAAAGTCAATAGGGGTTTTGGTACTTTGACAAAAAGGATGCAAATTATTGGTTTCTGAACCAATCCAAGTACAAGTGACAGTGCTATGAACATTATTTTGGCTTCATCCATCAAACACTCTGAACTGCTTTATCAAATGATGAAGACATTTCCAAGCCACATTTCTTTCTGTATTTTCTGAATCTGTACTATTTGAAAGCAAAACTTAATCATCTCCACAACCTGACCAAACTAAGAAGCCAAAATTTAACAAGTCAATAAATGATCTCTATACAAAAATATATAAATAATTAACTATTTGAGATGGCTTTTTTCCCTTTAAAATCAAAACCATTCTCCCCACTCCCAGGAAAGAAGTATTAGGGCAGAAACCAACTGCAAAACTCTGCATTTAAAAAGCATGGCTTCCCCTTCCTCTCCCCATACAATTTGAGCAGTATTGTCAGGCAGGCACCAAAACTAGGCACGAATCATTAGTTTAGCATGTCAGAAATCATTAGAGCTGCATTTTATTCTTTTCACTTTCAGTCAGCATCTTGTGTATGGACATATTTATTTGAAAAGAATTTTCTAAAACTTACCATATATATGAAAAGAGGCACAATGCTCTGCAATGCTCCCATATACTGTCCAAGAGCTACGTTAAATCTTTCAATATAGAGATCTGGAGGGCTGGCCTGCAAGAAACCGTAAAAGTCAGGTTGTAATTTGAACAAGAGAAAGATCTGGAACAGCATGGGCTATGCTTTCATAGCAAACACAAACAACTACAAAGGATTTGATGCACTAGGTTCACACAAAGCAAGCCACACATCATTCCAGAGTTTCTGCTCTAACTCCCTCCAGCAAAACCAGTCTCCCTTCAGTAACTAGCTTTTCCTAGGACTACACACCAGTGCCCAGCACAAGATCCATTCAATAAGAACTACAGTGAGCCTGTAACAAGCTGACATTTAGCATATGCAAATAAAAACAGTTTTTAAAGACCAGAGGTTTGTTTTGAAAGCACCAGCTGTCATGCCTAGAATCCACAACCAAATCTGCACAAGTGCTGCAGTGTGTGCTCTCACCCCCCTGAGCTTTCACTCCACCAGAGCAGGGTGGCATTAAGCTGCTGCTTTGCAGCTGAGCTGTAAGTGGCACATCCTCCAGCTCCAGGGAACACTGCCCTCCACAGAAAACCTTTCTAAGTTACTGCTGGGTCACCTCAGGCAAGGCAAGTGTTCAGCTCCACAAAGAAGCAACACCTTCAGAGAGAATTCTGCATTCAGGTCTCCTGCTTCAGGTTAGGCCTGTGGAAATCCAGCCGTGCTCCAGCACACAGCATCCCCCTGGAGCCCCAGCCTAAACTTGGCTACACAAAACCTGAATGTGCTGTTTTCTGGCTACAATACCCTATTTCCCAAAGAAGGGGATAAGGAAGCTTAAAAGATCTGTTCAGCAGCAGGTGAAGTTAAATTGAGAAAAGAATCAGAAGAATGGGAAGCACTAAGCACTGTTTCTATTACAATATCCATTTGGAGGATTGCAGGGGAGCTGCACTGGGGCATTCAGAAGTGCACTTAAGATACCCACAGGTGGAAGTGGAGCTACAGCAATGTCTTCCTCCACTATCCACTTCTCCACCCCAATCCTCCCCCCTACCTCTGGCCCAACCCCTGCTTTGGTCTTTCCAGAAGGGCTGGGTGCCTGCCTGAGGTCCTACTGCTCACATACATAGACACACATATAGAAACCCAAGGGCAAAGTGTTGCCTGCCAATGAGAAGCAAAACTTCTCTTCCCCTGCACTGTTTTCCCCTCTGACAGCACCAAGCCAAAAGAAGATGGAGAATACAGCAATAACTGGGACCTTGCAAGAAAACAAGTTCAAAGATTTTCCTAAAGCCAAAGAACCTGGGGCATGAGAAACACTCAAGGCTTAGCTGCACCTCAACCACCTTATTAGAACTTAAAGTTATCTTCACAAACATTTTTCAACCTTTGTATGGACATTCACCAGCAGGCCTAAGAGAAAAGTTAAAATTTATGTTGATATTTTGCTCTATTTTCTAAATTTATGACTTTTTTCCCCCCTTAAAATAGCTTCTTTTGCCTCCCTTCTTAATATGCTTAATGAACACGTGGATAATTTTCACAGCAAACACCAATACAGAGAAGACAGTTCAGAAAGTAAAGCAAAACTGGCAAAGGAAGAAAGAGTGTTATTCCATATGCAGTTGCCAAAGGCTATATATGGTTATTCCTCATTTTGATCATAAGGTTTTAATCTTATTGCAAATGCAGCTCTCAGGGGTGGCCAAGCAAATTTTAGTTCAAAATGCCAACAACGTATAAAAGTGGCTATGAGCTCCAAGGACTCCCTTTCATATATAGCTACATATACAATTTGTTGCAAATAACATGCAATGAAATCTGCATTCTAAGCAGTATGTATTCCTGCTTCACTCCTTTTCAACCTCAACTTTAAATATGGTTATACCCTCTGATTTGTATACAGCTTCTAAGATTAAAGAAAAAGGAAAATTCTACTTGAAAGAACACGTCAGACAAAAGGAGACCATAGCCTGACACAGGGCACCACTCTTCTCTCACTGATAAATTGCCATTTTCATTAAAAAACCAATACAACAATAAAGCCAACAAGAAAAAAACGCAGTCAGAAGCTGTCTGGGCAGCGGAGATTTAATCCCAGGCAATGTGTGCAGCCAGTCTGCCACACTTTTGACAGGGGATATAAGCACTGATATCTTTTTTTCCTCTCTGCAGATGAGAACTCTGCTAGCTCAGCTCCCAAAGACCATGTCACAGTAAGGGAGGCTGTTTATGAGGGCACAACATCTGAGAATGACCTCAGGAGCCCTCTAATGGAAGGATACCTGAGAGCTGTCAACCACCACTTTGCCTTGCAATCAAGTGGAAAACAACTGCTCTGGATAAAGACAAAAAAAGCCAAGAGAGGTCCTGACAGCTTCAGAGGAAGTGCCTCACTGGTGTCAGGCAAGTATCAGGCCTTGGTTTTAACCTCTGCAATGCAGAAATTATGGTGTTGTCTGCTTTATCAGCATGAAATGTCACTTTTCAATTTTATTCTCCTGACAGCGTTTCATGTCAAGCCTCAACAGCCAAGACAGTAACAGCGATGGACAACAACAACAAAAAAGCAAGCTTGACAATCAAACTCTGCTCAACTAAGGCTTGACTTGTAAACTACCAAAATATCCAAGCCAAAGAGAAATCAATAATAGTATTTTCACAGCTCATCTATGAATTACTGTAATCTGTGTGGGTAAAACAGAACCATCTGTTTTCTGTTCATCACAGTTCCAGTACATTTCATTAGTTACTGTACAGCTGCTCCAAACTGCCAGACTGAAATAAATTATTTGCTTTAGCACAGGATCTTTCTCCACATCTCTACATTCACATTTACAGGACTATAACTGGAGCTGGAATAGTTTTATATAAGCTATTTGAACTTTGTAAACTAAAAAGCAGCACACGGCAACAAATTCATGAGTAAATATGAGTTGTTAAGATTTCTATATTAAGTGGCCATCATTACAGCCCATCTTGCATTTAAAATCTATACGTATTCAGATATAGCTATTACAAGAAAAAAAAAACCAAAAACCTGCTTTGGCTGACACTTTTTACTCCTGTTCCTCATCCAGACAAAGAGAATACATACATTCAGCTGTTTAAATTACAAGGGATGATGCAGAATTAAGCATGACATTTACTTCTTACAACTCCCCAGCAACTATTAAGTGTTAAAACCCACTCCTATCTTACCACTATTTAAGTGTTTAAACCCACTCCTATCTTACCTCAGTGATGTATTACAGAAGGTATTCAAAAATACAAAATACACACTCCTAGCTTAAGGTTTTCCAGGAAAGAAGAGAATCCCTCATTCCCTCACTCCTCATCCTGAATCCTATCAAACTGTCAATTCAGGGGGTTGGGGATGTTTTTTTGTAAGTTTGTTGGTTTTTCTGGATTGTTTCGGGTTTTTTGAAAACACTCAATACAGCAGACAGTTTAAATCCTCTCCTACATTTGCTCTCATCTACCACTTGTAGGGTTAAGAACAGTTTTCCAGCAAAAATTGTATTGTGTGTCTGTTCACAGGAGCATTGAATGTTTATTTCTCAAACTCTGATGCAGTTGCATTTGCTTAACATCTTCAGCTTAGTTGTGAGTCAACTGCTTCTTAGAATACCATGGCTGCTGTTTAAGAGCTGATGTTAAAGACACCATTTCATCTCCCTACACACCATAATGGACATCTCAGCACCAACAGAAATGAGAAGTAACAAGAAAACACATTTGGAAAAGGATTACATACAAGACACAGTCAAACAAAACAAGCAGCTGGAGATCCTGTGTACTAAATTATCCTGTCCTTATTTGAAATCTAATACCTAGGCATTTCAATGCACTTGTGGGCAAGAAACTATGTAGCTGAAAAAGATATGGGTTTTTTGAGCTTGAAAACCAGTCTCAATATCATTCTTAAACTGAACAAATGAAATCAGAAGGCAGCTGCTGGCTCAAAACAACTCAGAAACAGCTCACAAGAAAGAAACAGAGACAACAGTTCTGTGCTTGAGGAACACAAAGTTAATCTGTTTATGAAGAGTTGTCTGACACAACCAGCAGTATGTGTAGTAGAGCTTACATTCCTATGGTGAATGGGCAGCTCCATTTTCCTGGGAATATGCTCCCTGTCAAAATGCCAGCACATATGCTGCAGCATCCCTCCCATGCCTGCCAAGTGAAAAGGGAGAATGGCTATGACTACACAAATTAACTTGTTATTCATGTAAGTGCTCTGAATCTTCTAAACCACTCTTTGTTCTTTCTCAAGAAAATATAATTTGTTTACCTTGCCTTGCAATGTATGTGATGCCCAGGTCTATCTCACTAGACATTGGTATTATTAAAACATTTTACAAAAAACAGACATCAAACCAAAGCACACCTGATTCAAAGACTGTGTCTTTCTAGCCAAGCCTGCACTCAAACCTCTTCAAAGCCTCATGACATTTTCTCATGTAACTGTTTTACAGCAGGTTAGCAGGTGTGGGCCATGTTCCATTTCCATTCTACATGCTTGTAGAACAAAAAGACATTGTATCTAAAGACCATCAAAACTGTGTAGCAGTTCAGAAGCTTTTCTATCTATTAAATACATATTAATTTCTGCTGTACTTACTTGTATCTTTCTGTAATTGCATCAAGGTCTGCAGCCCCAGTGTAGTGTGACAAGGCACTAAACAGAGCTGCAGGACTGCAAGCCTCTCCAAAAAGCTGCAGGCAAGAAAGCTCCTCTCAGCTTAACTTGCTGATGGTTGTGTCATTTTTAATGGCAATTCTGGCAATATGGTCACCTCTACTACTTCAATTCAAAAGGCATATTTTTGATGTCCACACACAGAGATACAAACATTTATAACACTTCTGGTTTCTACTATGTGAGTTCAAATCATCCATATGATCTGATTCAGTTCAGTGAAACTCACAGCAATAAATTCACTTTAATATTAAAGCTGCTTTTGCTGATACCTTTACCAGGGGTTCTTTGAGCACATTAAAGCCCTCATTCAGGACACCTGACTCCCATACACACTCTCCCAAGGAAACAGCAAGTGGGACAATACTTTCATACACTGCACTGACTGGTTTGAGAGCTAAGACAAAAGGCTGAGAAGTTGCAATGATTAATATCAGGCAGGAAACCGTTCTGGCATTGCACAACAAAGACTATAAACCTGCAGGTCCTGGGGGCCAAACAGCAGACATGCAAATCATCTATCAACACCAGTGACTCCTCAGTGCAGTCATGTTCATTATAAAAAAATATAATTCATCATCATAAAAAACCCCCACCACAAACTGAAAACAACAGACCCCTTTTTCTCTCTCCTCTAGATAAATAAAAGGTGCAACGTGACAAATAAATGGTTTTCAGCCCTCAATCATTTCAAAAAGGAAGCACTGAGTTTATTCTAACGAAAAGGAAAATATTGCACTGCATCTGCATAAAAAAGCTACATTTGTAACAAGCAGGCTCAAAGCCACAGAGCATTTTGATTGTCAATGCTTTGAGTACTTTCCAGCATCTTTTGCTGAAGTGCTAATGGATAAAGTGCTTGATTTTAAATTACTTTATCAGAGTGCATAAGAATAAATTAAGCAAGAAACACTAGTGCCTAATGCAAATACAGTTTTACTCATTTTAAAGAGATGTATTTAATTTGAAAGCATGTTTGTGTATCCACCCTACCACATACATCTGAATGACTCAGCAATTACCCACAAAGACAGCTGACATTATTTTAAACCACAACATAATGAACCATGTCCATTACCAGTGAAATGTTTCCAAATAAAGCATCTTAGAAAAATCATCTGCATGCTACAGGCTTCACAGACCTCAAGACAACAGGAAGCAAGTTAATTTGTGTTTTCTGCAGTGACACGTTATTGTTTTTAAGCTGACAAAATCCAAAATTCCAATCAGCTCAGGAATTAGGGAGACTGAATTCTCAGTTACTGAAAGTCCACATGATAAAACTCTGTCTTAACTAATTCAGAGAAGCTGGTCAGACATCAGCTGCAGGAAAGGAAAGCAATCCTTGCTGTGAGTCTCTCCATAGCAGTCTGAAGAAGGGATCATTAACTGACTGGTACAGTAATGAGGGAGCTGGAAATGGCCTGGCATACAGGAGGCCCCAAATCAGCCTGATGACAAGCAATTCATCTCATCTAAATGTACCATTACTCAGCAAGCACTGCTCACTGCTTTTCACCCAATGCCCAACATGCAGAAATACACCAGCCCAGCCACATTTTCCTGTGGCCTCTGCCACCACTGACAGTAACTCTCTCGAGCTGAAAAGCTGTGAAATAAACCCTCAAGAACACACAGGGCAACAAACACCAACACCACACAAGCTGTCCTGCAGTGTGGAAAAGCAGAAGTCACACAGGATGACAAAGGTTTGTTCTGAGTGTCCCAGCACAGTGCCTGGGACACCCAGCTCAGGACACATGAGTGTCCATCACTCTGCTGACTCCAGCTGTGGCCAGCTGCTCAGGGAAGCACAGGGCTACACACACAGGGAGGGGGGCAATAAATATATATAGGGAGTTTCTGCAGTGAATGGCCCGAAGAGAGAAACCAAACTCCATTAAGATTAAATCCATGCAAGAGCAAGTCTGACCAGTCCTCTGAGGTGCTCCCACTTTTACTGCTTGGTATCTGGGTTTTACTGCTTTGGCTGTTGATGAGTGGTTCCTGTAGGAGACAGCTTGCTCTGGCATGTTCGTTACATGCAGACATTCTGCAGCCCACTTGCCATTTAACTGTTTAACATTTAACTGTTACACTGCAATGCAAAGAAAGTGCTGCCCTGTCCAGAGAAAGACATTGCATTTGTCTGCCATTTCAGTTTCTATAACCATCTGTTTTCTTACACACGCCAACATCCCTGCTTCTGCTGGGCTACTTTTGCATCTCTGAACATTAAAAACCAACAACTTGCATCAAGTCATAGCTTGCCAAATAAACAGAACTCTTAAATGTTGTTGGCAGGTGAATGAGATTATGTCAAAAAGCAAAACACCAGAAACTGTGCATTAAAAGGATTCACATATATAGGTTTTTTCATTGTTTGCCTGTGGGAACCAGAAACTTCCAAGCAACCAATATTTACAAAGTAATCTGCTATTGTTGTTAGGGTAAAGATTTAGAACTGCATTTTCAGTAATCTGCTATTGTTGTTAGGGTAAAGATTTAGAACTGCATTTTCAACATAAATCTTGAGTGACAATGTCACCAAAATATACTAAGATCAAAGAAGTATCAGAATAATAAAATATATTGTAGTAGAGTAATTTCTTAAGAGTAAATTTTACAATCCACAGCTAAAAGTTTCTTTATAGAGTATTTTTTTGAGGCACATGAGAGTTTTACCTCCAGCAGCTCAAAAAGATCCATTTGTCATCCAAAAGCCAAGTCATGTTCACACGTCAGACAAAACTCACGTGATGCACTCAAGGATGCTATCGTGCTATATTACAGGTGTGTCTAACCTACATAAGGAAGCTTTTGCAAGGCCAAGATTGCATTAAACAGTTGTCTTAATTATTCTTTCAACAAGCTGATGTTCAGAAGTCAGCCTTGTTTTTAGGCAGAAGTATTTAGGCTCATATGTGCTAAAACAAACTTTAAAATCAGCTGCCTCAGTTTTGGGACTTAAGAGAAAAGAGTCAAGGATTAGCAAAGAAAGAATTTGGGGTATTCCCAAATTCAAATCAAACTAAAGCTGTGTATTACCATGGGATATATCAGAAGAACTGGCCAAACCTGTATAGCTGAAATGATTCATAGTTCTCACAAACAGAAGAAAAAATGTACAGGCTGCACCAGCTCAGCAGAACCAAGGGAAGGCTTTATTTTAAATGCTTTGTTCACCAACTCCAAGCAATTTTTACAGAACACTGAGGCTATCACTCCATGAGGAATAAAAGAGACCATAAAAGAGAAAAGAAGAAAGAACCTAGCAAATACCATGCCTATTAAATTTCTTTATAAGGAAAGCCACAGGAGGAAAACAGTGCAAGAAAAAGGACATCAGAGAAATCACCATGCTATATATTTTGGGAATGTATGTTTAGCCAGAAATATCTGATGCAGTTAAAGCATTAAGACTGTTTTGGGCTGACCTAAATTAGTTATCAATGTGTTAGAAGCACTGAAGAAGCTGCTGTAGTTTAGGGTTTCTTTGCATGTGCCTTCTCTACTTCATGCACTGCAAATCAGTACAGAACTCAAACATCAGCTATGGAAGTGAAAAAAAGCTTCAGGGAAAAATCAAGCAGTGTTGCTGCTACAACAATGGCAATTTCAAGTACATATCTGGAGATTCTAGTCTAAAAGGAATGTTCAACAAGGTGCACATGTGAAAACAACCATGGATGCACAAGTAAGATGCAGAGAAGGAGAAGGACATACAAGCTGTATATATTAGGACTGCTGTAAACCACTGACATCTACAGATAGGCAAGAAAAATGCAGAATAAACCGTAATGGAACTCCGTATGCAGTAATTCTTAACTTATACTTCACAATCTATATTTCATTCACTTAAATTTTTTCCTTTAGATTTTCCCTTTTGTGCTGCTTGTGGTGCACAAGAACCATAAACAGTTTATACATATTTACACAGGAATAGCAGACATTTATCTCATGTGCTCAGATCACTTTGACTGAGGTATTTATATCCCAGATTATACTTAAGATTTCCCACTCTCCATTCTTTCATTCTATATCATATATTTAGGTTTAGCCACTGCTCTCCACGTGGTTGAGACCTCCAAGGTCTGGCAGTGCCATACCTTTGGATCTAGTAGTTGGTTTTCTGTCTGACAGCCCATTAGTGAGTGAAGTAGTTGACAATTTTGTCAGTTCATGTAAGTCAGTCATAATAGCAATCCCCTCCATGGGCCACCAACATACTGCTCTGATATAATCACAGATCCCAGGAAAGAGAGAATTAGATTGTGCAGCTTCTTACCTGCAGCTCCTTTGAGACTCTCTCTAAGTGGTTAGTTATCTTTTTTATTAGGTCACTATACATCTGTTCCGAATGCTGCTGGCATACACACTTATACACACAACTGCAGAAACAAATACAGGAACAAACAATGAGCTTACAACAGTTTGCAATGAAGGGTAACAGACTTCAAAACATTTTGTTCAAGTTTCAATTTAGAGGATTATAGAGTTGATTGAATGATTGTTGAACTTTTAAATACAGTCCTAAGGTTGGAATGAGCTCCAGCAGGCTCTTAGGGCTCCTCTGGAGGCTCCAGGGTGTCCATCCCATTCCCTCTCCCCAACTTCATTTTCACTTACAATGAGTTCTCTAACAGTGCACTTCAAAACAGGCAGGACAACTCTGTCAACGGCATATTCCTACTTCTGGCTTTTGTCTCTCATTTGTGAATGAAGTCTCCATTAAAAATAAGCAGGTTTAACAATTCTATGAAAATTCTAGGGCAAAACCCTCACTAAAAGAAGGGGAATGCTGACAAGTATCATAGAAGTAGCACCAAAACCATGGTAGTGTTAAAAAGAAATGGCAAAAGTTCTACAATTACAGACCCAAGCATGTTTCTCCATTCTTTGTTACTTAAATTCTAAGAAAATTCTATACTTTCATAATAAAGAAAGATGCAGAAAAAGGGCAATAAAACTAATTCTGCATTCTATGGCTTTGCTGTGTTATGTCTGGTCTTCAGTGCCACCTTTGATTCTTAAGAACACTTTATCGCTTTCATACTGCAATATAACATCTGCAAAACAAGCCTATTCATTGAAGACATAATTACAGTAGTTGTAAAACAAATACATTTATTACTTTCAGCAAAGTCCTGAACTTTGCTGAAAGTTCAGCAAAGTTTGGAATTGGAATAGTCATTGGAATAGTCATCACTGTCAGGACTAACACCAACATCCATCTGTACCAAGCAGCTTTTACTCCTCAGTCAGCATTTCAAAATTTAGCTCCCAAATCCAAGAGGCCCAGGGAGACTTCACCTGGTACCTTGGGCAAGTCACATCTCTGCTCTGCTCCCCTCCCCACTCCTCTGTACCAAGAACTGGGACAGCAGGCAATTTAGGCCAGAGCCTGCTCTTAGGACATGTGCAAACAACTGATTTCCAGGGAGGTCCAGACCCCAGCCTTGAATTCTGCAGGCTTTAAATGGCCCCAAAAGCCCAAAGCTATGAGACAGCAACACTGTATCTGTAGGGGAACTATGACTCTCCAATTCTCTACTGAGAAGATGGCACAAAAACAGGCAAACTACAAAGATGGCAAAAGTCTGCTTATCTGGTGAACCATGTTATTTGTTAAAAACCAAAAGATACCCTGCACCTCTTATATTATTATATTCAAAAAATACTGAGTATCAGCAGTTTGATATTATTTATATATTATCAGTCAAGGTCATTCTTTTTCTTTCATATCAAATCTACCAACAGCAAATCCTATATTGAAACAAGCAACTGCAAAATATATTTTGGCACAATGCTCTTTGCTAAGAGCAAAAATATCAGTTTGGTTTGGGTCAAAGAGAGAAACACTGATGAGAAAAGTGAGACTGATTTTTGTGATCTCTTACAAAATCAGCCAGCTGGGTAACCACAGCAAATGACCACACATTTGTTTGCTCTACAGCGAACCAGTACACAGCCACTTCCACAAGCTGACTGCTTTATTTGTATGCAACTAAACTGATATTTAAAGTACACTTCTCCTTAGTGTTACACACACTACTGCTGCTTCTATTTCTGCAACATGTTCTGTAGTCAAACACCAGTCTTCCCATGTACACACTGGGTGTATTTACATTTTATTTGAACACTTCTACTTAGAGGTTCCTTCTCCATTTTGAGATCCTGTTTTCAGTTCCTGATTGTGGGCTAATTCTGTGAATCATCCTTGCTCTGCTATTACCCAAAAGAAGTCACAAGCTTGTTAGTTCTTTAACATAACCAAACACCTTAGGAAGAGGAAATCCCAAAAAGGACATTGAGAGGGTAAGCAGTGGATGAATACCCAAGCTCTCCAAGTTGTCCTGAGGAACAGAAAACTGCACTGCACCTGGGAGGCAGTGGAGACTGCCAGAAGTACAACTTAGCTGCTCATGTTTTCCTCATCTCAAACCTTCCTTCACACCTCTCTGCCAATTTATCCAATCCTTTTATAACTGGAAGTGACTATGCACAGGCAGGCTTTGGACTCATAGTTGAAAACAGACACTAATAACACTTGGATACTTTATAGATAAACTGGTCCATGCTACATATCTGCATACACACCTTGGAAGTTATCTCCCAGCTCTCACTGCTGGGGAGTAAACACCTACAGCTATCAGTGACCATGTCAAATATAGCAAATACCCAAATATTTGGGTATCTAATAATGTATTTTGAGTTTGCATTATGGAAAACTTGATTCCTTTAGTCAGCACAAAGATGACCAAGAATACTACTGTATTTTCATGTCAGTTTCACTGTAAAGAAAAAAAAAATATATACGTAGCTGTCTGAACCACTTCAAGAAACACTCAATTTTTCAGACTAAAGAACTGGCTTAGAAGCAGAGAAGATCTAAACTCCAAGTCTGCTACAGACTCTCAAAAATACTCCAAGCAAACATCCTTACTAAATTCAATTAAAAAAAAAAAAAATTATCTTTCCCTTGTCAATCTGTCTAGATTGGCAATCAAAGGAACAGTCTGAAAATATTTTAAAAAAACCAAAATCTATCTCCTGGTTGGAAGAGGCTGTGGCAGAGTAATTACAATCCCAGACATACTTTCTAAAGGAAAACTGACATACCAGCTTTACCAGTAACACTAAACTATGGAAAATCTTTAGCTTTGGTAATAGTAAAATATATGCAACAGATATCCATGCATCATTACAGTCCTGCACCAAGTGCCCCAGATGTACAGGGGTTATCCAGGAGAAACTCAAAACCCAGTATTCCTTCAGTAAATAAAACTTTTGAGGAGTAGAAAGATGACAAGGATGAAGTCCAATTATCTGCAAACCATAACTAGGTATAATTAAACCATTAACTTTGCACACCTACTCATTATCAGAGATCACTTCTGAGAGATGTCTTACTGCAGACTGCACATTGGGGATTTCAAGCTGGGAAAGGACTCTGATTACTCACACTGAATCTGGCTCTCTTAATTCAAACAACCATCTAAATTATTTATATATATGATGATTGATCTCTGAGTCCTGTTAAAAGCAGTTCCAAAAGTTTGAAGAGGAAAGAGGAAGTTTCTTGAAGTTTTCAATGGGAACTAAGGGGCAAAACTGAACACCTGCCTTTCTTTTATCTGCTTTCCTAATCCAAAGTTTTAAGCTGCAGAGACAAAGTGGCTAAGAGCAAGTGGGCATGAGATAACAGAGCTCAAAGTCTCTAAAAACAGCCATCAGTGACTGGAGCTGGCAGCATTATTCCACAGAGGGCAACACTGGTGAAGAAAACTAAGACAGCAGTGCCACAGTTGTGCAAGGGCCAGGGGTTTTAACAGCATCTTGGCCAGTAAATCCAGCAGCAGTCACCCACTTTCCACCCTGCATACCTGCTACCTACAGAAGAAACATCTCCGTTTTAGTTCATCTCTTAAGAAACTGCCAGGTCTCTGCAGCATTTAGCATTTTGGTTGGGAGCAGCAGTGGGATGGGGAAGCAAACCCCCCCACCATCCCCAGTACTGAGCACTAGTTTAGCCTGAAGGGCAGCTCTGGTGCATGATTAGATTCCTTTCAAACCAAACTGCAGCTCCAAAACAGCTACAGCCCAAGCCTTCTCCAGACAAGAATGGAGATCCAAAGGAGTGTCCTTCAAACTGCCTGGAACTTGGCAAGGGGGGAACACACCAAAACACCTGAGGCAAAACACACAAATGACAATTTACATCAAAGGACCTTGGCACCAGGTGCTTCTATTTCCTTCTGCACATCAACCACACCAAATTGGTTCCTATTAGCTATCATAAAGAAGCCTTTTGATACATTAAGTCAACTGCTTACCATGCCAATCTCTTTGGAGAAAAAGATGTTGAGTCTTTAATACATTTCCTAGGACATTACACTAAGCAACTGTGATGGGATTTATTTTAATGTTAGTTAGGCATTTTAATTCTTTAGCATTTATTCTTGTTAACATGGTATGTCAAGATATGTATCTATTATTCACTCCAACCATTTAAACACTACTGTATTTCCCATAACTTTTCCATTTGTCTCCTCAAAGGTACAAAATATGACATATACATAGACAGCAAAATCAAATAAACATTTCCTTTTAAAGACAAAATAAGTTATGTAGCATTTAAAATATTTCCTTACCTGTATATTTGTTCATAGGAGATAGGGATGTAGTCACCAGGACTCTGAGTTAAAAGCTGATCTATGGCACTGTCCAACTTTGGCCAATATGTGCTCTTATAGTCTTCAATTGTTATAACATTCATTACTGCAAGAAAAAGACAAGAATAGATTTAGTAACTTCACCTAAAAGATTAGAAACAAGTAAACATTCTGTGATTTCAGATCACACCAATAACAAGGCAAAAAAACCTGGGAACAGCTCACTTCCACCAAAATAACCTCATCTAAAACTAAAGCCCAGACTTGATTTTGTACCTTTGTATTTATAAAAAATAAAATCAGAACACCTGCCAAATCAGTGCTTCAGTATTTCCCTGGGGCCTAAGTAACGTGGAAAAGCAAACACCTGGGAGTTCTAACATGAAAATATAATAATAAAAAATTATAAAAAGATTCATTCAGACTAATAAATTATGTAACTTTGTGGCAGTTCAGAATCAATTATTAACACAGCATCTTCACATTCAGGAGAACAAGCTCTGGCCAAGACTGGTAGGTTTTTGAATATTCCTTCCCAGCAGATGTATTAATTTCACAAGTCTCAGGTGGGACCAGCAGCTTCCTTGGTCTAAAAGATGATGCAATTCCCTCTGCCTTCAACTGCAGTTAGGCTTCCAGGCAACTTTTCTGAATCTGTATTACAGTTCCCCTCTAGCAGGGACAATTACAGTCCTTTTGCAGATAAAGATCACCACAGGGAAGAATAGGAAGTGTTTAAATTAGCGCTCCCCACTGCTCCCCGACCTTCCTCCTGAGCTTCCCAACTGCACCCTCTTGCAGCAGTGACTCAGGGCACCTTCACAGCCTCAGAAGGGTTTGGATCTCTCTCTTTTCAGGAAGGATTTCTGAACCAACCACTCGTGGCTCAGTTCCAATGGGTTCACACCCTCCCTTCAGGGCCTTACTCACAGCACTTCCTCGCTGCCTTGTCACACCACCACAGCTTCACAACACCCACTCATAAAAGCCTTCAGCAACCAACAGCACCGCAATCAAATCTATGATTTGAATTCAAGCAATGAAATCGAATCAAATCTATCAAAACCAAAAAGGATCAAAACTATCCAGCCTTGGAAATCTAGAATAATTTCTTCATTTGAACTCCACATGTGGGTCTGGCCTAAATGGAACAGAGAATAAAGATACTTCTGACCCCACACAGACCATTTTAGATACAACACTGGAAAGAAATATTTTGGTTAGCAATGAATTTTAAATATACATTTAAATGTAGATTCACCGATGGGTTTGAGAAGCAATATTTTTGAAAGCTATTTTCAAAGGAGTTGAAAGGAGCTGGGTGAGTGAGTCACTTTTGGCAGCATTATAAGGAACAATTGTAAGGAAATTGGCAAAACAGTTATGAGTATCATGACGAAAATAAAAGATAGTAAAGAGAACATGGAATAGAGAGAGGTGTGAGACAAGGAAGTGTTGGAACTCTATCTGTATGAGCAAGTATTACAGATTTCTTTGTGTGTCGTGTTAGGGTATTTCAGCCAGAAAATTTGCTTAGAGGAGGATGTTAGTGCAGCACCCCTGCCTCCTCTTCATCCAGCTGCAGCCATTGGTGCCCTCTTGCTTCACAGCTGTTCCAGAATCAGATCTAGTTAACCTACAAGTGTCTGAGCAGTGATCAGGTCCCCACTACCAAGTGCTGCAGGACACTGCCCCATGAGCCCGGGCTGCAACCTGAAAGGACATCACTGTTTGCTAATGAGAGAGTCAAGGTCACAGGGCTGGCTACACAACGCCAGGATTTCAGTTAACAAATCCAACAAGTCAGCTCCCCCACGTAAAAGCACCCATGCAGTCAGCAACAGCAGAGCACCTCCCTGGCAGTAAACTCAGCCCCTGCTCCTTGCCTTGCAATGCCTGTTTGAGTTCCTTACACAGCCCACACTCCAGGCAGATGCTCTCAGCAGCAGCTCCACACAGCACCTTCACTATTCCTGCTTACACTCAGCAGCAAAACCTGAGCTTTTGTTTTTTACTTTGCTACCCCAAAAAAGATGGGCCTCCACCATTCTGTTCCACAGAAAATATTAAGCTAAAGTCAGCATAAACATTAGACCAAGTCTTGCTTTTAAGATTTCAATGTATAATCACGCCCACATCTGGTTTAACACATTAAATGAGCCCTATTAATTTGAAAGAAAACAGTCAAGTAAGATTTGGGAACACTGCAAAATAATTTTAACAGGCTGTTGAGATGTTAATTTTTTTTTTTTTTTTTACACTATGGAAAAAGAAAGCAGCCGCAGACAGGAAGGTCTGCCCATCAGACATGCTGCACAGGTAAAGGACAAAACACTTTTACAAAAAGCCCCATGAGACTTGCACAGAAAAGTCTGCATAGAAAATTTACTGATAAATTCACAGTAACATTCCAGAAAAGCTTCATTCTCATTCAAAAGGCTCTTACAAGTACTATGTAATTTGATTTCCACACTTCAGTTCTGAAATTAAGCCAACCACAATATTTACATAGCTAAAAGTCCAAGACTACAAACTGAACAATCATTATTTTTATTCTTCTAATCCAGAAAACAAAGTACTTTAAAATTTTAATAATTATCACAAGTTAGTAATGTCCTTTTTCTCTTGGCAGTTCCTACACACACAGAAGTGAAGAGTGGCCTGAAGACCCTCCAACTACAAACTCTGCAAGAACAAGGTCAAGACCAGCAAGGAAGGAATCACACAGATCCTTAGCAAGGAAAGACAGATTGCCCCTTAATTTTTTATTTTTCTCTCTTTTCAGGATGTCACGCTTAAATGCTTATCCCTACATTAGGTGTTCAAGATCTAAAAGGATTTGCCCAACAGCTTCCACTCCCAAACTGCAATTTAGTTGGTTTCTGGGAAGTGACACTGATATTTTGTAAGAAAGCATGCTAGAATGCTGGATTTTATCCAACTCCAGCAAGGCTGGGGAGGTGGGGCTGGGAGAGAAATCAGTCCAATAGAATCGAAAGAAGTCGAAAGAAGAAGAAATTGACATTTTCCAGAGAATTCAGCATTTTCTAGAAAATTATTAAAGACTTCACAAGTAAATCTTGAGCAACAACTGCTGCTTTTCTGTACAAAAAAAAGTTCTAAAGGAAAACTTGAAGCTAAATGCAGCAGTGAAACCATTTCAGTAAAAAAGAATATGCATGAGCTATCATAACCTAGATATATCAGTATTATAGTCATAATGGAAACACAGTCTGCTTCAGCCTACCAAATTCTTTGGTATCAACTTCAATGAAAAGAATGGCAAAATCCACTTTTTTTTTTTTTTAATAAAACAAACCCCATCAAGAGTAGGTATACATCCCCCATTAAACTGGTAATAAAACCTTACACACAACACACACTCGTTTTTCCAAATCTGTAGCTAAAAAACAAGAGACAGAGCAGGATGGCTGATCCAACCTACTGCCAAGTATGCAGACAGCAGTATGACAATTATTTGTCATTTATTCTGGCAATAAAAATGAAAGAAAGCAACTAAGCATCTTTTAGAAGCTGCATTTCATCTCACCAAGTGAGATACACGAAACTTTACTGCTCAATTAGCAGTGCACCCTACAATCCTCAATATTTTGCTAAAGTGTACAAACTCTTCAGGCAGTTGTCCAAGAGTCATCTACAGACCATGGCCCTGTGCTTTCCTGTTTCTCAGCCCCCATGTGCATCTTTTCACAATAGATTTTGCTCTACCCTCCTGCCTGACACATCCCAGCATACATTAGCAAGTTTGAGTTTGCCCTGTGGTTGCTTCCAATTCTATTCTATTTTTATAACCTGTTTCTCAGCCTGCATTAAGGCTGGTTAGTAAAAGTAACTTTTTCTTCATCAGACCATTTGCCCACGCAGCAATGCACACACACTGCACTGAACAATGTTATGCAAGAGGGAAGGCAGCAGATTTAGTGGATATGCCAATGCACACAGCCACATGTGCCTGTCCCAAATGGCACTGGCATCAACAACGTTTATAACCACCCTTTCTTGAAAAGGAGAGAAGAAACAAAATGGAAACTCTTCACCTCAACCAGGTTATGCTGCAATTACTATCATGGAAGAGTTCTTCTTAAAGTACTAAAAGCTCTTTGCCTTCTTTTCTCCCTCATGAACTTTGAAAAATATTTTTCACAACACTACTGCTTTATAAATCCACAGCTATGACTGAAGCTGCACAACTGTAAATATTTAGTTTTAAGTTTACCACAACACAGAAGTTTTTCTTAAGTTTCTTTAAGTAGAAGAAAAGCTATTAAAGAAAAACTATTAAATGAACTATGCATTATTCTAATTTTAGCTCTCAGTCTCACCAAAATCTCAAGGAAGGAGAACTGGATTTAGCCCCTTTGAAAGACAGGGAGGATACTCTGTCCAGGACAGCCTCTGCATCATGAAGCAAGGCAGGAGTTGTTGCTCATCCAGCTGCAGAACTGCTTTATGCAGCAGAGAACAGACAACTTTTCCATCAAGCTTAGGACTGGCAAACTTTACACATGTGCCATTAGTGGGACAGAGGAGGCAGGAGGGATCCAGCACATACTGATTTTCTCTTAGGGAACAATTACATCCAAAGAGACCTTTCTCCCTTTTTCTATGGGTGAAAATTAAACAAAGGTAATTAAGGGATGCTCTGTCAGAGCCAGGATAAGAACAGGCAGGACCCCAACTCAGCTCCTTTAGGTTCTCAGTCAATATTACTTCACTGGACTTGCTCTGCTCACTTACATGTACCATCACAGCTATCCACAATACAAAGGTGTGGAAAAGTTCTAATGAACTTCACTTAGAGAATTTTCTGTTTTGCAGGAAAACAATTTAAAAAAAAAAAATCAGTAAAATATTATGTTGGGATACCAGTGCTGGAGAACTGAAAACAAGAACTCCAAACCCACACCCTAAGCAAAATCATGCTCTGCTGCTGCTTCTCCCTCTCAGACATAAATTGTGGATTAGCTGGAAAATCACCTTCCCACTTGCTGGAGATCCAGCTTGAAAACCATTTTCATTCTGAAACAGAAGGAAAAACTAAGTTCTGAATGTCTGGAGTAGGACTTCAAGAGCCTAGTTTAGCAAGGCTGAACGACATCTCATTTCAACTGTCTCCAGGGTTCAGAAGCCACCCCAAGGTACCTGGAGACCTGACAAGCAAGGCAGGCAAAGTGCCAGGGAGCTCACAGAGCCTGGGAGTCTTAACTTCAAAGCAGCCAACCTTGGCCATGTGCCACAAAAGGCAGGCTTACCCGAGAAGCAGAAATCCAGAAGCCTGAACTTTGAGCTTTTGATCACCTCTGGACATGGACAGGTGAGAGAGCACTGGGGAAAGCAGGGAGGACACACACAGAGTGTGCACAAAGTGCATTTCCCATCAAAATTTTATCATGGCAATCACACAGTTGCACTTCCGGGAATGTTTCTAATGATCTAAATCCATGTTTTCCAATGGTCTATGAGAAAAAAAAAAGGCCTATTTTGCCCAGAAAGGTGACTTTTGGAAAAAAAGTAGAACTAAAACGTACAGCAAAAAAATCCATTCCCTCAATTTTAACTCAGAAAAAAATAGGGAAAAAATGCCATTTTTGTTAGAAGCTACACGCAAAAGCCGTTTTGGAACCCCCAAGGCCAGGATGGACGAGCTCTGAACAACCTGGTCTAGGAGGAAGGTGTCCCTGCTCAAGCAGGGGGCTTGGAACAATATGATCTTTAAGGTCCCTTCCAACCCAAACCATTCTCTGATGTTCAGATTCTATTTTTGGGGCTAACTTGGGTAAATTAACCCCCTGTCGTTCTCATCAGACCTTTGCAGATGCTCATCCCTTCCGGGACAGCACGACCCTTCCAGGGGCTGTGCCCACAGCTGCCACCAGCAATCCCAAACAGGCTTCCAATTCATCTCTAGGTTTTTCAGGCTGAGAGACAAAGTCAATAGGAAAGTGCGGTCTGAGCTAGAAGGCTTCAGAACCAGCAGCAGCCGAGAGCCCTGCCCACGCTCACTCTCCCCGGTCTGCAGCCACATCTACCGTGACAGCAAAGCAGAAGTTGGGGCGCTGTGCGAGGAAAGGTTATTTTCGCCTTCCAAGGCGCCTTAACCCGTCTGACTTCGCTTCGAGAAGCCTCTCGAGGCGAGACCCAGGCCGGGGTAGGGCAGAGCCGAGCGCGGCCGCAGCAGGGAGGGGGGCAGCGGGTTCAGCGCAGCAGGCGATGCCCCCCCGTGCCCAGGCCCGGGTCACTCACGGAACTTGGAGGTCGAGGC
>VXBC01001243.1:127140-254958 GCA_013399945.1 Ploceus nigricollis | reverse complement strand
TTTTTTTTTTTTTTTGTAACCAGGTCATGGCCACAAGCTTTGCTACAAATTAAAACAAATTAAAAGGGAAGATCACAGTTTCCTAACAGTACCCATCCATGGAAAGTGTGAGGCATTAAATAAATATTTTCTACACAGAACTTCACAGAAATGAGACTACAAGGAAGCTTTTCCTTCCAGGTTCTCAGAAGCAGACTGGGACATTTGCTGGATATTTCCTCTAGTGTAATTTCAATTTTATATGAACATTTGTACCAATCAGATAAGGGAATTTTGTTTTTCTCANTCTCACCCTTGAGGCCCCTCTGGCCCTGCAGAAAACTGCCCATGACTTTGATGGAGCTCTCCTCATGGGAAGTGTGTTGCAGAGCTGGGAAAACTCTGGAAAGGGTCACCTTTCCCACAGGGTGGCAGTTAAATTAGGCAACATGGCATAGATGCAAGGCTTTTTTTATTATTATTTATTATTATTATTAATATTTATTATTTTATTTATTATTTATTGCATTCTTTATTTCCTGCTACTGATAATAAACATTATGACGTGGATACAATTCTTATTTTAAAAGACACTTCTGATTTCCCAAGCACCAATTCCACTGCAGTTAGTAGGAAAGCTTTCATTGATTTCAATGGGATTTCAATCAAGCCCTAACACAGCATGTAAAATGCCTTTCAGATTTATAGCTCTGGTTCTAAAAACCAAATAAAAAAAGAAAGTCATTCCAACAAGAAAGAAAAATTAATGCTAGGCAGAGCCTTAAATAGCAGTGTGTCAGGAGGAGCATATAACACAGCTCTTTCAATGCTTAATAAGACAGCCCCTTGCTGAGTGCTGGCAGAGAGCAGATAAACCTAAAAGGAGGTTTACGTGCTTATTTTTGAGACATATTTTGACAATTGATGATTTGCTCAGGCACAGGGGACTGATAGTCCCATTGCAGGCTGGCAATTTGTGGCATACCCCTTACAACAGCAGCTCCCACTTTGGGCAAGTTGATCAGTGTAAAGTTTTCTTGAAAATGTGCCAGTTATGGGATGGAGAGATCACCCTTAGTGTTTCTTGACTACACGTAATTTATGAACACTGACTATACACAGTCTCTCATTTCATGATGTCTCAGTTGGTCTCTGCCTAAGCAGGAAAAAAATGGAAAAACATAGTTTATGTGATAAGTCCTTGGGAAATAAAGGCTGTTAACACATTTGACCAGCACTATCAATTTCTGAGCTCAATGGAAGGTGTCAGAGTACAAGCAGAAATCACCTGCCTGAAGAGGAATAATCCTTGCCATCTTCCACAGGCAGAAGTTCTTTTGTGAACAAAGAAAATTCCAGCTAATCCCTGCCAAGACAGCAGGAGTGTGCTCATGCCAGGTGCCAGCAGAGTGCCTTTGGTGGAGAAGAGAATCACACAGCCAGGGAACAGCCAGGGAACAGCCAGGGAACAGCAGGGTAGATGTGAGCTCTGATCAAAGCCGAACATGGGGACTCCAGGGGTGTCTGTCCTTTCCCTGTACTGTCCCACATGGCTGCTTTGCAGGGCAGAACACAAATACAGAGTCAAATCAGATCATATTCTCCTGAAATGAGCTAAAGAGTCACTCCATGGTCTGCTCCAGGTACCCTGGGTGCATATGCAAAAGCTCAGCTTGATAATTTGCACTTAGGCTACGTGGGATAGTTTTAAACAAGGCTCCAGTGTGTCCCTGCTTCTGTCCTTCAGCAAGGCTGTATTCCTATTTCTCAGCCTTACAAAGAGGATAGGACCCAGAACTGTGTGAAAATGTTTAAAATTAAAATATAAATTCAAACCAGCTCCCTCTCTCTGTCTGAATGCTCTCACCAGCAAGACATTAAAAGCACAATGACTACAGGAGTATGTGCACTGAAATTTTTCTAGTTTCCCTGCTAGTGGTGCCATTCCCTGCATCGTCTGTGCCTGGTGTGAGGGCCCTGAGTACATTAATTTTCCATAATTAATAAGACCAGCCTCACCTAGATTCCCATAAAAGCAGTGCACTGTTTAAGCTCAGAGCTTAAGGTTCACTCCATACCTGCCCTATGCTGTGTATGTCCCGTCACCTTTCTGTGCTGAGTCCTGACATGTTCCTCCCTCATAAATTATTTAATAGGATTATCTCAAGCTCTCTGTCACTGAGTTCCTGCATATGAGAACAGCTCAGTGTTTGGCCCATGGGAACAGGGGACAAGAGAGCCCTGCCCAGCTGTGTCCCCTGGGGCAGAGCCACCCTTAGCACGCTCTGGATGCTCTGTCACATCAGTTAGGCACATAAAGCAGTGTCCTGAGCCCAGCCCTGAGGGCTGCAGAGTGGGAGGTGTGTGTACCCTGTAAAACAGGACTATATTTTGCTCTTGCACCAAGACAAAGAACAATTCTTTTAGTGTAATTGCACTACAAGCACATTTGCACTACAAGCACGTTTGTGGCACATGACACGGGTTAATCCTTCTGACTACAGGCATGACCAGACTATTCTGTCCCATAAGCCAATATCAAAGGGATTTCATGTTAAATAATAAAATATATTGCCTGCTATTCATTAGTAACCTCATTTTGGCTGGTTTTTGGGCCTTTGGTCAGCCAGTCTCATTTATCAATGAGGGCAACGAGGCTGGAGAGGGGCTGGGAACACAAACCCTGTGAGGAACCACTGAGGGAGCTGGGGGTGCTCAGCCTGCAGAAAAGGAGACTCAGGGGTGACCTCATCACTCTCCACAGCTCCCTGAAAGGTGGCTGTGCTCAGCTGGGGTTGGGCTCTTTCTCCAGGCAGCACTGACAGAACCAGAGGACACAGTCTCAAGGGAAATTTAGGTCGGATATTAGGAAAAAGTTTTTCACTGAAAGAGTGATAAAGTTCTGGAATGGCTGCCCGGGGAGGGGGTGGAGTCACCATCCCTGGGTGTGTTTAACAAAGCCTGGATGTGGCACTGGGGGCCAGGGTTTAGTTGAGGTGCTGGGGCTGGGTTGGACTCGATGGTCTTGAAGGTCTCTTCCAACCCAGTCATTCTGTGATTCTGTGAATCTGGATGACACAGGCCAGTGCAAGCAACAGAAAGGACTATCTGAAAACGTGCTCAGTCCCTTACAGAACCAGGCACCTGGAGCTGCCCAGGCTGTTTCACCAGTGCTGTTTCCCAGCCTGGCATTAGCTGCCCACAGCTGGGACCACGGGAATGGGAAGGTCATCCAGCACGTGGATACATCCAGCAACAGGCAGCATTTGGAAATAAACACAAAAGCTTCAGTTTTATTAATGCAAAAGGAAGAAGCAAAACAGCATGTAAATTTTCTGCTGTTTCATCATGTTTTCTCATCTGACTTTGCTCCATTATCTCCCAATAATCTTCTGCTGAACCTCTGCCTCCACTCGGGTGTGCAATCTCTTTTAAGATCTCTAAAAGCGACCCATTTATCAAATAAGTGCTCCTTGGCTAAAAGAAAAAAGCAAACTCTAGACTTCCCAGTGCAGACTTTGTTTATTTTGTCATTAAGTATTTAATTTCTTTCTCAGAATGTATTTATGTGAAAGTCCATGAAAACTTTGGTTCCAGTAAAATAAGGTGCATTAGCATATGCATTAAATCATTAAGTGACATTTTCAGAGAATCTCCCAAAGCTTTTGAGCTTTAATCTTAAATCCATGTTTCCCTTTCCAGTTTTTTAGCTGAGAATGCAAATATAAAGATGTGTTTGGTATACAAGCACGAGAGCTTTTGTCATTTAAAAAAAAGAAAAGTGAAAAGTATTTTGATATTACCTGATACCAATAGGATTCTCTTAGTAGTAAGAAACCTTTTTTTTAAAGGGATGTTATTGACATGTTTATGTATGAAGTTTAGGAAATATTTGGGAGTTTTTCATGATAAGAGTGAATAGAGTGAAAACTTTCCTTCCTCCTAGACTTTAGGCAGGTAAGTGTAACAATGGAAATGTGCTTGTAACTGAAAGCCATCTATGTAACAAATCATTCTGGTCTGATTTCTCCTAAATGAAAATAAAAGCCTGAGCATAAACAGCTCTCACACTGCAGAGCCAGCTGTAATTGGCCTAGAGGTGGAGCCAGTCATCTGCAGGGCTGAGCACAGAGCAGCAGACGTTTTCTGAGCAATAAGGCAGGAAAACAGAAATAGTAATAATGGAAGTCAGGGATTTGCTTGAATAATGGCTCTGTGGGTGTGATACATCCTCACCAATAGTGAGCAGCAGATTACTGGAAGGTTTAGAATATGGCTGTGATAGCCACAATGGAATTTCTCAGGGGAAATGTGGGAAGGGAGCCTGGAGGGGGAAGACAGAATCTCTGCACAAATGAAAACCATACATAAAGGAGAAGAAAACAAGTAGCACCTTCCTCACAAAACAATGTTGAGAGCCCTGCTGCTGATTACTGTCTTGTACACTTTTTAGGTGTCAAGCAGCAGTTCTCTTGCTATTTCAAAAACAGGCCTTTCTAGGACTGTTTAATCAGATAGTAGGGAAGCTTTCCTCATCACACCTTTCATTGGCTTTCACATCTAAGGCATTCTGGAAAATAATTTGCACAGCACTTATCTGGGCTGGCATAAGCTACCATTGTGCAGCAACAAAAGAGTGGGCACCCAGCCTCTGTTTTTTATCAGATACTGGATATCGACTTCCTCATTATTTGTATTTTCTCAGGAAATGGAAGAATAGCATCCACAGTTCCTCCTGCTGGAAGATAATACCTGAATTCATCATGCCTTCAGTTTTAAACCTGACTGTTTTATTTCCAGGGCTATAAGAGGAGAGATACTGGTCCATTAAAACTTTTTTCCCTGTAAGTTGTCACGGTGGGGAAGGTTTTAAAGAGAATTATTTTTCATTTTAAATTTTTAAGAGGTTTTTTTAATCTGCTTTCAATTTAATACTCTCAAAGGAATGTTCACCCATGTGAACACCCATGTGTGGGACCTGCTGCTGCATCCCACTTTCCATTCTGCATTGTCCAGAACTGACATCTGCTCTGGTTCACTCCAAAATCTCTGCTGGCCAAACCAATGCTCTCTCTATAAAATACTTCAGGGTGAAAGGAATTACACAAAGGCAAGAGGTCTTAGAGACAAAGTTAAACACAGAAATAAAAAATGCAAGGGATTTTCATGTGTTGTTATTCAAGGATCAAAGGCACACAAATGCCAGCCTCTAGCACTCATGATTACTGCTCTTCCTAGCACAGCAAGTGCCCTTATCTTAATCAAACTTCTCTATCAGCGCTTCAGCCTCATCCTCTTCAGTCTGCCCAGAGCTCTGGCATCATTCACCACCCACAATCTTGTCTGGCTTCTTTGCTCAGTACTCTCTAATTTTCTTCCTACTTCTTCAGTTATTTCTTCCCTTCAGCCTCTCCTCCCCCGCCCATGTTGTGTTTGTGTCCCTGGCTTAACTTTCTCTCCTCCCTTCCTTTCTGGCAGCAATACAACCTCAGCATATCAAAAACCTCTAAGACATCTTTAACTCTCCCTCTGGACTCACGACCTTATCTCCTTCCCTCCTCTTCCTTGGGCACAGTCCCATCACCCCACCTGGCTGCTGCCCTGGCCTGGCCCTTCTCGAGAACTGCTTCAGGTGACATTTTGGCATCCACCCTTTCTTCATCGCCCAGAGGTGCAGGTCTCCCGAGCAGGTTCTTTCCTCTCTTACAGTGGCCTATTTTTTTTCACTTCCCCTCAACAGACGTGGTTATGTTCCCCCCTTATCCATCAAACCTAAACCACCTCAGACCCCTCTTGGGTTTCTGGACCCTCTTCTCCATTGCATCAAACAGAAGCTTCACTTTCAAGGTTCTTTATGATCCAGTTCTTGTCTTTCATTAAGTGTCAGGAAACCAGCTCTGTCCTCTAATCCATTCAGGATAAAAGCCCTTATCTCCCACTTGTTAAAACACTCACTTAGGCACCTTTGTGCTTTTTCCCAGGCAGCCGTAAGTATCTGTGAAACTATCCTCATTATCCTTATAATTCTCCTGTGGCATTACGTCAGTAACATCCTTAAGTGTTAGGCGGTGGGTTTGCTGCAGCCCTCTGACTCAGAGTGGCTCATGTGTCCTTCTGCCTCCCTCCCTGTCTATTTCCATTCATCAATTGTCTGATAGTGAGGTCTGGGAAGGACAGACGTCTCCTTTCTCTTCCTCAGCCCCCACCACAGCGAGGTCCTGCTCCCTGACCAGCTGCTGTATTACAACAGTAAGGGAATTAATCAATCCACAGCCTTTTCCCATCAAAATTATGCTTCCTTTTTTCTTTTTTATTTCTAATAGCAGATTTGTCCCAAATTCACCAGAGACTGCGGGAATTTAGATGCAAATGACACATAGAACACTACACAATAAAAGAAAGCAACGAACTAGCAAGAACATAGATGAGCATTATTGAAGACTAATTCTGACTTCATGCCAGAATGAAAGAAAAAATAAATATGGAGTTCCTGGCAGCATATCAGCAGGAAAGATAAGAAAAGGCAGAAGCATTCCTAGGAGGTTTTTTATATGTGCCATGTTTTAAATTCACACCTTTTCTTCTATCAACTATTTGTAGAACTGATAGAACTTATCAAGAAATAAGAATACAAGAAGAGGGCTTTTAAAGGAGTCTGGGACTAAAGCACTTTTTTATTGCCATCTTCTGATGTTACAAAAAATGGCCTATCCAGTCCTGGTTTTTTTGGTTTTTTGATGGTAATAAGTAGCATTAACAGATTATGCTTCAGGTCAATCAGTTTCTCTGCTCTTGCCACGCCCTCTTGCAAGCTGCTCCTTCTTTGCTTCAACACTGATTCACCAGGACAGATTTTATCCCTAAATCAAGGACCTATCCACTTGGCTTCATCCATGTCTCCTTGAAGTGAAAGCAGAATTCAAAGAAAATACTCTTTTATATTCATGTGGTCCAAACCATTCTGTTTTGCTGTTAGACAACAGTTTCTAAGCCATAAATCTTTACCAGGACAACTTTTGCTGGCAGAATTATAGTGGCAGCAGAGCCAGTATAGCATTCCCAATTCCAAACACCACCAGTCTGACATATGCTTAAGTCTAGAACAGAGGGACTAAGCTTTTAAATAGCTTAATTCATTGCTGCAATTTCTTTAATAAATATCAGCTGAAAATGTCATGCAGGATCAAAATCACCATGGAGGTGCTACAGAACAACACAGTGAGTGGAAAATAATGCAGGAGGAAATAGGAACAAAATAAGGTTTATTTACAGTAAAAAAAAAAGGGAGGGGAAACAATATCACTTCTCGATATGTGTATTCATTGGTGTGGCTTAAAGCATGTGGAAATTTCACTGCAAAACTCACTGCTGCAGTGCATAATTAATGAAAGCAGAGAAGGGGCTACTCTACTGTTACAGAAAAAGTCTCAGCTGAATCTAACCACCTTTCATAGACTTTTCCTTCATGCATTCTCTGATGAGGTACAATGAGAATTAACACATTATAGGTGACCATTTATCTGCTGCTTTATGGAAAAAGTTAACATCTACGTGAAAAAAAAATAAAACAAAGAAAAGAAAATCCACAAAAACCTAAATAAATAAATCACCGTAGAGGAACTAACGGGATCAGACAAAGCAAATGAAACACTTAGAAATCTGAAATAACTAGCTTAAATAAAAGAGGTTGCAAATAGCCTGTTATATGTGTTACTTTCACAGACAGAAATTACTTTAAGTTCTCTTTAAATGTTTCTTCTGTAAGTGAAACAGGTAAAGAAAAGCCCATATGACAATAATAAGGGGAATTAGGTCAGCTCCTGAACTCATCCATCAGTAAAATGCAGCACATCTCCAGCTCATACAATTCCAAAATCATTTAAAGTGATTGTTTTCAAGTCAATCTTCTATCACCCACCTTTCTTTGTGCCAGAGGCCAGAAATAGCACCTCATAATTTATCTTCTATGTCGAGCTTTGCAGCAGCTACCCACTTCTGAGCCCCTGAACTCAGTTTGCTGCATCTGCTTTCAATATACACACTGGAACCACATTTTCTCTCTTGCATTCACCTGTCAAATATGGTTTAGGAGAACATGCTTCAGATACTGCTAAGAAATGCTACATCCACAAGACTCAGAGCTCAGCATTCAGTGTTTGTGAACTCTTGAAAAGCTTGTGGAACTTCAGCTCATTGCAATGAACTAAAGCTGCTAACTTATGGGCTGGGTGCCAGAGACAAATTGGCTGGTGATTTTTAAATTTATAAAACTGGAAGCTGCCTTGGACTCCAACATTCAACATTTCCACCTAAATAAAGGCTGAAAGCTTCCATATTCTTTTCCCAAACACCCTGCATTGCGAGCAGTCTGGGACACTTACCTCAGATAAGTCAGGAGCTCCTGGAACTTTTCTTGCTTCACACAGGTCAGGGTGTGAAACCCCTACACGTGCTGGCTCTGTGAAGATAAGACTCAGGCATGACAAGCCCTTTTCCCTCTCCACCTTTGCCCTTGATGCTCTGCTTTTACCAGAAGTAAAACTTGGTTGCACAGGTGGAAAGCAAAGGCACTTTGGGCAGGTGGCAGTTCTGGGCAGTCAGGAGAAGGATGTACCACAGCTTGTGTTTGCCATTCAGCACATCCTTCCTTTCAGGAAAGCTGATTACAAGATCCCAGTGTACCCAGGCTGCTGTGCACAAGCTCTTCCTTCTCTGCAACTTGCCAGAAAGTCTCTCTGGCTTTCCACATTGCCCTAATGGAATTTGACCTGATCCAGTAGGAACAACACTTGTAGAAGGGACCACAACACTCAGGCCATTTATCATCTGTTGCAGGAGTCTATTGGAAACACATGCCCAGTCCCAGGGCTCTGCTGTACCAAGCACCAGAGAAGAGAGCAATCTGGCAGCAAATCTCTGCTCTGCACAATTTACTGAGCAGATGTTGGACAGAACAAAAAGAACAATCCGGACAACGGGAGAAGTCTCCTGAAGCTGAACCTCACCATGCCAGTTTATTTGTGTGTTTCCACACCCTCACTGCTCTGAAAACAGAGATTCACAATTCCTGTGTGAATGTGCACAGTAAGACTCAAGTAAATGGCAAATAGCATGTGGCAGTTCAAGTCCCTTTATGTTGGTGTCTGCTTCTTCATCTTTCAAAAAGCAGAAGCAGCAGCCATTCTGAGCTGGAATGCAACCAGCTTTGTGTTGAAAAGGGAAGAATTCCCTTTAAGAGGTCAGTATCCAACCTCAGCTTTGTTCAGCACCACCTCCTGAATAGCAAGAATTAAGTTTGAAAGGTATGTCTCTTTGAGCAGCTTCTGAATAGGAAAAACTATAGGAGACTGCACATTTTCACAAAGAGAGGATGTGCTCTTCCCCATTTATTGATACAATGCTCAAAGAGCTCAGAAAACACCTCCTGCAGGTGCCAGGCTTTGAGAACAAAACAAAACAAAAAAAAGAAAAATGGATATTCTGGTAACTATGGAGAGCCAAAAAAACCCCCAACGTTTTTCTAGGTCACTGAAAGCAGGCAAAACACAGAGAGTGTTTTCTATTGCCATTCCACTCTCCCCTGTGCTCCCCACAAACATAAATAGTTCTGTGATTCATTGCAAAGCTGCTGTTCCCTTGCTGGATTTGAAAGAGAATATAATTGCTTTTTCCATACACCAGTAATGATGACAGGGACCAAGATGCCTTTTTGACATAAAATGGTATGTCATTCATTAAAATTACTAATGCCTGAGTGGGAAGTTTTCAGCAGACGTGTCATCTTCTCAGAACATGCACTGAAAGGAAATCAGACAAATAGAAGTTTTCTCCTCTTACTTTTGCACAACACATCAACCTAGTTTGCAGCTTAACAAAACCTGTCTGCATGTTCTCATAGGAGCTGTGAATTTGTTAAAACACCAACCAAAAGCTGATATTAAAAAATTAATTCTCTGTTATTCAAAGTGTGACCAAATCCATTCATAGTGAAATATTTCATCTTTTATAGTTCTTTGCATTCTAAGGTTGTAGATTTAGACAACTTGAATAAACATACACCGTTTGTTACAGCACTTCCATCAGCAAATGGAAAGCTATTTTAGGTTTAAGGGATATGTTTCAATAGGAAGGGAGGTAACCAGGAGATGTGGCCAGTGAAGGGAGCAGTGGACTCTGTTACAAGCATCACCACCCAGTGAAGCACCCTGGCTTCTCATGCAGTTGCCCTTTCCAGCTTTAAAACCTCGCAGAAGTTCTCTCCAGGGATCATCTCCCCACCACTGCCTGGTGCCCAGTATCAGCAGCAGACCTGCCAGACCTCAGTGGCCTTCATTCCAGGAGAGCTTGTATCACACGGAATCCCGGCGCTCTCGTGCAACAAAAATAATGGTGTGCCCTTGGTCAACAGCAATTTGTTCTCTGTCTGTCAGCTCATTCCCTGCAAGAGCCCAGTGCCCATCACACAGGGCTGCAGGGCTGGGAGATAAAGGTGAACATGCCCTTTTTTCTGAGAGCAGAGTCGGAGGCAGAGTGACATCCCTGTGCCTGTGATGCACCTCGCCGTACAGCAAAGGCAACACATCAATTGCTGATGCTATCAAAGGAAATAGCATTTCCAGCCACATGGGAAATATGTCAGCAAAACAAATGGATTCAAATAAACAGCAGCAGAAGGCACATAGCAATATTGATTCATGGCTTTTTATCCTCTGTCCTTTTGAAATGGTCCCTTTCCAGCACTCAGGCTGCTGTGATAAATACCTCCTCCCCCTCCTGCACGCTTGACTACTGAGAATACATTTTGTGCCTTTTTTTTTTTTTTTTTGAGCAGAGAGGGAAAAAAAAAGGATGAAAAAAGAAAAAGACACCTACACTTTGTAGTGATTCTGGTTTTGAGCCATTAGCTTGCCCTGCAGTATCAAGCATAGCTTTGAACCTCTCCCTAATACAACAATGGCTGATTTGTATCAAGGTGCTTCTCAGTAAAGGCAAGGCATTTGAGAAAAACACTGAATTATGTGTCATTAAAAAAAAGGTTAGCAGCAGAAATACATCAAAGGAAGCAAGATCAAAATTACTGTAAAGTGAGCAATTGAAGCAACTGGAAAAGTCCTTCCCATTCAGACAGGTCACCTATTCAAGTCCAGCCTGAATCAAAAGTGAAAATGAGTCTTCTGTAGCTTTGGAGAAATGGGACGAGCGGTCTCTCTACTGGGTTTTCATTTGAAAGACAGACCCATTGCAAAAGCAGCTGCTGTCAATTTTAGCAAAGGACAGGGCAGGCTTGTAGGTTTGGGTAATTCAAATTATTTGAAACAAAAATATTATGCTACTTTTTGAATAAATACCACCACCAGAGGAACATTTTTTTCCACCCAACCATAAAAGCACAGAAAAAATGTGCAAATGGTGTTTGTTAGCTGCTGGTTTATGAATGAATAAGAGTGAGGCCAAAGCTCAGGCAATGTCTGAGGGCTGTGAGCTTTCAAAAAACCCCGTGGTGAGGGTCTCAACTGCACAGGATTACCAGCCACCAGCAGAAGTGCCATCTCCTGCTGTCCTGTGTCAGCTCCAGGGAAGGACAACTTGCTTTGGGGCTTGCAGACAAAGAGGATTGTAAGAGAGTCATCAATGCCAAACTAAAATGAAACATTTGAGGAATGCCAAGAAAGCTTTAACCCCTGTCCTTCAGCACACCTAATGTCCTGGTATCTCGAGCAGAGCAATGCTGCCAGTTCAAGTCTTGCCTGTCCCCCACAAAAGATAATTTGTCTTCAAAGTGAAGGCAGCAGAGGGACATTGCTGACCCAGTCCCTGTGCCCTGAGTGCACTGCTCAAAAGCTGCATAGGTACAGGAAGAGAAGAAAACCCTTGTAAACCTAAGGAACTGCTTGTGCTGACTCAGGTTACCCTGGCTGGCACTGACCTTGTGACAGGACAGTCCTTCCTGCTCGTTCTAATGGCACAACTCACTAAAACCCCCTCCTTGAGCTCTGGGGTTCATGGCCCAAAGCACAGTTCTTGGGCAGGAGTATGAGGTTTTGAGTGAGTTGTTCTGCTAAATGATTTGCAAGTGCCTATTCTCCTCCTCCAGCCCTTGTTGTCCTTTTTACTGCTATAAAAATGTTAGCATGACTGCCTCTGATGAATTTCAGAAGTTTCAACACATAATTTAAAAGCAGAAGTCATTAGCAAGTATCTATATGATCACTGACAGCTGAAGCAGTGAGAAGAGCTATCATTTAATAACAGTTAAGGTTAAATATATTCCTGTAGTTTATCATCATTCACTTTCCCTAAATGCATGACTTCAGGTAGTAAACTCTGAAGAGAAGGACACTGTGAATTACATTGTGAGGCAGCCATTAGCAGCAGGCTTTAACCTCAGACCAATCCAAAACAGGAGTCTGACAAACAATTCCAGGGGATCATCATATGGCATTAAAGTCCTCATAATATCATCCTTTCATGTGTGTGATATATTGGAGGCAGCTCTTGGGTAGTTCTTAATGGCCCAGCTGCCACCACAGTGATGTATGCACTGTGTATTGAGGAAATGAAACAAGAATTATGCACAATGCATCATTTCTCCTGCTGCTGTCATTGGGCAGGGAAGACTGCAGCACCCTGTTGCTTCAAGATAACACAGGATCCTTAGTGCTTCATTGATATGGAACAGAACAGAACATTTCAGTTGGAAGGGACCTGCAATGTTCATCTGGTCCAAATTTGTGCAGGTGCAGCAGACCCAGCAAATGAGGAGACACTAACCTAGAGAGGCCAGATCCATTCAGAAAACTACACTTCATATCATGAAATACCAGCCTGTGCCATTCCCAGCTGTGCTCCCAGAAGATTCACTTTACCAAATTCACCCCCCAAAACAAGCACATTTCTTCCCTGCTCCAAGTTCTGCTCCATTCCCTGTTCCAAGGATGAAGCTGGGAGAGTAAAGAGGTGGCCACTACTCCCTGATTCAGAGCCTTCCACACCCTGGACTGGTTGGAGCAGCTTTTGGATGTTCCAGCATCCAGCATTACCATTCAGTAAGAGAACTGAAGTCCCTCATGGAGTATTAAATACTAAACTCTAACTCAGCTTCTGCAGGAGACTGCCAGTGCACAATAACAAAGCAAAAATAACAGCTATGTCTGTCTGTCTGTCACCCCTGCAGCAGCAGGCAGCTTTTCAGTCCAGCTTTCCTGGGTACTCATTTATAGCAGCACAGAGCAGGTGGGAATCATCGCTGCTCTGTCTGGTGGCATTTTACACCCACTCTGACCAGAGAAGATCACTCTAAGGAGAGGCAAATAAATAGCACAGTCTCCTGAAGATAAACACTTGGCAGCACCTAGTTTCCATCCTCACCATCACATACTTGAAAATAAAATCAGGCTGTCTGGGCAAATGTAATTGTGAGATGCTCTGGTGGGCTGACAGGGGATGGTTTAGATACTAACAATCACATCCATGGCACATCTAAGAGCAGGTGATAATCCCAGCTCCAGCCTGCACATCCCTTCCCAGATCAGCTCACCTTTTGCATATTTTCTCCCTCCCTGGGGAGAAGGTGAGGCAAACTGACTCTTCCCAACAAATCTGCATCTGTCATTCACAATCTATGTTTTCTTATTACAGAGCTGACAAAGTGACAGCAATAATTAATCTTACTCTGTATGGAGTTCATTGATATCAAGAAGAATTAAACTATTGTAATCAAGTTAGCCTGTTGCAGATGTGTGAAGTGCTAGAGTTTATCAAATTCTGCAGGCACACAATTTGATTCTGCATAGCAAGGGAACACAATACTGACAAGATAGCAGAGAGCCAGCAATATGATGCAGGATTTCATGAATGCCTTTTTTAGCTCTTAAAAAGTGCCACACTTGTCAGCTGTGCAAAAGATGTCATGACATGTTAATGCATGTCATATCAAAATTGTCAAAGGATGCTGCACGCTGGCTCCGTGGGGATGTGCTCTGTGTCCAGATCTACATGTGCCTGCACAGGCTTCTTGAGAGACACCTGAATCCAGCAGCTCCTGGAACCAAATAATGGGAGTAAATGTGCACATCCATGAAGGTGTGAAAAGATGCCTCCAAGGGGGATGTTGAAACAGAAGCAAAGTTCAACAAGGGCAATTATCTCTGTCAAAGGCTTTTGGTGATCGATGTCAGCTGCTCTCACAGTCGGAGTTGGGAGAACCACAACATGAATATTTGATTAAATTAGGCCAGCCTGAAGTCTCTGCCAGAGCATGTGATGCCACGGATTTTCTATGAGATGGCAGGGTCTCTCCTTCACAATGGATTACATCTTTGTCTTGCCTCACCACTTTCTTCTTCAGCTGAAATGCTTTTAGCATCCTAACAAAAGGCACAGCTGGGCAGTGCCAGGGATATCTGGCATCCTGTGCCAGCTCAGCTCCCTCCCCAGCATGCCTCCCACAAACCTGAAGTGCAGGTACTGCAAATGGGCTGAGAGCACAGACAGCTGAGCTGATCCAGCAATTGGCTGCCTGCAAATCCAGGCAGCCCTGCTCCTCCTTCCCCCTCTCCTCCCCAGTTTAGAGCTGTACATTCCTGCCCCTTTTACTTGGGGCTGGCCCTTACATTAACCCCCAACCTCCTTCCAGCTGATTCCATATCGGAACAAGGGCGATCCCCGACGTAGGAAAAATGATGATCTCTGGCTCCAGATCAGAAGGCTTTGGAATGCTGAACACTCACTTTATTAAAACTATACTATATTACATTAATGTACTATTTAAAGAGATACTATACTATATTACATACTTACTTTCTTACTAACTATATCTAACTAACAAACTCGTGACTCTCTGCTGAGAGTCCCGAGACAGAGCTGGATTCAAATGGTCCATGAATCCAAACACCATCACCAGAATCCAATCAAGCAATCACCTCAGGTAAACAATCTCCATACCACATTCCACATGGGGAAAGCAAAGGGGCAGAGATAAGAATTGTTTTCTCTTCTTCTCTCTGTGCTTCTCCATGAAAAATCCTGAGAGAGAGAAAATGTGAATGCCACAATTCCATGCACTGAGCAGGCGGATATCAAATCTGGGGGACAAAACAAAGAGAAGCTTCCAATGGCACAGCCAGTACAAAGCCAAGGGACAAGAGCATGAGCAAGGATGCCAGAAGGGGCAAGAGGCACAGCTCCTCTGGTGACACTCTGGAATTGGCTCAGCTCTCCCAACAGCCAGAGGAGCTGTTGCATTCAGGAGGAGCAAGTGCTATCAGACCTTTATTTGATGCATCTCAGGCAGCTGAACAGCCTGGAGATTGTCTCCCCAGAATTTACTAACCCCTTGGCATTTATTCCCTTTTCACTCATGATGCTCTACATCTAAGCTAGATGATAAATGTCCTGTACTCAATCCCGCTCCTCCTTGCCTTCAGAGAACTAACTGCTCTGCACTCCCTTAGGCACTATGAGCTGTTCACAAATCAAGCTGAGTGTTTGCTTGCAAAGCCTAACCTGGAGGGAATGGCTTATTTTCATTAGCATCCTGGTCTATTGTTCAACACAGATCCTAAACCTGAAAAGGTTGTAACTCAACCTGCCCACTCTGATTCCTGTTTGAGAGACTTTTCTCTAGAACAGACAGCATTTTCTGGCATTTCCCTCCAGAATAGGAACCTCTTGGTACTTCAAGCAACTCCACAGACCATCCTGCCAAGCTGTCACCTCTCCCTGGCCCAAACATGCCTCCACAAATCGGGACATGTCCACCTATGCTGCTGACTCCCTTCTCCCCCAGCATGGAAATAGAGCTTTCTAATCCACTGAGGCAAGGAAAGCAAGCAGGAGTGAGTCAGACAGGGAACTGGATGTTTCCTCCCTAAGGAAGAACTGTTAGGGCTGGAACAGACCTTCTAGCTTGCAAAGACTCACTCCTGCCATCACATATAGCTCTTTTATAAAAGAATGTATAAAAGAATGCTCTTCTATATAAGCTCTTCTATAAAAGAATGTGTAAAATGGCACATAAATTGATCAAACTCTCAAACTAATTAAGTCTGTTGCATCTGTTGCAAGGCCACACTCTCCTAATGCCTAAAAGCTCTGTCAGTTCCCAGGCTCTGGTCCTTTTGCAGCTGGTTTATACTCATTTTTCTCTGTTTACCTTCTTACAATTCCATTGATCTCATATTATTTAGTGTTTCATTGTGTTCATTCATGCTCCAACACTAACAAAGGAAGTGCAAACACAGGAGAACACATCAAGGAGCAATAGGAAGAATCATATAGCTTTAATCAATTATGAAAGGGTGGGGCAAAAGGTAGAGAATAGCCCAGAGCTGAATATTGCAGTTTTCCACATAATAAATAAATAAATAAAGAGGGACTAGAAAATTTGCCCTATGAGTTCAAAATGAAAAATTATTCTTCCTGAAAATGGAACAGCATTAATAATATCATACAATGGCCACTTCTGTGTCAAAGCTATATTAATTGGGCTAAACAAACACAGCTGGGGATCCACCTTTGGGGAAGAAGGAAGACTTGAGAAAAAGAAATTAAATTGTTGGAAAGAGCCAAGGTGGCAAATATGCTGTTGTTGGAATAACCTGGCAGAACTCAGAGAGCAATCCCTGTGAGAGGGAGGTGGGAAGTTACACTTCTTGTGCTCTGCAGAGGAGAATGAGCATGAAGAGGTCACGTCTTGATGCTAGGCAAGCAAGAGCTTTTAGGGTTGTCTGATTCTGTGGGAGAAGGACCAAGGTTCAGGAGCTGGGTGGGGCCCAGGTTGGACCCAGCCAGAAACATCCTGGACTATGTAAGAGATCATTTCCCTGCAGCAAACAAGGCTTCCCCTTTTGTGTGGTTTGCTCGTTAAAGAAAGCCATTCTCTATTCATGCCTCTCCAATTAACAGCATCCCCCTGCCCAAGATTACCAGAATGGACAGTACACAAGAACAGCTCTTAAAATAGAGCAGCTTCATTCCAGTGAAACTCCCAAGTCTATCTTGCTTGGCTTTCAAGATATTCCTTTGCAACACCTCATCTTTTAATAACCGAGATTCAAAGTCTCCGAAGTCTTTTGTGAAAAATCTCCTACAATGTGTCACATAATGGCCTTTCAGAGAACATCTTGAACCCAGGCAGTGGAAAACATCTTCACAGGCAAGGAGCAAAGAGGTAATTTAACAAAGAATCATTATAGGAACAATTAGGCTTTCAGCTGGTAACATCAAAGAGTTTATTTATTTGTTACAGGGCTGGAAAATAGACCAGAAAGTGTTATAAAATGTTCCAGCTCATCTGAGAGTGACTACAAAAGCTTCATGTGCAGTTATGTCACCCTTTCTAAGCTGAAAGCAAATGAAAGCCTTGTGATTAATTCTGTGACTACAAACCCACAAAAAGCTGGGGTCTGTGACCACAGTGCATTTAAGAAGCTGCAGAGATGTGACTTGGTTTAGAGAAGATCTTGAGAACAAGTCAAACCTTTTTCCCTTCTCTGTTTAAAAATGTTTGAGTATTTTTGAAGTTGCACTGAAAAACTCAAAGATTGCTCTTTTTTTCCCTTAATTTAAAACACAAAAGCCTAGGGTTTTAGTAGCTGCAAAACAGTTTTTCGATATTTTTTCTCAAATAAAAACTGAAGAAATCTGAAAAAAAAAAAGGTATTATTGGTGCAATTTCCATTTTTGTCTCAGCTTTTGCCACTGAAAATTCTGGCAAAGGGATTTTGTTGTTGCTGGCACTGCTGCTCCTTTGTAAAACTCAGGTGAATCACTACAGGCAAGCACAAGCAACTCTCTTTATTGCACTATAAAGTAGTTTCTTGTTTTGTTTGAAGGTACTGCTGGTTTGCTCCAACACAAGAGGTTCAGGATGAAGTGAGCAGGGGATCTGACCTTACTCCTTCCCAGCAGTAGAAGCTGACATGGTTTTTTTCTGCTAAAAGCATTCCAGGCCTTTCCTTTTCACATTTTCTGAACAACATATTGTGTTCTATGTCAAAGAAATGCTTGGGCCAACGCAATCCTTTTTAGCTTTTTTATTTTACACTTCTGTGGGAAGATGAAAAAAGTTGGGGGGATCAACCCACAAGCATTTTCCTCACAAATTTCTAGTTCACTCAGCAAACCAAAAAATCAATTCTTCATCCATTTCTTGTGCTCAGGGTCACTAAAAGTGAAACACATTCTTTTTCAGTAAGTCATTCCTAATAAAAGGCACAAAACTCAGTGGGCAAATGCCTTTTGTGTAGCTCTGGAGATATACAAAGTGAAATTAAACCAGTGTCCAGCATTTCTTTCTCCCTATAAAAGACAAATATTGAAGGGGAATTGTTTTCCAGAAGTTAATGGATGTGTGGGGTAAATTGTTCAATAGGTCCTGTGATGATTTGTTATTTGGTCAGCATAAGTAGCATTTTACTGTAGCAATTTCTTTATAGAGAAAGGTATTGGATGAATTTCAATGAAATATTTTCCTAATCATCACTATTATGAGGTTGTTTAATAAACAAATGATAGCAGGTGAATGGTTCTGCTTTTGATGTCCAATTTTCTTTAAATCCCCTCTTCACAGAAGGGGTCCTTGTATTCATGTAGGGAGAGGGGGAGGCAGCAGAGTGAGCAGATCCTTGCTGATCTAACATTTTCTTCTCTGTAGCTACCCAATTCCCAGTGTGTCTCTGCAATATAAAATTCTAAGCCTTTACACAGCACTTATCAGCATGGTGGGGAGGGGACAGTTTGATTTTCACCACAGGGACCCTCTGGCATTCATCAGAGCACATTTTAACAGTGATACTAAAAGCAAAGCAAAGCTTTCCACCACGTAGGAAAAGAGAACTCACCCCTCTCCTGCTTCAGCCCACACCCTTTGTTCAACCCAAAAATGTGACTGAGTTCCTGTCACCCCTCCAAAACCCAGGGTTGTTTCATTTGCAGGAGTTTGGAAACTATTTCCACTATTTTCTCACAGCTGGCCACTGAGGAAGATCTCCTCTAGCACTAACCCAGAAATCCTGAGCACCTCCTGCCCCCATCACATCACATCCCCCATGGCTGCACAGCTCCCAGCAGAAGCAATGCAACCCCTGTTTTGTGTTATTTTCTACCCACAGTTTCAGGAGACAAAGCACTTGCACAAAACCAGGTTTTTGCAGAGCTGCAGGGGTCCCACATCCTGTGCCAGTGTCCTGAAGGCAGTGTGAGCGCTGCTGGGGCAAGTGAGGGGATGCTCAGGGGCCAGAGATGTGGCACCCACCAGACACAGCCACTACACCTCCCACTGCCAGCTCCAAACCCAGCTCTGCCTCCTTTGCCTGTCTCTTCCTTTGCCCTGGAAGAAGCTCTGGTGCAGTCCAGCTGTTATTTTTGTATTTGGAAGGTTGAATATTGCCAGCCTGGCTAGGGAGGGTGAGCCAGGTCTTTGAGCAGCACAAGCTGAGGTGGCCACACAGATTGGCCATAGCGAGTCTGCAGATCTCTGCCTCCAGGGAGGCTTGGGACAGCATCCAGACACATTCCCTCCAGTTCAGAGTTACATTTATACTTCCAGCAATCATTTTCTCATGCCTCCTAATATTAGGAGGTACAGAGCTGGTATGAGAGGGTTAATCCTGGAAGTGTGAGCAGAGATTCACAGGGTGGGAGGGGACCTGGCCAAGTTTCTTGCTCTAGTGCAGTCCACAGTGTGCCCAGCCTGTCGCTCAGTCACTCTAGGACACCACTGCAGCTGTACAAAAACATGACTTTTCCTTACCCACAGGCACACACATACACACTGAGGATGAGCTGGAGCTGTAACTCCATGGTATGGCTTTGTCACAGCTGTCACCAGTTCAGGGAAAAGAGCAGTGAAACTCCTCTCCCATTTTGAGCTAACACTGAGCAGCGTGTTAATGTTCTGGGTCAGCATCCCAGGATTTTCCCTTTCCTAGCATGCTGTTCAGTACTCTCCACTCTTTGACATCATGTACAACTTCTATAGCAAGAGAGTGCTTAATCCTCTCTGAAGTAATTTCTTTCTTCTTTTATGACTGGAGCCCTGGACAGTCTGTTATGCTTCAACCCCAGTGCTATATTTAACTCAACCATCTTGTTCATTCTTCCTCTCATCTACAGCTTGGCTAAAAGAAGAAAATGCAGCCATGAATAAAATACCAGGAAGAAAATCAAATTATACAAGACACTTTTAGGCAAATTCCAGCACTTGCAACATTGCCCATTCTGTTTAGGAAGGATTTGCATCCAGCTTACTGCTTGGAAGTGGAATGGGAGAGTTAGGAATTTAGGAAACGGGGCAGAATTTGAAACAGTGCTGAGAGAGCAGTAAAATTACTCTGGTCACAGGGAGTTGCCTCTTGCCCTAAGCTGAGGGCTTGCTTCTACAAATCAGGTGACAGCAGATGCAATGGTCCACGTATAGATTTTACTTCCAGAGTATAGATTGCCCAGAACACTTCCCAGCAAACTTTGTCTACCACTGTACAGCTCTGCCCAAGCAAAACTAGTTCAACATGGCATTTGTCACCACTTCTGAAACAAGAAAATTCCATTTGTCTGCATTTAGATGCCACAGCACTGTACATAGCTCATCCTTTTCCATGCTAGTCCTTTCCAAGACAGGCACCCTCTCATTTTGTTCTATCTGCAGGATGCAGACACAACACAGTGAAGAAGAAGAATGTGAATTAGAGCTGCCTGGCTCTGACATTGATCATATGCTCATCCTGCCTCAGCTGTTTGAGGTGGATACACCCTTCACCATCTCATGCACACAAAAAGAAATTACCACAATTCACAGCAATCACAATCCTGCAACATCTTATACACAAAAATTAAAAATTTTTGGGTTTTGTCCCAGTACCAATCTTCAACATCTCTGCAGTTTATTTAATACTGCTTCATTCATGTTTAGCAGAAGCATCTTTTCCTGAGGCACATAGAGAGTGCACTGGGGGAAAAGAGGACAGATTTTCCAGATATCTGTGCCTAAAATTGACCATCTACCTACATGCAAATACCCATGAATACAAACAATCTGCTCTTCAGAAGTATGGTGGATTCAGATAATTTTTAATGACTCAGGGGAAAAAGGTGCCAGTTCTGTTTCTATTCAGTTGGTTTTCTACATATGACATTTTTATTTTCTATTTCACTGGAGTGCAGACAACTGAGAGGCCCCAGGTTTAGCCTTTGAAATGTTGGTACAGCTGCAGGGTGACAGCTCACAGAGCAGACACCAGCACACACACACAACACAAATGTTAAGGGAAGTCTAAACTCACTAAAAAACCTAATGTGCTGGAGGAGTTCATCAGCAGTCACATCTTTAAACAATTTCAATCTGCTCTATTTCATATGTTTCTCTTGGTCACAGCAAAACCTCATGCAAATCTGCTGCATGTTCCCAGCAATAGAAGGGGCTCACATACACGTTGGCAGCAAAAAATGAATTTTACATTCAGCTTTGAGATTTAAAACCAGCTGGACTTAAAACTCACCTACAAAAGCATGACCCACACACTGAAAGACTTTCCATTCCAAATTTGCCAAGCAAGAACTGCCTCTACACTGAATCTAGACCCTTTTTGACCATCCCCCTAATCTAGAACTGATTCCAAAATGATAGATGAGACAAAGGCACCAATATTTGTTTAGCAGCCAGTTAAAGGAAGAGCAAACTCCTTTCCAACTTCAGATTGGTCTGAAAAATGTCAGGAAAAAGGGAAAATATGAGACAGGAGAAACTGAAGCCTTTAGCCTGTGGCATCCTGCTCTCAGCAGGGATTTCTATCACAGACAGATGCTCCATATCCCCAAGCCCTCTTAATGACCCAAGTTCCAACCACAGCAGAAATTATTTCCCTGCACCCTTGGCCACAGAGAGGACTGGTGGGTGACAACGCCTCCAGCCACCAGCCAGAGAGCTCTTCCCTATTCCCATTGCCCCTGTGACAGATAAGGGGGGTGTGGAAAGGGCAGTTCTCTTGCACCAGCTGGGAGGGAGGTTGGAGGAAGGCCAACCCCCTCATTGTTCCGTGAGGCTGCTCACAAAGACTCTTTTTTTTTTTTTTTTTATTGTTTTGTGTCCGTTTTTTTCCACCAGACCCACTCTAAATAGGCATTTTGTTTGCCATTAATGAAATCTGCTTCAATTTCAAAAGTTCTGTTTGCAGGCTGTAATCTCAGTCCCAGTCCAATTTAAATATCTGTTGTTTTGGTGGTGGGCTTCTGGACCACATCCCTCCAGCTCAATGCCAAAAACATAACGGGGAAAATTTCACCCACCGTTAGGAGCCATCTGGTTCTGCTGCTCTGAAAACTGAGACAGATAAGGAGCTCTATGATACCCATGTAAGGCAATTTGCTGGCCTGTTTATCATACCTGACTCTGGGGTGCACAGCTTTATTTTGATTTGAGAAAAAGCAAAGGAGTACAGCTGCAGCACGCTGCTGCTTCACTAAGTCGACAGATGGGCATCACTGTAAGGAAGCCACATGGCATTTTTTTGTTAAACTCAGCTCATTAGGTTTTATGTGCAATATGTTGCTGTATTGGCAGAAAACCTTTCAGTGAGCAGAAACATTAGCCAAAGTTTGTCAACAGATATAGGGAAGATCCTATTGTGGAAGGATATGTGCTGGGGCAGGGGTGGGCTGTGATTGCTTCTCAATGCTCACAAGTCAACTCTTGAAATGTTTTTCAGCTCTCTCTATAATTTGTGCCATAATGGCAGTTCTGACTTGCATATTAATAGAGCTGCTATTCACAGCTTGTAATTGTTGGGGCATTTCAAGACAGTTCACAAATCACATTATCTGAATAGGTGCAGGAAGTTTGTCAGCAAAACCTAGGAAGTGGAAAATTCTCCTTATGTGTCTCTGACACATAAGAAGATAGATGCCCAAATTCTTATAATGGTGAAAAGTTCATTTCTAAGCTGAGAGCCACAGGCTGTATTATTTTGAGGCAGTTTGGGTTGTAAACTTGAGGAAAGATAGGTTTAATTCCAGTGGGCCAGTTTAACTCAGAGAAAAATGAAGCCACATTCAGTGTGTTAGTAGCAGCTCTAGCTGCAGATTGGCATATGTGAAGAGCAAATCAAATTATTTTCAATTCCCAGAAGAAATACTAGAAACTTGGAAAAGTTCCTCCTCAAGGAAGGAAATTGAATGGGCTGCTTGGTGAGCTCACAGGTATTTCAACATCTGCTCACGTGGAGTCCCAGGAGCAGCCATTTCACAGACTGAGCTTTTAGGAGCTCTCTTCTGACACACAAACATGCACCAAGTCATCCAAAGCCATTCAGGGAGCCAGGAGACAACCACACCTACATCTCAGTCCAGGTCAGAAATGTGCTTTCAAACCAGCCATCCTGACCCTTCCCATTTTTTGATGGCCAGAAAGGGGTCTGGGAGCACCAGGTTCTGCTCTGGGCTCCTCTCAGATGGAGCTAAACCACCTGCAGTAATGCCCCAGCCCTTAACAGGCACTCAGCTCTCAGGACCAAATTAATCTGAAACATCCCCCCAGAAACACACACAGTTTGGATATCAGGGCTCAGCACCATTTCTCCCTACACATCTCCAGCACTGGATAGCTTTCTAAAGCAAAAGCATTGAAAAATCTCTCTTGTTTTAATTTACAGGTGGTGAATTTAATTTTACATTGGGGTTTTTCATTTACTTTAAACTCAAACTAAATCAAATTAAACTCAACCAAAATTTAATAACTCCAGCTTAAACCAAAGTGGGAATATCCATTCAGTTTTCTGGTTACTCTAAATTTACCAGTCTAATATGGTACTTTGAATTAAACCACACCAACTCAGAATCTAAATGTAACCTTAGTGTCTGTAAAAGAAAACATTTTTCAGTGATACAGCGAGCTGAGCTATGTTTTCCATTAGTGGAAAATGTGATCACATTCTGAGATACTTTATATTTTTACACTGGCTTTTATTTTTAGCCATTTCTGTGTTAGAGCAGTGCCCATTATCTCACTCTAATTAAAGGTCACTGCTCCTGTTACTATCTATAACTATAAAACTTCGTGGTAGGCTGCCATATCTTGACCCAAAATTAATAGATGTATTTTATATCACGCATTTCCCCCTTTCTCCAGCTGCCTGGCCCGTGTGCATGTCACAGACACTCCCCAGCTCTCAGCCATTTTAGGAGCTATCTGGAAGATGCTGTGGCTGGGTGAGATCACAGTCTCTGGGGACACAGCTCTCACCATCAGTGGGATCAATCCCTTGAACAGGGCTCACCAGCCTGGAGCAGGCAGAGCAGGGAACGTGCCAACCCTGCTGGTTTGCTCTCCAGGGGAGCCTTGAGCCCTTGGTCTGCTCCACAGGGAGCAGCTGCAGGGCTGGGGCTGCCAGGGAGAGCTGCTGCCTTTGGTGACCAGGGTCCTGCTCCAGCAGTGGCACCTGACAAACCTCTGCCTTCAGCCAAAATCCCTTTTGGGAGGATTTGCTTTTTTGCTGGATTTCTGCAGAGCAGCCAGCAAAGTGGAATGCTAACCCATAAGTAAAGTTCACTGGCATTTTTGTAATTCAAATAAAGAATACACTGGACTTGCAGGCAGCTCTCTCTGGCCTTACTTTACTGCCATGCAGCCAGAGCTTACTGTACCATGGGTAAAATGGACTCTGTGAAAGAAAAAGATGGTTTCATGTGTAGAAAAGAATAGCTGTAAAGTTTGCTACATGATTTTGACCTTTTGTTGTCATGTGCAACTGCAAAATAAGAGACACAATTATTCCCTCAGAAATAGTCCTATTTCCCAGTAGCCCATAAACTCCATTCATTTCAACACCAGACATATTCCTCCATCTCAAGCACTAGAAATTCTTCTGTCCTTTTAAATTTCAGTCTTGCTGGAGAAAAAAAAAAAAAAGCATACAATATCTAGTCACACATGAAAGAGATAAGCTCCATGGTAATTGAATGGCAGAGATCCTGCACTCCAAATTCTGCCTGAAAGCCTGTGTGGATATTGCCTTTCAAGGGCAGAAAGGGGAATGGCTTTTCCTGATAACCATTGTATATATAGATACTACAGGAAAAAAGCAAAGGGCTATCAGCATGGTGGGAGGGAATGGGAAAAAGAAATGGCAGGCTTGACTTTGGAAGAAACACCCCCAGATTTTACCTGAGACAGGGTTTGTACATAGAATTGAGTCTTGACTCTGCTGAAAATGAGAAAAATCTTCTGGCATCCAGCTTGTAATTGATATTCATTAAAATGTGTGAGATTAACGTGCTCACTTGGCACTGCCCTTCAACCTTGTAATGAAAGCAGTCAGGTCTGCAAGGAGGTGGCAGAGAATAAAGAGGGACAGGAAAAGTAGAAGTGAAACAGGGAGGAGGAATAAGCAAACAGGATTGATTGATTGAAATATTTCCTTTCTGTGGAATTACTGGCTGCATGCTGGTCTCCTTTTCACCACAAACACTGGAGTCAGATGAGATTTACCCTGGTGACCTCAGCCACCCCAGACCTGTACTCTTCTCTATCGTGCATCAGAGCTGGATGAAGTTTTCCAGGCAGGGGCTGCATGTCCATTTATCTCTTGGAAAATGAAGCTGTCCAGTATCCTGACATGCTGCTACTTTTTGTTTGTGCTGTTCCCTCTGTCCTGCAGAGGGTCAGCAGTGTCACCCTGTCCTTCCATCTGCAGGAAACACAAATTCATGACCTACAATCCTCCAGCCACTTTTTGGAGGACCTGGCCCTGCCCTTGAACACTGTTGCTCTCTAGCAGAACATTTTCAGCTCTTTGCATTGTGCTGATTATCTCAACAAGACTTTCAAGTGATTTCTAGGAGGAGGAGGAGGGTATTGAGAGTTGGCAGATCATTCTGTCCTCTGCCAGTCATCATCCTAAGGGACATTTATGCCAGTGTTGGCCATGGCTTGGTTCAGCCTTTTCATTAACAGCTTGATGGAAGGACTAGACCACCATATGGTACTCAGTGAAATGTAATTGTGCAGCCAAAGAAACTGTCCTGATGGCCTCCAGGATTAGTCTCAGTAACAGTGTCTGCAGTACAACCCAGATTACCTCGCAGAAAGGATGTTTCTCTGGTGTTCCATAAAAAAGGAGCAAAAATGCAGCTAGAAGAGCTGTAGGAAGGACCTTGTTCAGAGGCAGGGGCTCAGTGAAACCATCCTAAGGAGCAAACTGGAGCAAACCTCCATCGTTTATAACCCATCTGGCTCCACCTATCCTGTAGTTCCTTCTCCCAGAACTGTGCAGCTCAGTGGCTGTACAGCAGATAATCAACTTCACTGCTCAGCTTTGCTGGTGTGCCAGAACTAATACGTGTGCAGCACATTTAACATCAGACCTAAGCTGCTTTACAGTGAAAAAAAACCCCAAACTTGAAGCTTATTGTGGGAAAGAAGAAGTAAAAAGTTAAATATTGCTACTGAAGTAGTACCACAGAACCTCCTTTGAGTAAAGTTGCTGTGCTCCAGGTTTCTCCAGAAGCCATGTACCCTGTCATCTTCTATCCCCATCACACACTACAGAACATTCTCCAGGGTGAGGAGACAGCTGTTTGCGGTGCATGAGGGAACAGCCAGTCCATCTGGGAAATAAAACTCCCATGACAGCCTTTCAATATTTCTAAATAAAATGTTATTTCCAGTTATCTGACTTAGAAGAGGTGAGTTAAAGGACAAAGTAGGGACTTTCTGAGGAAAGTTTAACTTAATAGGAAGTCTAGTTTGTTGCTAAAAGCAGTGTCAGAGGGCGTTTTCAGGCAAATCTAACAGGTTTCTTAAGGCTAGCAGCAGAGTGTGAGCATTCTGGGGAAGTGCAGCAGGGGCAGGATCTGGGGAGGAGCTGCTGCCAAGAAAGTGAAGCAGCTCTGCAGACTGAGGTGCCTACTGAAATAACACAAACAGAAATTTCTCCTTTTTTACTAAGAAAATCTTACCTTAAAACACCCCAGCTTAAGTGCCATGAAAGACTATGCCAGGACAAAACCTGCCTGTGCTTGGGGATGGTGCACATTTGACTAAAACAAGAGAGAGTATTGCTTTGGGCCCTGCTCACACTTTCAGTGCAGTAACCTCATCCCTGCACATGGGTCTGTTGCAGGAACTGCATCTCTGCACATGCACTCTGCTGTCCCCTGCCCTCTGGTGCAAGCCACACACAAGTGGTTGGACATTCTGTCCCCATGGATGCTGCAGTGAGAACTGGCAGGAGACTGAAGGCTTGCAGCTCCTACAGTGGGAAGGGAAGGTATTCAGAATCCTCTCTGAGGTCCTGCTTTGCCATTGTGTCTCATTAAAAAGGGTTGTTTGTGCCACTATGAAATAAGTAGGTCAAACAACCCTTACCAGTGTTCCAGTCTACTCACTTTGGTGCTGATGTGGATTCGCACTAAAAAAGTAACATTACTCTTTTCTCACGTGAGGCTGCAAATTACCTTCTCATGTTTAATTCCATCACAGGAAAAAAGGACAGCTGAGCTGCCCACATCTCCAGTTGGGTTTTCTTCTGTATATGTTTTGCTTGCTTACCAGGGCTTCCCATCATCCCTTTTGTATCAGCACAGAGACAGGACCTCTTAGGTTGCCTCTTTGTATTTAAGAAACCTAATCTGCCCCCCTGCCAGCATTGAAAAACACAGAGGAAAGAAAAACACTTTCTGACCTCAAAGGATTTTATGAATTAAGTAGATCCTTTCTTTTTCACCAGGAACCACAGAACAAAGCTGGTAGTGATTGGTCTGTATGAAGTCAAAGATATCAGGAACTGATGCATCTCAGTATTCAATGTGCCACTTCCCCAGAGACAAATCCCCTCCAATTTACCTTCCTGGATTTGTTCCTTTCTTTTTTTGTCCTCCCTCTGTTCTTATCCCAGTGCTGAGGAGGGACAGCATTGAGGTCCAAGCTGATAAACAGCAAATGAATTCTTTCTGTGCTTTAATTGACTTCTGAGGTCAATGAGGACTCCATAGGCTAGGCTTTTCCTTATCTCCAGAGTAACAGTGCATGTGGAATGGAGACATTTATACCCAGCTCCAGGAATGGCATGAAAGCTATATTTATCTTTCCAGGTGATTGTGCCAGACTCATCACCATGGCACCTGCACTGCCCTGACTTTCAGCTACAGCCTTTTGCTACAGAAGGCTTTTGGTGGCCCTCACCCCCCTGCTGGGAGCCAGGGAGTGCAAGGGACCATTGATGCTGCTCTTGAGTTATTTGGGGAGGAGGGTAGAAGTTAGTGCTGTTAATCATTTCTCACTGTTTGCATCGTGGCTCACTGTGGTATGCTAAGTGCCTGAGCTCTCCTGGCAGGCTGAGGGGTTGTGGATTATTAATCACCCCTACTTTCAAATATATAAATCATGATCCCAGTAAAGGCAAAGGAAGAGAAGCAGCAATCTCCTGTTAACCCTTCCAGCTCCGAGGATGCTGTCTGTCCTCATCTGATCTCACCAGAAGTCCTGGTTTGTCCCTGTGCCAGTCACCTTTCCAAGAGAGAGGCCCCTGTACTTTCAAAGTCTCCCTCAAACCTACTCTGGCAGTATTCTCACATCTGCCAGGTTTGGGGTTTTAGGCCAGGCTCAGAAGATGTTCCCAAGTGCCAGACTCATGTAAAGAGGGAAGGCAGCTGGCTGGACATCAGACCCCACTTCATTCCTGGTGTGAGAGCCTGGAACAACAGCACACAGCACTACTGCAGACAAAAATAATATTGGGTAGAGGGAGAAGACACTTTGGGCATGGAAAAAACACAGGGAAAATAAGCTTGATGGGATTCTCAGATCCATAGAAATCAGGATCATTTAATAAAAATTCCCAGATAATTTGATGTTAATACAATTCTCATATAGAAAAGGAAAGAAAATTTCCTCCTTCACTCCTTCTGAATTATTCTATATTTCTGAACTGGAGCAGACCTTCCTCAGCTGATCTAAATATTAGATCCAATAAATAGTTATTGGGGTAGGCTGCACCCAAGCCAAGCCCACAGGCTAGACAGTCTTCTAGTTTACAGGAAATCTTTCAAACTGTAGAGCCCTTCATCAGTGCCAGAAATCCATATTGACTCCAGCCCCAGCTAATGCTGTTCTCAAAAGCCAGAGGAAACCACTGCTCAGGCTGGACCCTCTTTCAAAGCTGCAAGAAGATCTGTAATCCAGGAATCACATTTTCAATCAAGCTCCAGACAGTGCACAACCACAGCACGTGATGTATCACTACACTACTCCAGCTCATCATAGCTAGGAAATAATTTAAGTTCATTCTAAGTAAATTTGCAATATGCAAATAGGCTTAAAAAGGGGTTATTTTCCAAATGTTCATGTTTTTATATAACATTTTACAAAGCACTGATATTTCAGGTTAGAAAAGAAAAAGGAGTGGGTAGGGTAGGTTTTTGAAAAGAGAAAATGTTTCAATAAGATCATGATGTAGTAGTATAAAAAAAAGATATTTTATGACTGAAAATTTCCAAACCAATATTGTTTAAAGTGATTTATCTCAAGAGAATATTGTGGTCTGAAGGCAGCAAGGTTCAGCTCAAGTGATGTGTCTCAAGACAACAATGGCAGCCCTGATTCCTTCCACCTCAGTTCTAGGGAAAAACTGCCAGCCCAGAAAGAGGACAATGCTCACTTCAGCTCCAGGACCAGATCCTGCATGCAAGAAAGATGCTGCTGAGATCTTCAGAAGATCCCCCTGTGGGTGGGAGGGAGCTGGCTAAATCATCAGGCCAGATCTACAGCAAAAGACCCACAGATCTTCCACCAATACAAGATTTTATTTCAGGCAGACCTCTCCTTCCCCAAATTCATGTATAGACATGAGGTCTGCCCATGCCAAGCATCCTAGGCTGGCTTGGGAGAGGAGGAGCTGCTTCTCCTTAGAGCAGGAGGCAGCTATTGCAGCAAACATCCACACTGGTAGTATTTTGTCCAATAGTTTGGCCACTTTAAAAATAAATATAGCACAGAATGAAAAATTATTGCTAATTGTCGTGACTCGCGTTCAAGTTTTATGCTACAGCACAGATTAATATTTTGGGGATTTTTTTCTGTTGTGCTCCAATGTTTATAGCAAATAACAGTAAATCTGGGTTTTATGTCACCATAAGTTAGCCATAATGCTCCCTTGGAGCAAAGCAGAGCAGCAGAAATCCTAATTACAGTGATGACGAGCAAGAGCTGTGGTCTCAGTATTTCTCAATGGTTTGATTTCAGGTTGAGCTGTGCCCTAACCATGCATGTTTATAAGAGATCACAGAGGTTTGGTTTGTGAGCTTATACAGCCAGATTCTCCTGTAAATCAGCACAGCCCTGTTCCAATCCCCTGGAGCCCTGGGCTCCAGCCCCAGGGGAAGGGTTGGTGTCAGTGGAGCTGCATCATTCCACAGCAGCACAGCCCATTGCAGTGAAGAGTTTGCAGCACCAGAGTGGGTCTTAAATATTGAAGGTTTTATCTTGCAGTGGGCTAAAAGGATTCACATGTCCTTGGAGCAGCAGGCATTTGGTACATCTCTGGAGGAGGGCAGAGCTCTGCACAGTCATTTTCTGTTACCATCTGAGCAGGGCTCTCTAGGCACTGTCACAGTGGCTAAAACTCACCCCTGTGAGCACACCCTGCACGGAGCACACCTGGGCTGGAAGCTCCCTTCAGCCTTTGAAGCGAATACAAATGGATTTATACAAGGGGAAAACTCCATCCTCTCTAAATTATCCAGCCCTGGAGCTAAAACCTCCCTATGCATAGAGCTGCATCCAAGATCTCTGCAGATGGGATTGGGTCAGTGCAATACCTCTGCTCAAATTTAGATTGACAACTACAGAGAGCAGCTGGAGCATCCCTAGAAGGAAAAATACATCTGATTCCCCTCTCTGCTAAGACTCAATAGGCCCAGCATTGCTTCAAGAGCCATAATAACCAATCTCATCTGCATAAATTAATCAGGTATTTATAAATAGCTAATAAAATGGAGAAACTTGTGTGTGAGGCAGAAACAAAAAGATGTGATTATGGTTAAGCAAACATGAGCTGTTACAAAGTTTTCTCACTTACCTGTGATTAAGGCATGGCCAGATTCAGCCCCTTGTGTTCCCACATGACGGTGAGGATAAGCAGAGGCATTGGAATCCCATCCAGGGCAACCTGAGAAGGTGGAAAGCCTATGTAGGTTCTCAGGAAAACAAATATTTTGCTGTTGGTTTGGGAATGCTGTGGCTCACAGAGCCACATGGGGATTGCTGGCTGGTCTAGATGTAGCTGGTGGTGATTTTTCACATGGATAAGCTCTCAACTCTCCAGGCAAGGAGGTTTCCATCCCTAAGAGCTGCTCCAGAGAACCTGCTCTAACATAGGAAAAAAGCCGTTCTCTAAGTAATGATGGCAGGAAAAGGTCCACTTTATCTCAGAAGGTGGATTTATCTGGACACAAAAACCACTGCAGAACACCTGCAGAGCAGTAGCTGTCCCAGAATAGCTCAGGCAATCAGTCCCAAACAAGCCATCAATTCATCCTGAACCATCTTGAACTGTTGAATCACAGAGCTGCTCAGGCTGAGAAAGACTTCCAAGATTGTAGAGCCCAGCAGTAAACCATGGGCTGACAGTGACTTTTCCTGGATGGGAAAAAAAACCAGGAAGGATTTGTAGCCTGGATGAAGCTCAAATTGTATTTTCTATACTCTCTTCATACAATGAAACTCTCTAGGCCCTTCTGCAATGCTGTGCCACTCAGAGGGGGCAAATTCAGCTTTCTGCTGCACTGGTGGCAGTGGCTCTGCAGATATCATCAGCAGATATTAATCCATTTGGGATTTTGTTGTTTTCTCTGATGCCACCTCTTATTTTTCTAATCTACCTTGGAGTAAATATTGCCAGGAGCAAGACTCTTCTAAGAAGAGCTCCTGAATCATCTCTCCTGTTTTCTAAGATCATTTGAATTAGACCAAGAAAGCCACCCTGTAGTCATATAAGCTACAGTATATTGAGCATACTCATTTGATTACAATTACTGTGGTTTCCTGGACTAATATTTAAATGGAAAAAGACATTCAAAATGAGCCAATATTAGGTATAGGCCTTGCAGGCAAAACACTTATTGTACTGAAAATTTGGAATACTGCAATATGAGGTCTGGGGGAAAAAATCCTGTCTAAGTGTTTTATGCAAATTGTAAGAATGTAAGGGAAAAAAAACAATACCAGAAACACTATACAATCCACCAATTACATGTTGTTTTATGGGCAAGTTCTTCAGCAGAAAGCAGTAGCAACTTACATTTTCCACAAGGAAATTGAAAATGCACTTATATATAAGTATAGTGGATTATGACTTTGTGAAATATTGCAGGGGTTTTTTATTTGCTTTTGCAGGTAGTTAAATTTTAGGGCTACTTACATTCCCCCTCATCCCCAAATTTAAAAGGCAATAAATTGCTTTAGTGTTTTCAATTTCTTTTCCTTCAAGAGATGTAAATTGATTGCCTGAGTCCCTCTACAAACTCTCTGCTTATGAATAGGGGAGAATAATTTACAAAGGCCATTGGCCCCATCCAATCCCCCTTTGGCTCCAGGACACCAGCAGGGTGGGGAGTGGGGCACATCATCCCATGGTGGGTGCCCTCCCCAAATGGTTGGATTTTTCCAGGAATAAGGATCATTCCCTGGGCAAAGCCTTGCTGCCATTCATGACAGAGATGCCACACAGCCTCTGCAGCAGATTTGCAAAATGGAAACCTGCAAAGCCTTGAAGTGTGAGGGGCTGGCACGGGGCTGATTCTGTAAATAACTCGCTGCCTGGGAAGGAGAGATGCTGAGATAACTCTGAGATAAGCCAGGGGGTGCCCAGCCAAAGGCACACCCTCCCCAGCCCTCCCCAAGTGTTACACACAGAGAAATCCTGTAATCCCACCCCCACCCTCATCTGATATCCAGTGACAGCCCATCAAACATCCCCTCTTTATTAAATTCCAGTGTGAACAAAATCAGCAAAGAAATATGGGGTTTAATTAATGTTTGCCTTCACCATAAATGAAAGAGAACTTTAATTTTTTTTGCTATATTTTACTAATCAGAGTCATTCAATATCTTGGATGCTAGTAAATTAATTCTGAACTAATGAAGTTAAAGGAGGTCATTTGTTAGAGAAAACTGATTACATATCGAGATCTCCCAGGGACCTAAATGAGAAAATCACTATAATGAAAAAATATTTTAAATGATGCAGGTCAACCAAGTAAATCATTAAGGATGCAGGGGGGATGGAAATATTAATGACACCATGACAGGGAAATGCCAAAAGGGAAGTGAGCTGACATAAGAAAGCAAAAAGACACTTACAGAGAAGGCAGGCTTGGTTCTTTTTTCTCCTTATAATGATTGAATCTCACAAATTTCATTGCTTGCCTCAAATTAGTCACCTGTGTCCAGATATTTCAATGACAGCAACAAACTAATGTGCATTATGCACAAAAATTTATTTGTATGGCACATAAATCTGTTTAGCAGTATAAATCACAGTGGCACCTAAGGCCAAAATATGGGCTGTATTCTCCAAGGCATGGGAGAAAATATGCAAGGGGAAAGGAGAGATCCTTGCTTCTCAGAGGTTTAATTTCAACAAACAAGCAGCAGTTGAGTGGTGTAAGATTTTGTGGCACAACAAGCCAGGCTAGAGCTTGAACAGTGGGAGCAGTGTAGCCTGGATGTGCAAGAAATACCCCCAGAGACTGCAGCTCTGGTCTGCTCAGCCCAGAAATCCAGAAATCCCAGTGCCTTGGACCAGGGCTCTCTGTTTAGGGACAGCATCTGAGCCTGGCCACTCTCTGCAGCCTCTTGTCCCGCTGCTCCTCCAGGATCTGTAACAACTGCTATAGGGACACAGAAAACACTGCTCTGCCTGCACTATTTAAATCCACTTCAGACCTGCTGGATGAAATTAAATGTGTTCAGTCCCATTTTTAACCTCCTGGGACAACACACCCCAGAGGTTCACTGCCTGCTATGAGAAACAGCAATTTCTTTCACCTGTCTGACACTGATTTCCTACCAGTTCCAGAGAGTTCCTCCACCCAGAAACAGTGCAGAATTTGGTGAGAAATACTTCCAAGTCCACCTAATTCATGACTTCAATAACTTTGATTATGTCTTTCTCAGCAGTAAAACCAGTCCCAAAGCTTTGTTCTCAGCAAGATCGTCCTGGATCCTGTCGCTGCCACTGCACATGGATCTCATGATTTCTAAGAGCCTTCAGCAATGTCTCTCTCCTAAACTGCCCAGTGCCACTTCTGAGCATTGTGTGGGCAGGATTTAAACCCTTCTTTTTCCCTGTGCCTTGACTACTCTCATGAGAATCCCCAAGACATCCCTTTTGCCACGTTCACATAAACTCTGCAGATGTGAAGGAGTCCAATCCTGCCTGGCAAAGCACGCAAAATTCCACACATCCAGACAGCATCCAAAGTCAGGTTTGCTGAGTTTCATTGAGCCAGTTTATTTTTCTGGATACTCTCAGGAAAAAAAATTTTAAAAAACTCAAAAGGGTGATTGAAGGTAGAAAGAAAACAAGGCAGAAGGTGCAAGTCAACCCACAGGGAGTGGCAGATGTAGCTGGTAAGGAAAGTTGCAAAGTTGCATGGTATGGTTAGAAAGAAAAAGGGAAAAAGAGAAAAAACCCCAGATCTCTGTTCTGTATTACCAAGATGGGATCCTTTCCTGGATTCAATTAGGGAGAATTTAGAAAATATTAGAGGAGAAGTGAATATACTACTGAAGGAGGAACAGCAGTACCAAGAAAATGAGTTGAAACAATCCTTTATGAAACAGGAAGTACTGACACACTGTTCACAAAGATTACTAGAAAGTGGTTTATTCAAAGGAAAGAAGATTCCATAGCGATCCTAGATCCACAAAATCCACTTTTCAGGATTTCTTGACCAAATTAGCCATAGAGAGATACATTAGTCTCACAGAGCAGATGCAAAGTATTTAAATTAGCACATCAGGCAGTTCTATCACAAAGTGACATAATTAGATTTGAGGAGCCAATACCTCAAGCAGAGCCTGAAAGAGTGATCAACAGTTTACAGCTTGGAAAACTCCCAGAGCTAGAAGCCAAATCCTTTGGAGCATTTAAACAGAAACTCATCCCCTCATTAAATGGAGCATTTGCTGAAATTCCAGGAAAGCCTAGGATGGAGCTACCATACTGATGCTGCACAGAAAAAAGGGAATGCCATTTATTATTGAGGGTTCTGATTATTTATTTCTCTTTTAAACACTACTAAAATCAGTGCTAAAAAGCAGATGACAAGATGGAGATTGCTTTCTCCAACAGTAAGAATTTCTGATCTTTTAGTGACCAGTTGTTTAATTGCAATCTCCAGATCAGCAATAACAGCAATTGATTTGTGTTCATTAAAACTCTGTTGTAGAACCAAGAACACTGATGTTTAATGATGTAAAGATAGCATTAGGCTGAGTTGAGTAACTACCTCAGTTAATATCATTATGATGATTTGACTTCCATGTAAGTATGCCTTGTATTGAACCAAAAACTAGAATTCCTGTAAGAGCTTCATTAAATAAATATTCTCCAATGATGGAATTAGCCATGACTGACTGTCTCTTTTTAATTGGTCTTTCAATGAAAGTTTTTCTGTCAACTTCAAATGAGAAAGCAAACACTTCAAACCCAACTCTACTTCACTGTATAGGGTGCATCTCTGTTTACATCCATAATATTGAAATAATATGAAAGTAGGTCTTAATTTAAAAAAGACATCTGGAGTTATCAAGTACCTGACACAAACCCCCCAAATCTCCAATTGTTTGTGTGTAATGCCCAGGAGAAAGAGCTGCCATGGTCAACTGAAGATGCTTAGGCAAATGAAAAACAGGAAAAGGACAGTTCCAGCCAGATGAAAAGGAACAGATTACTGACACGTGTAGGGGAAAGGGAGGAGGGTTCATTCCTGCAGGAAAGCATAAGGGTGGTTTAAGTTAATTCTACACCCAGAAATATACCTGTCACCTCACTGGCACCTGGGAATTCACTTCTGCCATACCCCTCTGCCTTTGCTGTGTGAGTGCTGCCCATGAAATCACTGCCCCACAAGCAGGGTGGAGGAAAAACACAAGCTTCAAAGGAATCTGCAGTGTATTTGCTCTCACCCCAACAGAATTAGTAGGGCCAGAAGTATCAGAGTGATGTATTTCTCACTCCACTACCTCTGTGTGGAGGATGGCATTTATAAAACAGCTAATTACAGTTCAAATCATAAGTAAGCACTAAAGCTGAGTTTGATTTTAGTCAGGTGCATAAATCTTCCTCACCTATAAAAGTTGGAACAGATGTACAGTGGCTGTGCATGCCTGACATCACCATTCCATGTGGTTGAGCCAGATAGAAAATGAGTGATGGTTTGCCACGCTTGCTGTGCACATTTTGAAGGCAGGATGTTCTCCATGCAATAATTTCTCCATTCCTCACCTTGAAAGAACCATATATTTTTTGTATATGTATGTATATGTGTGTGTATCTATACATATATATATTTAATTTAAGGCACTGATAGACCTAAGTTCCAATGATGCAAAATAAAGTGTTCCTCTGACAGGTGTTCATCACAGTTTGGTAACACCTCCCAAATTTCTTAAGATGTCTTCACCTAAGTATTTAGCAGTCCCTGGAACGTATAAATTATATAAATTATAAATTCCAGCATTTTGTCTTGCCCCAAGTTGTGCCTACAGAAATGAGTTCTGGTTGCTGGTGGAAATTCAGGCTGCACAGCTCAAAATGTTCACATGGTCCAGCTGGAGGAGGACACCTGTGAAACCTGCTCTGATGATAACTTGGAAAAAGAGCGAAATTTATCATCAGCAAAACACAGGCATTAATTTTTTTTTCCTCATCATTGGCCAAAAGACTCAGTGGATCCATTGCTAATATTTAGCAAAATTATTAGCTTAATAATAAAAAGAAATTACAAATAACAAGGGTGTCTCTGAAGAAGACCACTGACACTTGCTGTTGAGGAATTCCTCTTCACCATTTAATACAAGATCTTCTTGCAGAGATTCTCATTTCTAAGACAAGAGTGAAGTTCAAAAGATTTATTATTAAGACACATCTAATTCCTTCTTTTTCCATGTTTGAAGGGTTTCTGCCCCATTGGCAGCTGGCAGCAGATCTTTGCTGTCAGTAGCTGAGATGGTGCAGTAGAATTCAAGTGAATTGAAGCCCTGCTTCAAAGGGAACATTTCTGCCTCAACTCCAAACATTTCATGATGTCCTACCACAAGAGGCTAAAGCAAGTCTGGTAGAAAACGACTCTGGATTTTAATCTTTGTTTCCTACAGCTGTCAACTGGAGCATGGCAATGAAACCATGGGGTTTGCATCACTCAAAAATATTGCAATCTCTTGGCTGTGAAAGAGGAGTGTGGCTCAAGCTGCAGAAATCTACTTCACACCAGTCTAATCTTGGTGTAATTAGAGGATCACTGCCAAAGAGGAGCATATGCTTTGTCCAAAAATCTCAGTGCAAATCTCTGTGTGTGTCTATGTGTGTTGAATTATTAAATTCAGAATCCCATAGCAACTTCTATGATAATACACCCTGCTGCTATTATTATACACAAGAAGCTCTAAAGTCACTTTTAATCAAAAGAGATCCTTTTAAATCTATACTTGGTTTTAGTGACATTACTCCTAACACAGCTGATGAAATATTAAGCATGCAATTACAGTACATGCTCTATAAATGGCTTTCCTGATATTCAGGCTGTATAGAAGGCTGTGTCAAAATGTGAAGGAAGTTATTTTTCTCCCAGGTACCTTTTTCCCAGAGAGAGATTCAAGATCAGGTTGAAAGCATTTCACTCAGAAGTGACAAGAACCCCAACCAAATACAGAATTNAAAAAAAAAAAAAAAAAAAAAAAAAAAAAAAAAAAGAAGAAGAAGAATTAAAAAACAGACTGGAGGAGAGAAACCACCAGAGCTCTCAATTGCTGTCCTGCAGAAGGCTGGGCAGCCACACTCAGGCTCCACACCTGAGGTCCCATCTGGAATGTGTTGAGTCACCCACAAAAGAAAGGGAGAGAGGCAATCTTCTCAAGAAAGCTTGTTACAGCCTTGCAGGCACATACAAAAACCACAGGATAAAGGTTACTTTGTGCTCATTTTTCTAGGGAAACAGCACTCAGAAATGAGAGATGCCACAGTGCAGTTGCTGACACAGTTCATGCTCTACACAGAGTGAAAAGGGAGGTTCATTTTGCAGGCATCCTGTTGCCACTCCACTTTTGGAACTGCAGCCATAACCAGTGTTGGTTGATGGTGTCTGATGGCCTGATAGGGCTGTGCTGCTGTCATTGTATCTGCACAGGCAGGTGTCAGGAAAGCACTGACATGAACATTTGGAGAGCTCCTGTATCTGTCTGTCAAGCTCACAAGGCTCTGAGTAAAACACAACACAACCAAAATACAGCTCCTCACTGCAGCATGTCACTGACAGGAGTAACCATCACTGGCACAAACAGGTGGAAATCTTACAAATCCAGCCTTACTGTGGGACATTTGTTACCCTTGGTGATTAGAAAACCCATTAGGAACCCATCACACATCTGCTGATTGCTGTGGTTGAGGGCAAGCTGCTCGTTATTGAAACAACATGCACAAGAACAAAAAAAAGAAGAAGAAAAAAAGTAGGTCCCTTCTGCTGTCATAGGGACAAATGTTCCTGCTCCTTTACACACAGAATCCTTCCTCTTGGACACTGTCAACAGCTGCTGCAAACTGAGGGAGAAGTCTCCTATTCTGGGCCACTGCTGTCTGATCTTCCCATGGTTCTCCCACTCTGAAATGGAAGAAGCTGGCTGCCAGACTGGGGAATCCTTTCATTCCAACACCCATTCTTGCTGCTTTCAGAGTTGTGCCAGAAACCCTCATTCCTCCTGGACCTGAAGCTCCTTCTTACATTCCTGGCTCCCTGTAGCACAATTTTCTTTCAAAAAGAGCATCATCAGTCCCCTCTTATTATACAGAAGGCTTTTCAGGAAAAGGCATAGCTGGAAGGATCCCAACAGCTGGTATTTATCCAGGAGACTGATAATTGTATGCAACATGGGCCTCAAAAATTATTAGACAGCTCTGGCTTTATAAAGATGTGATGTAGAGAAAGTCAGGCTAAATGCAACAATCCCTTCCAGACTTAAATACTATGAATCTGCAAAAAGATCATTTGTTTTATTCAGTGTCTCATAACTAAATGATTATGCTCACCCTTCCTCCCAGCACATCACTGTCAGTGACAGATGCACAAAATAATACTGCTCCAGACAGAATGAAAGATAATAGGCTCAAAAGAGGAAAAAAAATTAATCTACAGTATTTAGATATTACTACCAGGAGGCATGAAGATATTACTCTCTTTGGTCTTGCATTAGACAGCAACATCTGCATCAAAACAGATGCATTTTCACAAAAGCAATAAAAAATTACCCAGCTGATACAACATCTGATATATTTGTGGTATATTGCATTATTTCCATGCAGCTGGAGTCCTGCAATCAATATCCTAGTACTCTGGATATGGAAAGAGGTTCTTTGTTGCCTTATGAGCCTGGATCTGGGATACTGGATGAAAATCTAAATATTTAAAGTAGCATTCAAGTTGTTAATCTATTCCACTAAACAGTCTTTCTGGACATATTCCAATATAAAGTAAAATGCTTTGTGCTGTAATGGAAGAATTACTGCTATTAAAGGATTTAATCCCAAATACACCACAGTGCATTTCTTTAGCCATCCAGCAGAGTCTGAAGGGCTGCTATTTTTATCAGGTTTGTATTTTACAGAAAAGCATTAAGTGCAGGTTACAGCATTGGTCCACACCAATGGTTCCCCGCCATAAAAAAGCAGAGCTTTGCAGAACCAGCAAAGCTGGACTGTTTTAGCTGGAATTACTGCAGGTTTAAACATCATTAACATATTTTCATCCTTGTCTCCCTGATTAGCCTTTCCACAGCAACAGCTTTCCCTGGTGCTAGGACAGATTCACCAGTAAATTTTGCAAAAGCAGCCACAGAGGATGGGCATGGACATGGGCTTGGTGACACAGCCTGAGAGGCACCCAGGATACAGGTGGCCCTGGGCAGGGACAGCAGGAGCTGCTGGAGGCAGCCCAAGGACAGCAGTGACACCTGTGCTGGCAGAAAACAGGAAAGCAACACACCCATCACAACAGCTTCCTAAAACAGAGTTAGGACTTCCTCTGGCAGCATCCTGGGGGGAAGTGTAGCAGCAAATGCATCATGTGGAAATCAAAGCTGAGTGGAGACAGAGGATTTTACTCCAGAGAGGTGTCCAGGGCAGAAGGGAAGGTTATGCACAGCCCATGTTCGTATTGCTGGCTGCCCATGATAACCAAAAGGGAGGGATGCCAGGAATGAGGAATGCAGGAGTTTGAAAGTATTTGCAAGTATCTCAAACTCACTAGGAAGTAATTGTCGTGGCAGTTTGGGGCTTTTGGGGAATACAATACATTTAAATGAAAATGAAAGGAAGGAAAAGTAATAAAGCTACCCAAGGATTCAGGTAAATGCTATTGGCCTGTGTAGAGAACACATAGCTGAAAGCAGTAAAGAAATTATGAGAAAAGAAAGCACTGGATGGGCAGCAGGAAATAATCAAAAAGGATTGGGAGACAGGAGTCTGATTTTATGAAGGATTTTATGAGGGATACAAGAACCAGCCAGCAGAAAGTAAGTGTCAGATATTTAAGAGCAGAGAATGACAGACTGAAGAAAAATCCTGATGGATGCAAAAGGAATAAAGTCCTCAGATATTACTTCAGAAGGGAGATGTACAGCTGAAAACAGGGGAATATTCATTGCAGAGGAGAGGATGGGATTTATTCTGAATCCTTCTGCACTCTGCATTTTTAAGGCAGCAGTGAAATACTTGACTGCAAACAATATGTTCACAAAAAAGGCACTAACAGGCTTGTGCTTACAGTGATGTTTTTCAGGACACCTCCCTTTGATGCAGGCTTGTTCCCTCCTCCTCCCAGCAGCAGGAATGATGCCCATGCAGACAGCTAAAGACATTTTAACTGCTCTTTCTCCCTGGTCTGCTGCAGATGAAGCATAGCAGCAGCAATGACAGTGCTCCCCCAGGAGCAGGACTTGCTCTGGCGACACTGGAGCCAGGTCAGGTTTGCTGAATTGGCCTCTGAAGAAGACTTTGGTTAGAGACCTGCAGAATGGACTGGTGACAAATTAAAAGGGAATTACTCTAAACTGCTTCTTCAAAGACAAAGGACAACATTGTCCATCCACTGACACTAAAAAGCAGATGAGTCACTGGAAAAGATGAGTGTTTAATTCAATTCACCATCTTTCACATTCCAGAGGTTATAGAGGTAATTTCTCTTCAGGCTGTGCTGAAGCACCAGCTCATAACTTTGAAAGAGTGGTTTAAAATCCTGGCTTTGCTGCATGGTGTTCCCAGAGCAGAGAACATAATTCAGCTTAACCCATACTTATTTTCCCACACATCTACATTTACTAGCCAGAGCTCTGGGAGGAAACTGGACATCCACAGGAGGGCTGGGTTCAAGAATCTGATGTCCAGATAGACAGAAAGTCAAGTAAAGGACAGATGTAGCAGTAGCCCTCTTTTCAGAGTCAGTGCTAGTATTTCTCATCTCAATATGTCCATGCCATAAAAACCTTTCTGACCAAGCCCAAGCTTTTGCTTTTGTAGTACCTGACAAAGTTGGAAGAGCAGCTCCAACAGGGCAGTTGGAAAAGCAATTCCAACCATTGAAGCAGTTTCACTCCACCTCATCCATCCCTTCCCAAACAGGTTTTGAGGAGAAACTCTTATTTCCACAGCAAGGAGAGCTTGTTCCTGCTGCTAATAAATTCAGATTACAAATGGGCACCAGCTCATAACTAATGGTCTGACATCAACACAATAAAATTCAGTAAAGACACAAATAGAAATCAAACACAAAAACATGAGTCAGGGGTCACTGGTTCAGCAAAATCACTGCAGAAATGGAGTTTATTACAGACCATGCAAATGGCCACCATCACACTGCACACACAAGGATGGTCCTGCTCTGGGAGGCACTGGCAGATGTGTCATGTGCAAGACATGGGAGATGGACATTCTGCTCTGCACACAGCTGAGAGAGCTCAGCTGGAATGTTGCAACTGGATTTGAGCATCTCACTAAGAAAAATGTAGAAAATTTAGAGATGGCTCAGAGAAGATCAACAAGAATCATGAAAAGTATAGACAAAGACAAATTACAGAGAAAGTTGGAAACAACTGGTTTAATTTTCACTACAGAAGCAGAGTCACCTGGCTATAAGGCAAACTGGATATCAGTCTCTAAACAGGTAAAANATTTAATATATTTATATAATTATGCATATAAATATATACTTAGGTTATGCTATCTACAGCATAGGATGTACTAGTCAAATAAAGTGTCTTATTTGTTAAATACTCTGAAACATCACAAAGTAAATCTCAAGGATATTAGTACACTGAAAAAAAACCCTGCCAAGGCAATACCTGCACACATGTGTGGCACAAGCATTAGGACATACAGGTAACATGGCTTAATAAAACACCAAAATCAATTGCACTCAAAAATACTGTTGCTCTCAGCAATTGCATTTCTTGTAAACACATTAAAAGATTGATTCAATAATCAATCCTGGATGCATCCAATGAAACTATAGCCAGGAATATGCAGGCTGATCACAAGGAAAGTTACTAAACCTCATCCAGCTAATAACATTTTCTAGCTTGAAGCTGGATACCTTTATGGAATTTGAGCTAGCAGAGCAGCAGCTGATATTCCTACTTTCCATGCAAATGCATAATCCTTTTCTGAAAGCTACTAAGCTCTTTGCCACCAAAACCAGTGCAACTCTGGCTGTTTACATCAGGTCTGTGAAAGGCTTTGAAGATGAAAAGAGCTGTGCAAGTGCTAAGTGCAGCTATTTTGGCAAGGAATCTAGACCAGAAACACAGGCTATTACACACAGGTCCTATTGTTTCCTGTCATCCTTGTCAGATGGCACAAAGCCAGCAAAACCCAGGCAGGCTGATAAAAAAGACAGAGGGAAAAAAACCCATTTTCCTAAGGGTGCTTTCAGAGGCACTCTTAGCAGAAGGGCACAGTAAAACTTTGCTTTGTGTCCATTGCTAATCCTTACTTGTATCAACTCTTTTTATTTATTCTGACATGGTTTTTGATCAGTCACTAAGTCAGCATTTAGGGGACTCCCTATGAACATCAGTTTATGCACATGAGCAGGAGAAGGGTGGGGAGGTTGAGGTGAAGAGGCTGGTGGCAAAAACCAGCTCAAGTTNAGCAGAACATAATTGACAAAAAGACTAGATTAATATGATCCCAGGCTAGATAGACCTGGTTCTGCAAAGGAGCAGGGGGAAGAANAAATGCATAATCCTTTTCTGAAAGCTACTAAGCTCTTTGCCACCAAAACCAGTGCAACTCTGGCTGTTTACATCAGGTCTGTGAAAGGCTTTGAAGATGAAAAGAGCTGTGCAAGTGCTAAGTGCAGCTATTTTGGCAAGGAATCTAGACCAGAAACACAGGCTATTACACACAGGTCCTATTGTTTCCTGTCATCCTTGTCAGATGGCACAAAGCCAGCAAAACCCAGGCAGGCTGATAAAAAAGACAGAGGGAAAAAAACCCATTTTCCTAAGGGTGCTTTCAGAGGCACTCTTAGCAGAAGGGCACAGTAAAACTTTGCTTTGTGTCCATTGCTAATCCTTACTTGTATCAACTCTTTTTATTTATTCTGACATGGTTTTTGATCAGTCACTAAGTCAGCATTTAGGGGACTCCCTATGAACATCAGTTTATGCACATGAGCAGGAGAAGGGTGGGGAGGTTGAGGTGAAGAGGCTGGTGGCAAAAACCAGCTCAAGTTGAGCAGGAAAAATAAGAATAGAAAATTTGTTCTGAAGAACCCAGAGCACGGCAGAGGAAAGAACCCTAGAAAAACTTTCTGGTTCAAATAGAAGAGAGCAGATGCAGGGTTTGTTGTTGTCTTTCTTGTGCTTATTGGTTGTGGGGTTTGGTTGGGTTTTTTTAGACGAAGGAGTCAAAAGTCTCACAGTTTTGAAAAAAGTTCAAAAGAGAAAAACTATTAAAAATGGCATTGGAAACACATGCTACAAGCAGGCAGGGAATCCACAGCTAAAGAACTGTACAAACCAATTCCTCAAGAATGTAAATAAAAACAGAATAACAATGAAGAGAAAGAAGAGAATCAAGGGGAATGTGAAAAAAATAGATAAACAGGCTGGGTTTAGGGCAAGACTCGGAAAAACACACCAACATAGTATTTTAACATAAGTCTTGGAAAAGTCTGCAGGACCCTTCTGAACTTGATAAATTAATTTCATAAAATCTGAGCAAAAGTGGATGAAAGACCATAAAACTCAACCCAGGACAACAAAATATAGGTTCAAGCTCTGCAGGCTGTGAAGGCTCCAAATGGAGAACAAGAATCACAAAGACACTGGAAAGAGAAGGATTAAGTTGTTACTGCAAATGAATCAAGAATATTGCAAGAACCATGTAGTTAAAGCTGGTTTTTTTTACAAAATTCATAACTGAAACAAGTCAGCAGCCTGGAGGGAAGCAAATGAAGGAAACTCATTGGCTGCAGAAATTGCTTCAGGTAAATGGTAATGAAATATATGGAATAACAAGGTCTAATGACACAGAGAAATGTCTTATTTAATTTCTGTTGTTGCATTAACAGACATGCTTCACTTCCAAATTTGTGGAGCACAGAGGTAAGGAACCAGCCAAACAACATCTGTCTTGAGCTTTCCAGTGTATAAAATTAAATGCAGTGTCATAGAAATGTGGGTTTGAGCTAAAGCCCACCAGGGCCAGAAATGCCCAGCCACTCCTGCAGGTGTTTTCAAACCCCAGCCCCAGGAGGAGCACAGGGAATCTGCTCTTCCAAGACAACTGAGCACCACGTGAGCCATCCATGGATTCAGGCCACTGCCCACAGGCACAGCCACTGTGCATTTACACAGCCCTCCATCCTTTCCCACCTTGGATTTGATCACCCAAGGCAGTGGGTCAGGAGGGTTTCAGAGGGTTCCTACAACAGCAGCAGACTGAGATGTTGGGTACAGACCCCTGGGACTGCTGGAAGTGTGAATCCAGTTCTTCTAGGATCAGCCTCCTCTTCCTCATGTGTCTTTGCTTCACAGAGAGAGCTCAAAAGGCTCAGAGGGAAGCAATCAGCAGGAGAGGGCTGCATGATTTCCTCATCCTCTCCACCCCATCACACATTTGCAGGCTGTGTGATGTGGGACACAGGACCCAATGTCCCCCTGCTTTGTCTCTTTCCTAAATCCCCATCCCAAGAAAGATGCAAAGGGCTGCCCTGGGCCCAAGCATCCTCACAGCGCTTGCTAAAGCCAAATAAAACAGGGGGGAGAGTAAACTTAAAAGCAAATGCTGGCTGTCATGGTGAATTTCCAAACAGTCTGTGAGTCACTTAAAGGAAGTTTCTACATGCTTATGTCTTCCAGCTCAAATAAAGTAATTAAATTATCTTAACTACTGACTAGAAAAAGGCTTTATTATTGCAATAGCTAGGTCTGCAGATGAATCATGGTGCCCTTACCCAGCACAGGTGGTTTATCACAGAAGTCATATTGCCTTTTAGGACAGGTGGCATTTACTAGGAGGAAAAAAAACCATGCTTTTTAATGTCTAAGCAGAAAATGCAATCCCAAACATTGCTTTTTCTCAAAAAAAACACATTGAAAAGGCAACTTTTAAAGGGGAGAGGCAGGCTGCAAAGCTGTTCTGACACTAGTGATTAAATCCTAAGAATTTAAGCCTGTGTGGCTCTGCAAAAAGAGATGAAAGTACCAACAGCCCATAACCAATACCTTCTGCAGGCTGAATTAGTGTTGTTGACAATAAGATTTTCCTTGAACACAAATGAAGAATGGGCCATACCACTGTCACAGGATATGCCATAATACAGAAAAAAAACAAAGGTGATAGGCAAAACATTTCTGGGGGAGGCTCTGAAGCAGGCTCTGCTTCCATGTCATCAGCAAAAGCAAGATAATTTTCTAAGTGACTTGGCAACCAGCATGTTAAGGTCTTTTGTAATTCTTGCCAAAGTAACCCTAAAAAAAGTTGCTGAGTGTTGAACACTTTTAAAAACATGGTTAAGACATCAGAATGCTTCTCTCACATAGCCTTGACAGAGAAAGGCTGCTACATCCAGTTTTACACAGGGCCAGGTGGGACAGACCCTACAGAGAGAAGGATTTTTGTGGGTAGCTGTACTGAACCTAGGACCAGTCAGCTCTCCCTCAATCAGTGTGAATGAGGGCTAATAAAAGCTGTGGTAGGTCTAATATGGGTTTGAGGTTGTTTTTTCCTTCTTGCTTCACCAAAAAAAAGCCACAGGAGAAAGGACAGTGTGGTGCTCTGACCTCTCACCCCTGTTTTCTCTCATGTCATGGTAGTTGTGACTGTCCTTTCTTTTTCTGTAGAGAACTCAGATTATGAAACCAGAGCAAGAACAAGTCATGTACAAAAAAGTTCCTTAAAAAGGCAAAAATTAACCACCCTTGGAAAAACAATAAGAGAGGAATGTGACTAACACAGCATTTCCCGTGGCTTGTATACTTATCTCATACCACAACGATCAAGTGGCTTACTTGTCTCTGCCCCTTACAAAAGGGATTCTTTGCATTTTCACGTGGTTCAGCTCCACAACCAACCACACAGTTTTACTACTTTGTCTTAGCTATTTTGGTGCTTAGATACTCACTCCCTTTCCCCTTCCCCCCCCCCACTAAGTAAATTTTCCAGGCTAAAGTTCAAAGTGAATTCCAATGTGATTATATAAACACATGCATACTGTAGATTGACATCATACAATGCTATTCTTTGTTGCTGGATTTTTTTTTGTCTTTTTAGTTTGCAACAACTTCAGTGTGCCTGGCTTGCTACCCTAAAATAGTAGCTTATTACACCCTACTGAATAAGATAACACCGTATTTATTCCTCTGGCAGTTTGGTTTTTGCAAGGAAAAAAAAAGCTCAAGATTTAATTCATAAAAATAGACTTGCAAAGGAAAAATTAAAGTAACAGACCTTATGAATCTCTCTGTTTATTAAGGCATGTGAGTAGTGGAGTGGAGAGAAAGCAGGTTTATATGTTTCAGTCCATCATGACTGTGAAATTGAACTGTAAATGGTACCTAGTGCAGCCAAGTGAGACAGACACCATGCCGGGAGTTAATGGAAATGTGGAGAGCTTTTCTTTTTAACAAAGTACTTGAGCAATTATTCCAGCACACCCACAGTGAAATGAGATAAAGTTAGGCTGTGCATTACAAAGGCTGTTAACTGCAAAATAAATTTACTGACAGCCATTGGGAACCTTTCATTCCTCATTCCTTTTTCTGCACCTATTAGCTAAAAACGCCGAGCAGTGTTGGTGGGGCTAAGCTGCAGGCTAGGAGGTTTGTGATGTGCCACTGTGCTGGGTTGTCACACTTACCTGGCACAGAGGTGGGGCTTGGGGAGCCACCCAGCCCTGCCAGGGCTTTGGATTGCCATTAACATTTCACTGCAATGGTAAAAATACAGCAGAATTCCCAGCCTCACCTTTCCCATCACTCCCCTGGCTGTCCTGTGGCACCAAGGAGTTGAAGGTCATGTTTGAGGCTCAGCCTAGCACTGAACTCCAGGGACAAACAGGATGAAGAGCAAGTCCTCCTTGCCCTCTAAAACTCTCCTTGTCCAACGGTTTATGAAAGCTCCCCTCCCTCCAGCCCAGCTGCTCCCCAGCAGCCGTGTGGCTACACCAGCGTGTCCAATGGCAAATATTGATCTCCTGGGGCACAGCTCACCCCGTGTGCACGGTCAGGCAGAAAGCCCTGCCCAGCTGTGTGCAGCCTCTCATCCCCCCTCCAAAGGGGAGCTTTGTTGGATGAACTGCACAGGTGAACCACTCTCCCTCAGTCAGGAGGCTGAGAGGAGCTTTGCTTCCTAGGAAAATAAAAGAAAATCTCAGACAGACACCAAGAGAGAAAGGCTTCCCGTGTAGAAAGTGTTCATCATTGATCACAATGGTTTTCTATGGATTTTCCATTTAAGGGAAAAATCCTTCCCTTTCAGAAGGGCATTAGAAAGCACCACTGGTATGTTATGGATTACATACCAGAAGGGACTGGCCTCAGCACCTCGTGAGAAACCCACTAGAGAAGCCAATATAAGAATGATGTTAAAATGTTTTGAAAGAGCAAGCCATTTTTACATCAGCTGCAACTTCTATTTCACAAAATCCTTTATTTCCTAGCAGGGCCTGTGCTTAGACCTCTTTGATGTATCTTTATGTGATAGCAGCACACTATCTTTTTATCATGCTATATTGAGAGCATCTCAAATGCAACCCTGCATCAAATACAGCACCTTGACCCAGAGTCAAGCCACATTTTAAGTAATCCCCATGACATCTCTTACACCTATGGCAAGACAAGCAAGCTCCTTTTTGCATTTCCAGTGCAGATAAAGCGAGAGCTATTCACACACAACTCTTCTCTTGCCCTTCCTGGTGTCTGTGCTGAACCATCAGTCTTTTCAGCAGGTGCATTGACTTTGCTAACTCTCCCTTCTGGAGCTCATTGTCATGGCTTGTTGCTGTTAGCCTCAGTTACACAACCCCTGAAAGCACTGCTCTCATCTTTTCAGGGAGGTATGATTTGAAGGTCTGTATCTTTTGGCCTCACAGCTATTATTTGTGGCTGTCAGTCAGAAAACAGAAACTGGAATGAAAACAACCAGTGCTCTCTCCTCTGTAGCAGACCCGTCACTGCCACTTTTTCCTGACTTTATTCAACATAATCAAAATTTATTTTCTTTTCCTTGCTCATGTCTCCTATATAAGCATCCTACACATAATCCTACACTATATAAGCATCCTACACATGACTAACCAACACCACTTCCATTCCTTCCCTAACCCTAACCCAATCCTCAGCAAACAAGAGCCTGTTACCCCCAGGAACTGCTCTGATTCCAGCCCTCCTGAGCCATACACAGGCAAAGCTGCCCTCACACAGCTCCTCCCTGCTGAGGAGGAACACTATTTTGCAACAGCAGTTAGACATGAAGCCAACCTGGACCCTGGGGAAGTCACTGCTTCGTCCTGCCCAGAGCTGCTAATGCACATGGACCTGCTCCTCTTCTGCCTTGCGGCATTTCCATTTCCTTGCACGTCTGTCAGATTCTTTCCATGTTGCTGTGCAGTGTAGCAAGATGCCAGCTTTCTTTTTTTTCTTTTTTGCACTGTGTGTGCTCTAGATCTAACATTATGCTTCAGATGCTATCGAGTAGCCAAACGTGACACGATTTCAAGGTTGGCCTCAAGGTGGTTAACTCAGAGTCAGCCTTTCAATCACCATCAGATACCGATCAAACAAAAATAGATGAGGGCTGACAGCAGGCTGGCTTATTATACCTTCTATTTCCAGCTGGTTTAGTTCAGGATGTTTTCATCAAGTGAGTCTCCAGCTCACCTCACTAGTATGCAAGGAAGGCAGGAGGGGAAATGGGAAATGGTTGTACAAAAATGGAATAGTTTGTGATTTATAGCTGAAGAAAAACTAAGACAATGGTTTCCCCTGATTCACTAGATGTAATTGTGCCTCAAGCATCACCATAAGACAAAGCAAATCCCAAAGATAAAACCAGTCTGGGGGAGGAGAGGGGACTCACAGCTGCAAAGTTACAATTTCAAGATGCAGCTTCTCTCCCTCCCCTTGCATAAACATTACGTCAAAATGATCGTAAACCTGCAGCTGCCCAAATGGCACTCATGTCCTCACACACTGCACAGAGCTCACTATTGACTTCAAAGGAACAGAAAGATACAGAAACATTTTACCTTTAGTTTTTCATGCTGATAGAGATCAGGGAGATTTGTAGACTTTGATCATCCCTTGTTTAATTCAAGTCAGATGGAGCCCAGTTGAATTGTGAGGGCTCAGCTTCAGCAGGGGACTCTATACCCCAGCAGAGTTTGCCGTGGTCTTTCTTCTCCTCCAAAGCATCTTATCCTGACCCAGCTGATTTCAAACTCTCCTGATCAGATCTTGGTGAGGAACTGCCTTTTTATTTGTCATGGGGACTTCCTGTGATTATCACACAGGTGTCTCAGGTGAAGGAGCTACACTGTTGTTCACCATTCTAGCCTCAAAATACATTTTTAAAAAAACTCTTTGACTGTTCTACAGTTCCACAACCAGAGCCCCTTAAATACAGGGACACCACTTCCATTCCTTCCCTAAATTCCAATAATATTCCAATGTCTAATAAGTTCCAATATTTTACAGACACTGCTAATTTTTGCACCTGTAACTAATTTAAACAGTGGTTATGAGTGTAGCTGACCTAAGAATAAATGAGAGGATAAATGAGAAGTTTTAGCTTCTCATTACCTGTGCTCAGCTTTCACAGATTCATCATTTCACCTGAACAGGTTCTAGACAATCCTAACACTGCCTGCTCTCCAAAATGTTGTCTTTACATGTTATGTTGTCTTTCCAGCTTGTTTGTCTCACTTTCAGCAGAGATAAATGTCTGTGTCACAGGGCAGAACTGTCGTAACCCTCAAAGCACAGCTCTGGTTACAGGGCAATATTTACTTGAGAAGAAACAACAGCAAACCACAGGTCCCATGCAAAGCCCTGAGCCCACAAAAAGCTCTGCAGACATTGGCCTCTGCTCTGGCTCCCTGTGCAAAGCCCCATTAATTTGGGAGGACCTTCTCATCCATCGTTCCTTCTGGGCATGAAAAAAACCATGAACATCTTACACGCAGCCCCTCATTCTTTAGTGGAGGAGCACAACCCTACTGCTGTGGCTACCAAACCCCACCAAATGTCGTGGCTGTGGCTGATAGTCTATTCCTATGATTCAGAGAGATTCCCACTCCCACCTGAGAACTGGATAATGTGGTCCCAGCAGGATTAGAACACCCTACAAGGGTGAGGGGGAGCTGAGGTGGGAAGGACACTGGCACTGCAGGGGTGACAGGCCAAAAAACATTCAGGTGCCTCTGCATCTCACATCCTCCAGTAAATTATTAGGGAAAATAAGAGCACCCTACCACTGACTCCTTACAGAGTCACAGCTCCTGTTGAAGGTACCAAATTACCTGTCTGGAGTTAGAGGGTCTTTAAATCCCACCACTCATTAAGGGTATGTGTAAATGCTGTTCTAACTAGTGGGATTTTGACCTAAATTTGGTAATGATCTAACAACCAGCCCTTTCTTTCAGGGGCAGGATCTTAGAGCTTCCCAAAGCTTGTATCGACGGGAGTTAAATGTCACCATCTACCTTTGGCTGATTAAACTCTGTTTTTCTCCATCTGATACAATTGTAAGAGTGCACCGTGCTGATCAGGCACACATTTTGCACAAAATGTCATGCATGTTTATTATTAGATTAAGCTGCAGTAGGTTTAATTTTAGATCTTTTGATTCAAGTGGTGCAATGAAGATTAAATGTTAGGCATTATTAAAGATGCAGATGTGGACATATTGAATTATAAACCTCATTAAGTGCGACGTCCTAGACAGGATTCTGAGATAAGCTACAAAGGACTTCCTTACTTCATACCAAAGTTATTAAAATATTAGAAGGTAAATCTAATCATAAAAATATTATGATAGAATGAAACTGATACTTTAAAAGGGTTATTACAAAAGACTGTATTTCTTTCATGTATAATTACTTCCTTCTCAGTTTAGATTGCTGGACTGATATTAAAATGCAAGTATTTTTCCTCTTTTGAACACACATAAAAAGTAAGTACATAGAGCCAAATTTTGTCACTGTTTTCAGTGCCTGAGCCTTGAAAAATCCTCCTCCTCAATGTCAAGGTTTTAGTTCTCATCAAGATTAAAGTTATCCACTCACTATATCTGGTAGCAAAGCCATCCCCACTTGCATGCATGTGGGAGTGGCCAAGACAGTTATCACAGTAAATATATGACAAGATTTTGGAATGTCTGAGGTGGCTAAATTTAGAGAAAGTGGTTTCCACCACAGAATGGTGGAACAGGACAGAGATTCATGAAAAGATAAAGGCACGCGGGGTGTATTCTCATATTCCCTCATCAAATTCTTTAACATCAGTTAATTGCTATAACTTCCTCTTCTGTTGTAGAAAAGTAGAGGATATACAATGAAATTAGAAAGGGCAAAATAGGAAAGTTTCAAATTCATGCAACAATTATTTTTTTTTACCAACTACATTATGAGCTTGTGGGACTCATTTCTACAAGTTATGGAGGTTCCCTGTCATTCCACTTCACGAGATTCCCTGTTGGCCTGAATAATAAGAATGTCACTATGTCACTGGTGAGGCCAAATGAGCTATAAAAGCAGTGCTATCCCAGACCATCAGCCAACCGGTGACTGACAGGTGGGAATTCCTGTAGGAATTTCATAGTTGCACAGTCTAGCCCTTCCCTCGAGAGGGTTTTGCTCTGGCTCTTAATATCAAGACCAAGACATTGCTCTAACACAGTGGAGCAACTGCAGATCTTTGAACCCATGGGCAGGCACAAACCATCTCAGACTGCACCAGGACTTTGATAGATTTTTTTCAGAACTCACTGGAAATCCATATCCAAGTTCTCTCACCACTTCTGCTAATATTCCCTCCATTGCAAGGCAAGGCTGAGCTATGATAAAAACATTGCCCAGTTATTAGATGGACTGCTTCTCCCTCCAAATTTAGATATCAAATGTTTGTCCCATCCTGGGCCACCTCTAGAAAAAGTCCATAAAATCCTTTAGTTCAAGATCCATATTTTCTTAACAGGATTTTCTTCTATTTCCCCATTAAACTGTGCCAGCTCTTTGACTGCAGTAGATAAAGGCCATTCTCATGCACTGAGATAGCAATTCTACTTCTCATTTGCTAAACAATCGAATTTGTAAAGTAATATAAGGATTTAAGAGCATTTTCTATAGCTGTGTTATGTCAAGTGAATGAAGTGACCACAATGGATTTGATCCATGATAAGATATTTGAATTTGCTCGTTTGCAAGATTTGCTAGATCTGATAACCTGTTTTGTCTCTCAGCATACAGAGCAGGTCTCTTTCCAGATAAAGCTGGGAAAGAAAGCACCAATTTATTTGATTGCATTATATTTTACATTAGATGCTCCTTTTGGGATTCTTGTAAAAGCTGGCATTTATTTTTATCTATCTGTCACTGACTGGAGGCACTTGATGTCAAAAATGGCAAGATAAAAAAGCTTGTTTTACAAATAAACCTGTAGGAGCAAAGCTACAGCAATGATATTTGTAAAGCAGGCAATCACATTCTAGTGGATTAGAGTTTGAATATTGCAACCGTTATGAGAAATTGAAAATAAAACATGAAATACCTCACTGCCACTAGGAAGGGAATTGGGGAACAGGGAAAGCAAGACTAGTAGCAGATTATCAAAATTTTTATTACATTTTTCCAGTAGAGGATTACCAATTCTCCTTTTAGTTGCCTTTATGTGTGACAGGCTAAATATTTTTATGAAGAAGTTTCTCCTTTACTAAAACCAAATTCTATTTAGCACTATTTTTTTATATTGAGCAGAATAAAACAACAGGATTTAAAGAGAAATATTAGATTACTTGTGAGGGTTTCTGAGAAACCGTCTGAGCGTGGTCAGGTACTTTTATCTTCATTTCCTTGTCTTTTGCAATTTTAATTTGAGAAAATGCACATACTGTGAAAAGTTTAGTTAAATATTTAATGCACATACTGTGAAAAGTTCAGTTAGTGCATGCTGCAGAAAGCAAAAAAAACCCCATAATACTCTAAAGATAAGCTCTTCTGTATTTGTTTTGCTGGGTAATTTGTTAGTGTAAATGAAAAAAAAAAATCAAGATTCCTACCAAGAGCAGACACTGAAAAAAAGGCGAAAGTAATAAAGCATGATGATGAATTCAGATGTTGCAGATAGAACTACTAAATAAAATACACAAAGGGGGGAGTCAGGACTGTTGCCTTTCCTTCTGCTCTATAAACACAGGTCTGCAGAGCTGAGGTTGTTTCTGAAGCTGGAAGTTATAGCAGCTCCTATATCCTTGTTTTGAGTAAAACCAGCCATGACAACATGATCTCTTGCACAGCCTGTACGTTTTAGCACATGGACGACTGTGAGATGACTCACCAGGCTTTAATTGCAGCTTTGATCATTAAATCTCCTTTGAATTACTGAAGGCTCCATTTCCGCTTTCCAGTTACAAAAACCATCAGAAAAGGATTTGAGGTTTCAGGTCGGAAAGTTCAGCTTTGCTTTTTAAATCCCAGCCTCGTTCAGTGAGGATCCATAAAGGGCTGCAAACACCAAGACAAAAGCACAAAACAGATCACAACAGACCAATCTTCTTAGCCTTGAGCATCCAATGTTGCCATCCACCTCTTCATCTTGTCTGCCATTTCCAGGCCAGAACTCCTGTTGCTTTGGTAACCCCCCTAAAAGCACTGATGCTTTCATTGTGGTTGGCCTGCTTCTGGCACTAATCACTGTTTTCACATTAATGAGATGCTGTTTATGGTTTTTTCAGTGAGATGTTCTGCTCAATAGTCAGGCACCACTAGATGGCTCAAGGGACTAGTAGGCTGCTCCTGCTTCCCAGAAATCCCTAGGCAGGGCGCTGGGTGCTGACCCCCAGAAGGTTGGGCCTCCAAACCCAGCTTCTTCTGGCCATGGAGAAGCCATTTGGGCAACACAAGGCAGGACTCAGCTTTGCCCTGTTTGGAGCAGCCATCCAGCAGCAAGATCCCAGTGGCACCACACACTGACACCCCTCTTCAAACAAAAAGAAAAAAGAAACAAAAGGACAGATTTGCCTCGTTAAAGGGCCCTTTGTGTTCTGGCAGAGCCCCATTTCTGAGCCATGTGTCAGCAGCCAACAGAGGGAGAGGATGATCCCTCACTGGCACACTGAGTTTGCTCAGAAATGCTCATTCTGGCTTTTTTCCCTTGCACAGCCACATGGCTCCCAAAGCAACTCGTCAGTGACTTTTAATTGAAGCTGATGATTAACGCAGTTGGTACTCATAATCACCAAATGTTTCCTCACTGTAAATGTAAATCCCTTCCCTGATGGAAACTCAGGACCTTGCCACAGCCCAGCTTGCTGGGACATTTCCTCTGTGCAAAGAAGGAATTAGGCATTAGTGTAATGGACTTTTAAATCTCTCTGGTCTTTGGCCCCAGAGAGGTGCATCCAGCTGGATGCCTCTAGTAGTTAATTTGTTCCACAAATGGAGAGGGGATTTTTCTCTTCAGAAAGCTTTTTAGCATTTCTCCCCTAGCCAACATCAGTTTGGCTTCTGCAGAGTCACTTTAGATTTGCAGTGATAAAAAGGAGGTAAAACTCATCTCCTTATTATACAGCTGAGCAGGTCTGCTCAGGGGACTGCAAAGAAAGAGCAGGGGGAATATAAGAGGAAATTACAAATAATGTTGAAAAAAGCAGCAAAGAACCACAGTTCTTATCCAAGTGTGTGACAAAAAGTTCTCCCAAAACAATTCCACTATTGTATGGTCTTTTCCTACAACAAAACTTATTTCATCAACTCCCACTCTTTGGCAACCCTCAGGTGGCCAGTCTTGCTCAAGTCATTTTCTTATGGGGGTGGGTAGGAGTTGCAGCATTTTTAATATTACCATTTTAATATTTAAAGTTTCACACACAGAGTAAATACAGATTGATAAGCTACAGAAATCTGGTCAGCTTTAACTGAAATGCAGCAGTACAGTAGCAAATTTATCTGGGATGTTTAGAAATGAAAAATGGGTCAGTCCACTTATTAAAGGAAACCTTCCAGCTTCCAAGAGAGCTTTTGGGCAGCCAAGGACTCATTGGTAGGAGTCTCCACAAGCCTTGTTTTTGTCAGACTTCTTACAACAGGGCAACATAATCAGGTGAAATTAAAATTGCCCCGTGTTAGTCAGCAAGAAGAGGGCCCAGCATTCAATTAGTGCCACCACTACTCAGCCATGTGAAAGAGAATATAATGGATCTTGGCTGATTTCCTGCCAAGTTTTCCAGACCTCACTCTGCTTTTTTGACTTTACACAGTAAAGTCAGTATCATATTTAGCAGGACTAATGAGCCTGCATTCCTCTAATGGGCCCACCCCAGAATGTGAGGATTTGTTTTGTTCTCTTGTTGATGATCTCCCTTCCTCAAGAAATCAATGTTTGAAAAAGCCAAAGAATAAGGTCTTTGCAACACTTTCATTCCAAGGCCTCTGCTTCACCCTCACTTTTAGAGCACACAAATGATTTTTGACTAGCAATTTCAGAGAAAATCCACAGGAAACATCTTTCTGCAGGACTGCAAATAATTAAGCTCTTGCTGCAAGGGCCTTGAACACCTCAAATAGTTACTCCTAACTGGGGAAACTGATGGAAGGAAACAGAAGAGTCATAAAAGCAAAAGATCAGCAGAATTCATACAAGAAGTTCATGCTGTGGTTTCTAAAGAACAGGGTATGACCAAAAGCCATCCTAGTCCAGTGAGGCATTTCAGCATCACCTCTGAGAGATCTGCTGGAGAAAACCACAGGCTGCTTGGTCCCACCTTGAGCCCTGGGAAGGGGATGACTTCTGGTGTTTTTTGCTCCATTTCCAAACATGTGAAGGAAAAGAATGTGACTGGGAGGAGTTGGTATGTGTTTGTAGGGGAGCAGTGCTGACACTCCTTCTCCTCAGAGACCCTGGGGGCAAGTTTTTAGCGTCTGAGAGCCCTTGGCAGCATGAAGAATTTGGTAGAGTCAAGTAATCAAAAGCAAAAGAAGAAGAGCTTTACTTTTGAGCATCACAAGAATCAACAGAGATAATGACTGTACTGTTTTCTTCAGACATTAGTATTAATAAAATTCACTCTGAAAAGGCCAAGACATTAAGTGCTAAGCAGATGATGAGCTCCAATTGCAGCAATTACTTATTGACTGTGTAATGTGCCCTGGTTTTTGCTATATCATCCTCGTCCTCTTCTTCTCCCTTTTCCTTTCTCCAAACGTTACCCAATTCTTTTTAGGCAATGGACTATGGAGTGAGGCTTCATGCATCTGGTGTTTTGTTTGCTGCTTACAGTCTCTCAAATTCCATTCCTAAGATGATATTAATTTTTTTTCTTTTGCTCCCCTTTGTTGATTTATGGGGCTATCTGTAGGGTCTCCAGCCTCAATCCAGCTGGATTTTTCACAGAGCCAGTACAGACACAATTATTACAAGCACTCTTTATGCCTTTTGAAGTAAAATGATCCAACAGCTTCTGATATGTAAACCATCATAAGGTCATGTCGGTTTGTTTAATGTAAAAAAAGAAAGTCAGAAAGTAAAAATTTAACTGAGAAATGAAAAAGCCCAGGTATACTCTGGATCTAGTAGATCATGTGGTCTGAACAGATTTCTAATGCTGATTTCAGTGTGGAACCTTGCTGCCCTGGTGAGGTGTTCCCATTAATGGTAGTGTGGAAGTTTGCTGAGCTATGAGAAATTTCCAGTGCAGAAAGTTTCCTGCTAATTTCACTGAGTTTGAGAAATTACCAGAATAGAGGCTTCATTAAGAGTTGCTTTTTTATGCAGATGACAAAGAGAAATTGCAGCCAGTGGTGTCTTTGCCAAAAAGACTCCATTAGACTGCCATTAGTTGCTAATAATATATCATAATTATTTTTATAGGGTTAAGCTTGTCTCTTTCTTCATCCACCTGCCTTGCAGAGATAACCTCTAAGAATACCCTGAAAGACTATCAGGCTCCAACTCAAAAGCTTTCCCTTAGCTAAATTTTCTAAACAATTCATTACCTATAAAAGATTGGTGAGAATACAGAGATATGGCCCTTTCTCTTTCCAATTTACATTCTCATAAAACTCCACTCAATGCCTAGTCAGACTCAGGAATAATTTGATTTTTCTTCCATTATTACTATGCAAAGATATTCTGTGTATTAGTGAAATATCCCTTCATTCTTCAGAACACATTTGCCATTAACTACACAAACACTTGGCTGTAGTTAAAGAATTGTTAATCAGACATGTCACATATCTTATTTGAAATATCCATTTAATTTATTGTGTGTGCCGTGGTTTTCAAAAGTTTGAGCCTTAGTAGTGCATATTTCTACTTGAAGATGAAGAATAAGCTCTCTGCTAAAACACGTATTTGTGAATGTGCACGTGTAGTTGGAAATACTAAAAGTTGATATTCATTTTCTTCTTAAATGCTTTGCCTTGGAGTATTAGCTTCAATTCTGTAAGTGAAGTCTGTAATTAAATTCTGTAGGTTCACTTCTGTAAGTGAAGCTTATCAGTGAATCTGTCAGGTCTAATGGCAGCATCTGCTGCCTGACCTTTATGCAAGTGTGTTAGATTATTTTAATTGTGAAGCTAAGCACCACTGCTGGATAAATATGAACAGCAGAGCAGCTGACTTGACTAAGTCTCACCAAAAGTCTTGTTCTATTTTTCTGCTTAAAATCCTGCTTCTAGGCTGAGTCCTGCTATGCAGTGGACTTCTCTAAGCCCGGAATTAGCTCCAACATCCTCAGGAGAGGAGCAGGTAAAGGATCTGTCCCTAGGACTAGGCATTGGTGACTCGGCCAGGAAACACTGATGAGGTTCTACAGCCTAGACCTGAGTGTGAGATGAACCAAAATCCAAAATCACCTTCCAGCAGTGAGAGTCTGGCACAAGAGGCCCATGGCCACTTGGAGAGCAGGGCTGGCTCAGCTCACAATAACCAAGCAAAGCTGCTTGCATGGGAAGGTCAATGACTTTTTCTGCCACTGTGGAATGATATCTTCACACAGCACGAAATGCTAAATACTCATTTTCTCAAACTGAATTAACATAATTTAACTGAGGGCCAAGTATCTGCATTCTGGACTTTGTTTCATTGCAGGAGCTCTAACTGGTGACATGACCTCACCAGCACATTTGAATCCCCACTGCAGAGACCCTCTGAACAAAAGCCAAGTTTAATTATAATACAAAAATTTCCACAAGGAGAGTGAATCAGACTTCCTTGTACAGAACCAGAAGATGATGCAGTGCTCTCCAGAGAATGCTACATATGTAACCAGCAGTCACAAAACCCAAACTGGAGCAAATGGCAGTATTTTCTGGGAAATGTATCCCAGAAAAAAACAACCAAAAAGAAAAAAAAAAGTGAGATGGCAGGGGGTTTTCATATTCTATTTGAATAATGCTAAATTTGCAGAGATAGAATTTTGGGGGAGACAAAAACTATTAGTGCATTAACATTCAAGTTTAAGGACAAAACAAGAAGACATCTCCATTTGTGGAAGCACCAAACCCAACTGGACATGGGCAGCCTGCTGCAGGCAACCCTGTTTGAGCAGGGAGGATGGAATTCATCATCTCCAGAGATCCCTTCCAGCCTAAATGATCTTGTGATTCTGTGACACTAAAAGTATCAGAATAGATTTTTCTTCATGTTTTCAAAGGGAGTTAGTGTTTCTGCCTTAAGCAGGAAGGGAGATTTCTCTTCCAAACTCAATGGTTCTAGTTTAGAAGTGCTAAAATACTTTTAGAATTTTCAACTGTTTTGAGTTGGCATTTCAGGATGACATAGATGAAGTATAATTTTTTTAAGCTGGGGTGACAGAAAGAGGAATAAAGCCTAAGTGACTTATAAAAGAAAAGAGATCATTAAGGTTGGAAATGACCTCTAAAATCATTTGAGTCCAGCTGTTTACCCAGAACCACCACCACCACTAAACCATGTCCTCAAGTGCCACATCCACATCTTTTTTGAACACTTGCAGGGATGGTGATTCCACCACTTCCCTAGCTAGCCTGTTCCAATGATCTTTCCATTTGAGTCAAAAAGAGAAAGCTTTGTTTGTTTTGCCAAGATTAAGCTGATTTTTGCTATTATTTTTAGGTTCAGCCCTAGAAACAAGATAAGAAAAATTTCCACCTCAGCTTTTAAATACAGTTTCATGAAACTTCTTGATCTCTAATATAAATTGTATGCCAAAAAAAACCAAGCAAGTGAAACCACACCACAGGAACATTTTTCTGGGCTTTGGGTGCTTTCAAAGATCAGAGATGCCCCAAAAGTAATTTCTTCCAAGCAACAGGAGATATAAGCAGCCTTAATTTAACATTTCAAGTTGTGAAAGATGAAGTATCAAATTTCCATCTCGTATTTTCTGCTTAGATTTGTCCAAACAAATCAGCATATTTCAGGAATATTTCCACTTACTTTCACCTACCTGGTTATTACAGAAGGCTTAACATGTACTATTTCCTTTTCTTATCCAACCACTTGAATAACATCTGCCCTCTTCCTCAGCTTCCTAAAATAACCACCTTTGGCATGTTAGAAAAGATTTTTCATTCTCTGGTGCAAAACAGCAGTGAAGTAATGAACTGGGCTCAGCCCAGCAAATATTTAATTTGGCAAGTGCTGTGTTTTAACTTGTGATATCTCATCTTTGCATTCAAATGTCCAAAACAGGTGATACATGTGTAATGCAAAAAGCTAGAAGCAAACACCACAGCATTTAGGAAATAGCTGCAGGGGTTTTTGCTATGGAAATTATTTCTGCTTAAAACATCAACCCAGAGTAATTGTATATTTTGTTTAGAGTGACAGCTGAATGTATTTGCTGCCTTTTGATGGCAGATAAGTGGGAAGGAAAATGCACTCTCTGAAGGCTTTTATCAGAGAAAATCACTGTCAGAAAATTGCACCATGGTAGCACAGCAATATTTCCATACTTTACTGCACTTACAGAGAGAAAACTGTTATTAAGGCTAACAGGGTGTCATATAAAAAGAGATGTTTCTTTTCACAGATCCTTTATTTGGCCAGAATTTTTCCCCCTACAGTTGCAGGGGTTGGGAGGCCATTTTAGCAGAATTTAAAGCATTAGACTTCTCAGTGAAGTGCAGCTAATATTGTAACGAGGGGATCCAACAAAATTCCTGCTGGCTCTGTGATAAAGTGAAGACTGTGATAAACCCCAGGATGGGACAGACCCACTCTGGGAAATCCGTTCACCTGTATTCCCAATGGCCAGCAGCCTGAACCAAAGAGGGAGCAGAAATCCATCCCTAAAGCCTTGCCTTGCTGTTGAGAGCTCTGTTGTTCCCAGAGGATAAGGATCATCCCTCTGGTGCCCTTCATGCCTGGTTTGTTGGACATTTCAGAGAGCATCAGTAAAGACAGCTGGGCAACCACCCACTGAAAGGAGCTTCAGGAGAGCTGCTTGTTTTGGAGTTCTGTGGAGGACTTCAGTCTGCTTGAAGGGGAAAGAGCTCGTAAGGGAGAAAAACAGGGTGGGCTCCAGCTCAGGAGCCCTGTGGTCTACTCCTGCTGCGGCACTGACTCACTTTTACTGAAGTCACCAATGCCCTAATTGCCTTCTGCTAAGCATGAGCCCTGACTCATAGTAAGAGCTGCTATTTCTACTGTTAGGGATGAAACTCCCAGTGGACAAACCCCTGCAGATTCACGAGAATCATCACAGCAGCTGGAAAACCGTTTCATCTCCCTATGACTCAATCGCGCTGCTAATATTTCAATTATTTGCAAGTTTTGTAAACAAAGCTATTCTGGGATGCTTTGGAAGTGCCAATCTCCTTCTCCAAAGGCCAGCAGTTAGTCATGGCTTCATTCATCAGAAGCCCCTTTACTTTGGGAAGCTCTCACCTCACCGTTGTGCTGCAGCTACTCCTCCACACTCCCTTCACATGCAGGAGCCCGGCACCTCCCAGACCCAATCCCCAGTGCCATTCTGTTTGCTCTCTCCATGGATTATTGCAATAATAAAAGCAGCAGCAGCTTCCTGAAACAGATTTCTTCTCAGCAGAGGGGTGAAAAATATCCAAGCCTTCTCCGCCATCTTAGCTTGGCAAGTGATAAGATATGCACCCATTTTGTCCCTTTAAAGAGATTTTAAATTTTTTAAAAAAGAAACAAACTCTCAAACACTGCTTCTAATCCCAGAGCAGTACTGGCACAAGCATAGGTGTATCTTCACCCCACTGTCAGGGAAAAATTAAGTGAAGAAATGAACAAAAAATTTCTCTCTTTTCCGTGACAATCCCAACCAGCTTGAAGCTGCAAGCTATATCTGGTATTACAGCAGGCCCCTAAGGTAACACTGCAAAAATTCCCCATCCAAACATTTCACTTTACAAGCCCAGAGCAAGATCCCAGGCTCCCCAGAAGACCAGGAAGGTTTCCTGGCTTGTACAATGAACAGTTTGTTTTCTTTAGGAAGAACTTCCTTGTGGGATGTTGCACAGATTGACCCCCAGCCCTGAAGAAGACAATTTGAACCTGCCATTAATCAACTCACACAATTCATTTTTGCAAGTAAAACATCCTGAGCTGTTGTTTGGGGGTCCCCATCACAAGATCCTTTGAATATCCGTCCTTCTGATGAAACCTCCTCGTGGTGGAGTAATTATTGTTGCTCTCCACACAGATAACTATTTGCTTTCGTGTTTCATATTATGGATTTCCTCTTTTAATTACCTGAACTCCACTCAGCATTCAGAAATATCAAGCACAGCACTGTGAAACAATTTTTTGAGTTGAGTATTGTCCTGCCAATACTCAACCCTTCATCCACTGCTTCAGCAAGGAGTTGTTTTTACTTTATTTGAGATACTTCAGCATTCCACTTGGAATGGATAGAAATGCTGCAGATTTTATTTTCTTCTTAGTAATTGATCGGATGGAATGGAGATAGCTCTACAAAAAATAAAAACAGAAAACAATATTCTTATAAAAGCTGTTGGTTCTTCCACAATATGAGCTTATTTTTAGTTTAATTTTAATTTAATAGAGAAAGAGAGAATGGGTCTAAATGGACAAAACTCACAGAGATTTCACAGTACAAAATAATAGCAAAAATCACATATTCTTGATACACAAAATAGAGGATAGTCAATGCCTCTTATGAAATCATGACCATTCTACTTTATGTTTCTCTTCTCCCTTTTAGGAAATCAATTGTTTCTAGTTCTTTAAATGAGGTAAATACAAGTATAGAGTAGGACCTTGAGGAGAAAGAGGAAAATGATACAGGAATGGACACTGGACGTGGCCAAAGCCCATCTCTGCAGAGTCCATCCACTCTACCACTGAGATAACTGGGGAGGCCCACAGGCTGACATAGATGCATGTAGTTTTCCCACATTTTACAGGTTTTTTAGTTGCTGTTGCTTGACAAGAATCCAGTAGGGTTATATGTCCAGTGTCTTTCATTCTGGACTTAAGCAGATAACAGACCTGTTTATTTAAAAAAAAAAAAAAATAGACCTATTTCCTGCACTTTTGCTTGGAAGATATCCATTTTAAGTGATAACTACAGAAAAATAGAGGGTAGGAATGTGAATAAGTGATATTACACTTATTTTCTAAAAAGAAGTCTTGAAAAAACTTGCAGATCACATAGCTTATTTCCTTGAGAATTAAAGACCAAGGGGCTTTTACAACATTTTAACATAATTTTAAGCCAGCATTATGTGAAATAAAAATTATCTGAACATTCTCCTGTCTTCTAAAGAGGATTTAAAAAATTAAGCAAAATACTTTCCATCGTATCATTTGATACCTGATCACAGAACTTCAACTACTGCTGCCAGAAGTACCATTTCTCCATATTTATGGGTGTTTTTTACACAGTTCCACAGGAAAATTTAAAAGTTTATATGCAGAGCAGGATATCAGCATTGCTATGTGCAAGCCCAACTCTGTGTGACTGTGTGTGAAGGCAGGGAAACAAATCAGAGGCACTTATCACCTTGGTTTTCTGACTCTAAGAAGGTGAAGTGGAGGATCTTCTAGATGAGCAAAACATTCTTGCACAAAATTCACTCTCACAGCGTAAATAACTTCAATATTTACAATTCATTTCATTCAAACTGAGAAGTGGTTTGAAATAAAGGCACTATCATTTCCCATGACTATCGTTCTCCACAAGCACCAGGAGACACTGAGATCACTGAGATGGAACTTCTTTCATTTCACAGGAGAAAATGCTACTCTGGAAGCAATCAGTGGTCAGCAGAACATAATAGCAGCTGACATTTCAGGTCAATATGAAAGCAGTTTGGAGCCAGCCAATTTGGAAGTGCTCCAGTTTGTCACTTCATTGCTAACGAAGACAATGTTGCAACATGTTTTGTTTAATATAAAAACCAGGATAGAATCATGGGAGAATTATTTCCCTCTCAGCTTCACTTCCCTCCAATCCTCTTTCCAAATGCAATTGTTCTATTTTTAAAAAACTCATTTGTTCTTATTGTTCTTGCATCAAGCTGGCTGCTCACCCATCTGTCTCCCACTGTGCTTAAAAAGATGTCATGATCCTGCAGTCCCAAACACAGTCCTGATGTTTCCACTGAACTAAACCACATCTGCAATGACAGCTTTCACTTAGAAGTGAAGCTATTTTTTTTAAAAAAATCACAACCTCACTAGTCAGATTTCAGATGGATTTATTGAAAGGAAAAACCAAAATACAGCCCCAAACCAGTGCCACCTCATCCAAGGTACTAGGATGCTCACTGGTTAAGACATTAAACAAAGTTTGTTTAAAGAATTCCCAGCTTCATCATGTATGTTGTTTGAGAGCAACACCACACAAAGATTTTTGGGAAAATGAGTCTGCCTTTAGGGCTGCCCTTCACCCAAAATCCCTCAGCAGCATCTTGACAAAACTCCAGCCCAAGGAGATCCCACAGGATCCCTCAGATCTGTGATGGCAATATCAGGAGAAACACCTCTGGAAAATTACCACTTGCTGCATGTCAGAAAGGAAAGAGACAGAAAGTGTGCAGGTAACCAAACCAATGTGTTAAAGTAACCATTTTCAGGGTTTCAAACAGAATTCTTGCAAGTGACTAAAGACTGATCCACTATTTTGCAGCTTCCATTGCAGGGAAGAACAGTCTCATGGACAAAATCAAACCACATGTGCCTTTACTTGCCTAATAGCAGTTAAATCCAATGGAGGGAGTCAGAAATGTAACACATCATCAGTCCAGGTCCCCTCATATTCCCTGCTGCCCCAGGTTTTGGCTGACTTGTTGAAGGCAGCAAGGCCTTCAAAGCTGGGGTTGGCTCTGTTTGAAGCACAGGCTGCTCCAGAAAAGCAGCTCTGTCTTTAGATGTGACCTCGAGTGCAAAGCAGTATAAACACTGAGAACTTTCAGACCTGGCACAACCTCCATCACAATTTCTGATCCTAAATATGTGCACCCTGGTTCTATCAGTGGATTCCATCACCATAGTTTGGGATTCAGCTAAGAGGCCCCAGGACTCTTTGGCCTTGTGGAAAATAGAGATTTAGGCACTTTTCTCTCTCTTAAACTTCTTCCCTGTGAATCAAGTCAGAGGCAGAGGAGACACACACACTTACCCTCAGTGTGTTTCATGGAATAAACAGGTTTGACAGCTGAGAATTTTTGGCAAGTGCTGCAAACAAACTTGCATTTTTTAAGAGGATTAAAGCAGACAAACAGCCATGCTACTCTCCTCAGAGGAACAAATCCTGAGGAGACCTTTTTTTTTTCTTATTGCATTAATGAATATTCTCTCACTTTAGCAGGCCAAACATAATTGTTCAAACTGCTATGCTGAGACTAATTGCCCTGTCATTTACAATTAGAGGTGTTAATATGGCCATTAAGATGTTACAAACGGCTCCTGAACACCCTCCCAGGTCAGCACAATGTATAGAGCACCCTGGCGGAGCAGCAGAGGGAGTTAGAGGCTGGGGACCTCAGCAGGTCTGGGTGCCATGAGAAACCTGACAAGACAAGGACATGCCACATCTTTTCTCCTGCAAAAGCCCTGCTGGCTGTCAGCAGGGAAAAGCAGCCCAGTTGAGAGAGGACTGGCACCTCTGCCACACGCGCCAGCCCCCTGAGTCCCTGGCTTCCACATGCTGCAACTCCACCAGCCCTTCCCTCCAGGAAGCCAAGCAAGGTGCCACAGTCTCCTGGCAGCAATTTGTCACCAGCATGAGGCTTAGAGCTCACTTATAATCTTTTCAAATGAAAAGTCATCTTGTAATTAATTTCTTCTGCCCGCAGAGCAGCCGACACACCAGAGAGGGGACTGTGAGGCTTTTAGTCCATATTCCACAGCTCGAGAGTGCAAGTGCACCCACTCACAGGGAAACTTCCCTCTGTTAACTGAGCTGTTACAGCTTAGTGGGTGTCAGGTTGGTGGGGGCAGCTCCTAGACTTGTGTGCCACGTTAGCTGGAAGAGGCTGCATTTGTGTGGAAGACTCCAGTCTCCAGCTACATTCTACTTTGAGATGATCTGGAGCCATTCTGTTTCAAGAGGTCAATTTTTAAAGAGGCAGGAACAAAAACATCCCTCTCTAAAAATAAACCAACTCCTGTGAAAAGGCCTGGCATTCCCCTGTCAGGTTTCAGAGAGAATAGTCTGTGTGGTGTTGGCTTCCAGCCACGAGGAAGTTCATATCTAATATAATCAAGCCACATTAGAAAAAACGGAGCAGATAAGAAGCCAAACCCAACTCAAACCACAAAGCCTCCATTGAAAATGTGTTTTGACTTCAGAAGGGGGACAGGAAAAAAGAAGAGAGGATTAGAGATTCAGGGCCCAGTGCTCCTCTCAACTGCCCCAGATTTACACCCATTATACTCCAGAAGAGTTGATCCAAATTCCGCTTTGCTGTGAGAAAGGCAAGTGCTTAACTTACATCAGCTGCAAAAACATTTCCTATTTCTTATCTCTTTCCTAATTGCCATTCAGGGGACAGTGTGATGTGTGTCACGTCCAGCCTTTACCCGTTTATTCTGAAGGTTAAAAATGTCACAAGGGGTGTGGAGTAACCAGCATTTCAAAAAAAAAAAAAGTTTGGAGATAGAGAAGTCTGTTATTGCAAGTCCAATGAGAAAATAATGCTCTCTTTGTACTTGTTTTCCCTTGACAGACAGCTTAAATTAGGTTGCTGAATAACTTGGTACATGGTACAACAGTAAACCTGTCACAAAAGCATGTTAATCAAAGCACAACTGATACTTGACATCCCTTGGTGAAAGGCATTTTTACAGTGTTTCATTAAAATTGAAAGGAGGATTAAGAGGCCTATTTCTTGATTAATGTCTCTCTCTGACTGGGAGATGTAATCCTATCCATAACCTCAAATTACTGGAAACAAAATTAAATTTCTGCCAGCAGATCGTTCCGAGCACATATGACACAGGGCACGGAAGTGTTCATTTCTTTACACTTTTTATCCAACCTGGAGACCCTTTGAGTTGCAAAAACCACAGTAGGAGCTCTAGTTACACTCCAGGCTACAGGAGAGAGATGCTGTGGAAGAGCCCCTGAGACCTATAGGGGTTGGCAAAACATTTTGAAAACATTGCTTTTAGTGTCAAAAATTATTATAAAATGATGCAAGGAAATCCTTGGTGACAAAGTAAATCAGAGTGATAGAAATAGAGAACATTTCAGAGGCAGAAGTTTAGGGAGAAGGTATTCTACCACCTTTGCATGCCACAACAACAGGAACAGGGAAAAATGCTGCAGCTGACAGGGCATAGCAGGGTGTTAGTCAAACATCCTGAGGCTTTGGGAAGAGAAGAGGCAGCCAGTCTGGAAGGAACACAGTGCTGGAATTTCTGTCGGGACACATCCTGGCTCTCCTCACTGCCAGGTGACAGGGATCCTCCTGGGAACACTGCTCTCCCTGGTGACCCACAGCCTGATGAGAAATGGATTCTTCCTCCCCACCACCACTGACCCAAGGCCAGGAGTTCAGTGTCAGGAGAGCACGTTCCTGGCTGGTGCAGGAACAGAGCTGGGCTGGGCAGTCCTGACTCCCCAGCCCACAGGCAGCCAGCTCCTTACCAGCCACCTCAGCCTCTGGGACATTTGCTTCCAAACCTCTTAAATCAGCAGTGCTCAGAGCCTGCGTGCCCAGGAGAAGGAACAAAGGATGATACAACCCACACTAATTTCAGCCTCCCCCACGCCAGACAGGGCAAAGGCAGGACCAGGTCAGAAACTCAACAAACACAGCCCCGGCCACCTGCCAAAATCCCCATTTCACAGCATGCTCTGCTCACACTCCATGGCAAAATCCTGCCTGGCTAAATCACAAGAAGCCTCAAACAGCTGCAGATCCCTTTCAAGCCAAACAAACCCACGGCTCAGTAGTCCACTTCAGCAGCACACGGCTGCATCTCCCTTACACAGACTGTTTCTTCCAAGAGCAAACTCCAAGTGGGCTTTTATAGCAGACCTAGAAGCCATAATCTGGCTTCTCAAAGGCAGATTAGATAAAATCACTTGCAGCTCTGCTGTTTCAGCCACTTCTCCCTTGGAATATTTTCTGGCTGCCTGAACCTGATGGTTTATCTTCAGAAGACAATAGTTGAGCTGGAAGCCTAAATTTCAAAATGCACAAGACTCTCAACAGATGCTCCTGATATCTCTGGGCTTCAGTAGTCCTCTCACTCCCAATGAGTGTTCCTGCCATTAACACTTAGGAACAATTTATTACATTAGGTAAGGGCTAGAACTTTTCCAAGCACAACCTACATGCACTGAGATGTTAACAAGTCACCTAAGGCTACGTCATGTTTCTACTTTGATCTCCTCTTTGGTTGGTCTGAATATCACTTCCCACTCTCTGCAGGGAGAGTGTTGCAGGGGGAAGCCCTTGGGACTTCAGTCTCCTTGGAGGTACTGCCACAGTCCCCACTGCTCACCATCTCTGCCCACCCAGTGGTACTGAGAGCAGGTTGGAGTCCTGCTTAGCCATAAATAGCTGAAAAATATGCTTAAAAAAACAAAGCAAAAAAACCCCAAAAGACTAGTGTAACACTGAGCTCTGGAAGGTGGCATAGCATTAAACCCTTGTTTTTAAAACAACATTCAGATATGTTCATGTGTCTGACTTGCATCCTGAACAAGCAGCCTTACTCCAGATTTCTGCAAAGAGGATGGGTTTGAAACCCATCCACTCCCTCCTTAGATTTTTCATTCCCCACTGACTCCTTGGCATCTCTGTTCTAAACACCTCTGTTCTCACCCCTGTTTACAAGATCAGGTTAAAGCAGTCTGTGAAAAAAGGCAGAGTTCAAGAAATGGATGGGGCTGTGTTATCCTCACAGTGTTTTAAGGGCAGTAAATATCAGGACTCTCCTCTCCCTTCCATAAGCAGCTCAATGTACACAACAGGAGAGCACATCTGAGAGATGAGCTTTGAGATACAGCCTTTTATGGTATCTGCAATAATTTAATAAGCTGCAAGCTGCTCCCAGAGCACGTTCATGGGAGAGAAGGGTTGTTGTTGTTTTAGCCTTTGCAGCTTTGCTAAGCTTTGAACTGAGGGTATTGGGTTGAACAGCAGTAAATGCACTGTGAGTTGCCTGATATTTTCCATTACACCATTTATATCATGTAATCTTACATTTCACATTTCCTGCTCTTATATTATATCCACTGCTTGAAAAAAAAAAAAAAAGAAGAGATGGATGTTTTGTTGCTATTTATAACATGCCAATAGATCTTAGTGAGTTTTACCAAAGGACAGGTTAAAGAGTAATTAAAAATCTAGTCAGATTATTTTTTTAAAAAAAAGGAAGGATGTATCAGGCATTCAAAACCTTCAGGGTGAAGTCCTCTGGAGCAGTATTGAAATAGACTTTTTTGGTTTTGTTGTTAGTCTCACTTTGAAAACTCTATTTATTCTCATGAAATAACTTCCTTATTTGCAATCTAACTTGTAAGAAAATATTTACACCACATACACTGGCTTATTTGTCTATTAAGTGAGCCATATGGCATCTAGACTGGCAATTTAAGTGGGAACAGACAACAAATGAATGGTGCAGAAAGCTACACCTTGGAGAGCCACAAAGGATGCTTCAGACATGAGCTTGAATAAAGACAAAAAGAGCCATTTCCCAAGGCATGAGAGGGGTCTGACACAGAGGTCATTGGGGGAGCAATGGGATCATCAGAGGGGTCTGTTACTCTATTGCAGGTGTGTCAGTGTGCAGGGCAGACCCCAAAACTCTGGTCCAAACCTCTGCACAACCCATGCTGGACCATCAGCCCCTCCAGCCCTGCCCTGCAGTGACTCCATCAGCTCTGGAAACGGGAGCAGACCCAAGGGAGGCCCAGCAGGTTGAACATTACCAAACACAAGGAGCCAGCACTCCTGGGCTCTGGCTGTGCCCATAGCAGATGGACAAGGCAGGCTGAGAATGGTGCAGCCGTTTGCAGGAATCTGGCAAAGCTGAGCACAAATCAGTGTCCTGAGGATGCAAAACCTGCCTGGCTGCTCACTCCCTGGGGCTTCTCATGTTTCTGATGCTGGTGAGGGGGGAGGGAAGAATGTAAAACAAGATTTCTCTAGCTGTCCTAATCTATGTTATCCCCCTTTTAAGCTTTCTCCTCACATTTCTAAGTACAGACGTGGCTCTCACAGCACATTGTGGGCATAGATACCAACCAAGGACATGGTTATCCTGCTTATTTGCTCTAAATAGGGAGCAACAGCAGGGTCAGTGGGGAAATGGGAGCTCCCAGGGGAAGGAAAGAGCAGATTTAAATTTTCTGCATTTCAGCAGGACTAGAAACAGTTAAAGGGTCACCCCACTTTGATAGGCTATCCCATTATTGAAGTTGTAAGCAGTGTTGGAGCATAAAGGTTTCGGGCACAAAAATGTCCATGGTCACTTTCAGAAAACAAATGTATTTTAAAAGGCTTGAGTCTAACATAGAGTCTGAGTGGAGGGAAATACTGGAGTGATGGGAATTTTAAAAGGCCCAAGGTATAAGCATTTACACAGCAACCTGATTTGGAAACCAAGAAATAGGAAGATTAGTTTATTACGAGGTTCGTTTCTTTTCTGATTTCTATAGCAGAGTGCTTTTATCATGAGAAACAATAGTCAGTGCCACAGCTAGTCAAATATAACAAGTGGGAGAGAGAGGGGAAATAATTCTGAAACCTTTCTAAAATGAAAAGCTTTCTTCTAACTCAGGAGCCATAAATAAAATCAAGTATTTGCCCTCAGGGAAGAACTTAACTCCAGTTCAGCTAGAGGAATCTTTCACCAAGGCACGTCTTTGCCCTCCCTGTTACTGTGCCTTCTCCTCACTCTCTTCCCTTTGGGAGTCAGAGCCACTCTGCATTTAATAGCTGTGCACTACCAAAAGTCACCCTGAAGGAGCCAACAGAGCCAATAAAAGCTGGACAAGGCTGATTTCTAAGAATTTCATTGCCTGAAGCAGGGCTTCAGCCTGCAAGGCTTATCAGGCAGCTGCACACCCCAGCGAGCCTCACACCTCTGCCCAGCACTGCCCAAGGTTCTCACAGCACCACCAGCCTGTTCCCTACAGGACAGTGCACAACTTGCAGAGCTTTTTGCTGATGCAGGATTGTTCCCCCCATCTCCCACAGGAAACTGTTCCAGGTTGGAGAGTGCTGCGTTTCTTATTAAAGGAGGGGTTCACAGCAAGCCAGTTTATCACACCAAAAAACATTTGCAATCCAAGTCCATTTTCCCCATCCATCTGAAAACCACACAGAAGCCAAAAAAAAATCACATGTAAAGTCACCATTTCCCCCTTCATTCACCATAGTGAAAGTCTTCCTTTTCCTTCCTTCCTTCCTTCCTTCCTTCCTTCCTTCCTTCCTTCCTTCCTTCCTTCCTTCCTTCCTTCCTTCCTTCCTCCCTTCCCTCCCTCCCTCAACAAGCCCTGGAACCAAAAGCAAATCAGAACCTTTTATGAAGTGGGGAAGGACAGTGCAATGAGTTGAATGATATCAAGATAGTCAAAGACTTTCTAAAGTCTTAGATTAGCCACAAATCCAAGTGCAACAGGCCAAAATGCTTTTTAATTTCACCTGTATAAAACCAAAGTCACTTTCCAGTGAACTCAGTAGAGCTGCTCCAAATTTACTGTGGTATAATTCAAAGTAGTGTGGAAAAGGATTGTATAAACAAGGTCTCATTCAGGCTGGCTTGTGACAAATGGTGACATTTTCTTCTTGGAATAAAACCTGTCAAAATCATGTAATTAAGCAGAGAATGCCTTTGCTGAACAGAATTTATTTTCAAACACCAAAAACATCCTGTATGAAGTAAATCTGTGTTCATGTTTTCCAAAAGTCTCATTTCCAGCATGACTTACATTCCCCCTTGGAAGACTTCCTGAGCTAGGCTGCCTCAACCTCGAAAGAACTGAAATAATCCAAAAGCGTGTGCAGCAGTCAGGGGCTGCTGGGGCAGAACTGCAGTTTTGTTTCCAGCCTGGCTCTTTCTGCATTCCTATTTTGCCTGTGTGTTCACAAAAGGTAAGGACTCTTCCAAAATGAAGAGTTTATCTTGCTCCAAGGTGTAACAAGAGCAAGATGAACCAACCCTTGAATACATGCACCTGTAAGTGGTCACAGCCTGCTCCAAAGTGTGTTACAACTTCTTTGCAAAGAAAACAAATCACTCAGAAGCATGCTCCCACTGTGAAACAGTCCAGGGAAGATTTGGGAGTTGTTTTTAAATAAAAGCTGCTAGCACAGCAGCTGCTGTTGAGGGGTGGCATTGCTCATTTTGGGTACAGCTGCCTTCTGCTGCCTCCAGAGCTCTGGAGCTGTTGTTAACTGCTCTCACAGTACAGAGGACCCTGAAACTCCATAGCTCAGTCTCCCAAGCCAGCAGGATGCCCCAGAGCCTGCAGAGAGCAGCAGCTTCCATTACTTCCAGACACTCAATCAGCAAAATGACCCAAATCCCTCACAAGCAGCAGAAATGAGAATCCACAAAAAAAAAAAAAAAAAAAAACCACCAGGCAAAAACCATTTGAAACCTCCCCTTCAGCAGGAAGAGGAGGTTGCATCCCACGTTCAGGTGTAGGGGCAGAGCTTTTCCAGAAAAAAGTTCATCCCCACAAGGCCCAGCTAGGAATGTGCCTACAATAGCATGGAAATAATAATACACCAATACTCCAATTCCAATAACAACACTGGAAAACGCTGAGTTTGCCAAAGCTGATTCATGTGTCTGAGGGAGGGGGGGGAACAAAAGGTGGTTTTGACACATCTTGTTCCTGCCTCCTGTTTTTCTCTGCTTTTTTGAATTTCAAAATTCAAATGCTATAATTGGAGTTGAGTGAAAAACAGAACTTGTGTCATATGAGAAACTGACATTATGGCATGTTTTTCCATTGAATCAGAACCAAAAAATAAAATTAAATTTATCATGAAGTGACAATCCAAAAAAAGCCAATTCTGAACCCATCCATATTGATACATTTTAAAATTTTGTTTTGAGAACATCAAAGCAATGTAACAAATTAAATCCTGCTAAAGTATATCAACATTTTTGTGTGAAGAATCCAAACAAACACAGAAACAAGGATTGTACCTTTCCAAAGCAAAACAAAAATGTTCCTCGGTTGCAAATATCTGTGAGATTGACACCTCTCAGTAAGACATTCTGATTTTGATGAAATTTCATTTTCTGACAGAAGATTGCTTTATCAGAAATTTTAATGAGCTTTCCTTCAATACAAACATGTCTGTGTTACTCATGCCTAGGAGAAAATGTCACTTTGCAATATTTTGATGGCTAGGTGCCTCCCCATTAGGATGAGGATATTACACCGAGTCTGTCTTGATTTCTCCACATTCCCCCCTCCCCGTGCACAGCATGCACATCTATCATCTGATTAAAAACATTATTTATCTTTATATAAAAACATATATTTCCTAACAAGCCAAGACATTTATAAATAACTTATAATACTACAGCCGAGTGCTAAACATCATGATTTAGGATGAAAGAAGAAACCTTTCTGATCATTGTCCTTTAGTATTTCAAAGCCCATTTTTCATGTTTATTTGCTGTCACTGGTAATAAGTGATTGCCTTGCTGTATTGCATTTCCCCTGCAATGGTGAGTTGTTTGCAAAAGGAATGGAGGACAAGCTGTCACATCAAAGAGAAAAGGCTGAAACCCACTAGGAGGTGAAGCAGGGGTTTATTGTCTTTTGCCCTGGGTTTTGACAGTTAATTAGCTCTCATCCAATTTATGCTTGTGTGGCAGCTACACCAGGGTCACCAGCAACAGCTCCAAGGTGAGGCCAATGCAAAGGATACAAGACAGAAAAAGTTGTGACAGAGCCCTGGCAAGGCAAAGGGCTTCATCTCTCACCCAGCCACGACTGATGGACTCGTTCCCTAATGAAGCCTTTGACTTGTTTGTTTTTTCCCTCACCACACTGAGGACTCTTTCAATAGCTTTGGGCACTGAGGAATTGTCAAAGTGGCTACTAAATGAGGCAGTCAGAGTAGCAGCATCTGTGGAAAACGCTGCCCCTTCAACTTTCTTCGTGTCAGCTGCCTTGGGCAAAGGGAGAGGAGGAAGGTGACAATGAGGGGGTGGTAATGAAGGGCTTCACTGACATGCTCCACGGGGCTGGACTTCACTGCCTGCTCTTCAGGACCTTTCAGGACCTCACCCACATCTTCTGTCACCCAAAGATTTTCCAAGGCTTGGCAAAGCAAGTGTCCTTCCCCCTCTTATTACCTGTTGCTCTCTCTGCTGCTTTGGTGGGTTTTGCCACCTGCACACGTTTTACCTCCTCTGCCAGTTTGAAACCCCAAGTGCAGGGAGAAAGCAGAGCCCAAGGTGTTGTCCTGGGGCAGGAGCACAAAAGCAGGATTTTCACATCATGGGATAAACCTCTGATCAAATCACAGGTCTCAGCTGCAATAAATGCTGGAAGAGTGCTGCCCTGCTTGATGCCTAGTGAAAAGCAGCAAGGTTTCACCTCTGAAAAAAGGCTCTGGATCAATTTAGAGGTCAGGTAGATGTCTCAGGGGAATATGACAGACAGTAGCACCAGAAAAAGAACTGGAAATGAGATGCAAATTCACATTATATTAAACATCCACTGAATGGGAATTTCTAGACATAACTGAACCAGTCAAGGCTCAGACTGGAGAGCCAGCCTTGAATACTACAGAGCTCTTTGGCAATGTCCAAGATGTGCCCCATTTCCAAGTGAAATCTTCATACCTTGTAGAAAGCACCTGCTGCCTCAAAAAATAGTTCGTTTTTTAGAATTACCTGTTCAGACCTTACCCAAGCAGAGAGAGGCAGTTTCCAGGCACACAGGAAGCTTCTTTCCTGCAGAGACACTCCTGAAGAGTCAGCCTCATTTAGCCACATTAAATATGGAAAGCATTGCACTAAAACAGCACTGGCACAATATCCAGCTTCCTATCTCAATATCCCAGCTTCCCTGCAGCTGGATCCTGATGAGATCCAGGGGCTGAATCAGGGCTTCCCATTCCATGCTGCCATGATGGGATGCTGGATGTGCATCCCACCAACAACACCACAGTCCTTTGTGTTCTCTTTGTAAAAGACAGTGAAAAGTCACCAGAAAACTGAAAGTCTGAAGCACACAATTATCCAACTTTCTATATTAAAGTCACTTCTAGAGAAATCTTTCCTAAGTGAGTCAGCCAATTACAGGAATTACAGGAACCACCCCAAACAACCCCCTATTCACAAAAGCTGGAGCAGACTGGGATTTAAGCTCTAGTGAGATGCAGCAACAAGCTCATATGAATCACTTGCAGGAACTGAGCTTGGATCTCAAGAACACAAAAGGCTGAGAGATTCCAGCTGAGCATGAAGAGCCAATCCCCAAACACTGGGCCAGCAACATCAGGGGAGCCAACACCTTGCCCAAGCCCACTTGGAAGTACCAATAGAGTCACCCTCTCAAATCACTGAACCACAGAATTATTTGGGTTGGAAGGTGTTGATTCTTTATCTTCTTTTTCTGTCTGGGTCAGGGTCAGGATTGAAAGCACTCGAGATGGTATTTTGTGTTTGGACTCAGATGTTTATTATTTCTTATCTATATTACAGTCTAACAAGCTGTGAGTTCTACAGCACTTCACTAACAAGTACAAAATGGCCCTGTATCTATCTCCACAAGGTCTTTTAAGGAAAAACTGTCCAATTAAGAAACGACACCTAAATTATTTTTACTTTTAACCCAATAACTAATCACCCGTGTCCCGCAATGTGGACTTTTTTATCCAATTACACAAAACCACCCAAACCCATGGAGAAGAAGGTGCCCTAAAACCTCCATCTTGCTTTATATATATTGCTATATTCTAAAACCTTAAACTCTGAGTTTTCCACCATGTGATATTACACACTTCTGATCAAACTCCACACCCACAATCCCAGTTCTACCATTCCATTTTGGAAGACTTCTCCACAGCCTCAGGTCAAATGCAGTGTTTTCTTGGGGGTCAGTGCCTGTCAGCACAGAAAGTCTGAAATTCTCAGCATCCAGGGTTCCAGCAGGAAGGATCTCAAAGATAATCTATCCCAAAACCCCTGCCATGGACAAGGACTGCTACCATCACACTGTGCTGCTCAGAGACTCATCCAACCTGACCTTAAACAGTTCCAGGATTCAAAGCACAAATGCCTCTTTCCTCTGACGCCAAGAAGCTGAGACCCACCTCTTCTGAACACCTACAGCTAGTTGTGATGATTCTAGCTCCTGCAGCCCACTCCTAATATCATCTGAAACATCCTTCCACCCTGCAAACCCCCACTGCTATCCTAATGAAGGATGGATGTGAATGCAACTTGTCTGAAAGTGCTCTCACGAGACGCACGCAGCAAGCGAAACAACAGACTAAACCCAGTGCGTGGGCTTGTGGCTTTGTGTTTCTCTCAGCTGTGAGTCATTGTGTGGGGTAGAAAACTGCCTTCCTCCCCCAAAATATCATGGAAAGTAAGCAGGGCCTCAGGTTACAGCACGAGAGGCTCTACACAGTAGGGGCCAGAGCTGTGTTACTCACAGGGAGTTTGAAGACTTGGCAACATCGCAGCCAAATCTGTCAGTGACATTTCACACAGGCCATTGAGCAACCAGCAGAAGAAAATAATTTTCAGCCAGTCTTGATCCAGCAAGGCTCAGATAAGAAATAGGATAAAGACCCTTTCAATTCAAGGTCACCTACCTCCTTTCTCTTCCTGGAAAGCTTCTTTCCAATCTCCTCCCTTGCTGTGTGAGTGCTGTGCACAGCGCAGGTCCTTCTCTGGGGTGATGTGATGTGAGACTGCTGCCTGGGGACTTGGATGCAGCACCTGGAAAAGCTGCCAGCTGGACTAGGCAAGCAAGCACCTCTTGCAGATTAGCAATGAGTCCAAGCAAGCCTTTCTTCTGCACAAATTTGGAAGTTTGAGAGTTGGAACATGCACGCTAAACACTTCCCAGAAGATTTAACAAATTTGCATTGGCAAACATTCAGTGATTCAGCTGAGGACTCCTCACCCTCACAAGCAGGCACATCAGGTACCCTGGTGTGTGTTACCTGAGCACGTCCCAGTGAAGCACCAGGAGTTGCTGCACTGCTCTAACTCAGGCACTGCAAACATTTTGCAGCAGGAGCATTAAAAAAAAAAACAGTACTGAATAGTCAACTCAAAGGGAAAGCAAGTCAGAAACCATGAATGTGATTCTTTGGCTTTGATCAGGAGATGATTTTCACCTGTAAGTGCTTGTCTCCATCAAGGAAAACAAGTTCCTTCATACCTGCTCCAGGATGTAATGCATAAACAGGAAGAGGCAGCCACCAGGGAGAGGTAAGAAATACACACATATGCACATTGACAGCAGTTTTCTGCATGTTACTGCATAAAACTATTGTCCACTTTGGGACAGTGACCAAGCCTCTTGTGGGCCCTCCCTGAACCAGCAGTTCAAGGAGTCAGGAAAGTCCCAGATGCCATGACCAAGGCAGGAGCCAGGCTCTGCTGGAGAAAGTCCCAATCACGCAATGTAGGAGAGGGACTGAGTCTTGTCCAAAGTCTTGCAAGACCAGCCAGGATGAGCTTTGCACCCACACCAAGGTTTTTCTTACATGTTTTTGGTAGTAATTTCCCCCAGCCCATACCTGTGAGAAGCACCAAACACTGCTCCACTGTCTCTCACTGAGGATTATCAGCATTTTTTTAGGTTACAGAAGCTGCATGGGCAGGGCAGAAGCTTGAGACCAATCACAGCACTTAACCACCCTCTTCCCTCAAAGGCTTTTTGAAATAACTGCTGCTGCTTGAAGAACCTGAATACACAGGATAGGCAAGACCCCAGGACACAATGACCTGCTTTAAATGTCTCTTTGTCTTTGGAAAAAAACACAGTGAGGCTTTTGAGAATGAATTAGAGATGGTAAAACTTCTAAAGGCAGATCACTAGTTAGACATCCTTTCCATTACAAAACCATACTGACATTTTGGACATGTGCCTGTATATCTTTTGTCAGTGGAGCTGTAAGTGAGACTCATGAGAGAGGGCTGAGGGGGATTTTGTGCTACCCCCAACCTAATATTTTTATAAACATCGCTTTTCATTTCTGACTGCACTGCAAATCCATTATGGATAAGGAAAGCAGTTCTAAAACACAATTAAGAGATGGAGTCATGAGGTTGTAGCCTTGCAGCTATGAAGCAATGACCTCAGCACAAGGAATAGATAGAAGATACACTAATCCCTATTAAAGGGGGAAGCTGGCAAATAATGCTTTTTAAATCATTTAAATCTGCAGCACACTGAGCTGAGGGTGCATGAGGCTGGAGGAGAGCTGATGTAGCTGTGCCAATGGATTTCTCTGCTCCCTGGGGCTCAAGAGGCACCCTGCTAGCAGGGACACTGGAGAGCTGGATGAGCACTGCGTGTCTAAACAAGCACACAAACGCACACAGTTTTTGTTCTCATCACCCAGGGACTGCAGGGGATTTCTGCTGGGGGCCTCCCTGCTGACACAGAGCAGCCTGGTTCTCACAGACCAGGCACAGCTTTATGTTCAGGATGGCACAGCTCCAAAGAGATGCTTTATTAAAAAGTTTTTTCCCAAGCCTTTACTCCTACCCACATCTTCAGTGCCTTCTTAGTGCTACAGGGGAGCTCAGAGCCCCCAAAAGTTCTCAAGAACCCTCTGCACACAAGTTATAACACAAAATCATCGAGGGCACTTTTCTGGCAGGTTCTTCTCCCTCCCCTCACCCAATTTCAAAGCTTTCGACCAAGTGCAAAGCTTTGGGCTTTGAGCGGTCAGTGGGAAAAAATAAACAATAAAATAAACCTGTGGGAGGAAGAGATGTCAGAGGAGAAGCAGTAGAGCAGGGCAAAGTCTCTGCTCACCACAGGTCTGCTGGCAGCCAGAGATTGTGAGGCACAGCTGGGAGGAGAAGTGCCACTGCACAATCACTCAAAGCAGCGGTGCTTCTTTCAGAGGCATTCAGATGCCTGGGCATCCTACCGAGCCTCCAAATAAATAATATTTGATTGTGACAAGTGCCTAGCATGCTTCTGAATGCAGCAAGAAAATAATGCAGTGACATTATGAAAATATTAGAGAGGCACAAGTCAATCCTACTCATCCTATGAAGAACAAAAAAAAAAAATTAAAAAAAATAAAAAAGACACAAAAGCCCACAAAATTGATTAAATATAATGTCCTCACCAGCATTAGCAATCATAAAAAACCACTTTCCTGGCAAGGCTCAAGCTACCTGCAGTGAATTCACTTTCCTTTTCTTCTGACGAGAAGCTCAAGGAATAAAAATGGCATCCATCCCTTTTTCCTCTGTATGCTCTGTTCTGCTCCATATGGTGCTGCCTGATAGTAAATGAGAAATTAAAAACATTAGCACCAGCCTCTGCCTTCTCCTCCCCCACTGCTTTCTCCCTGCAGTGGCTGCACAAAATCTGCTGGCCCAAGCTGGAGACAAAACCATTTAACTGCTGGGCTCTGGAGTCACATATGAGCTCTCTCTTGTCTCCCTAGTTCATAGTTGCCAGTTTTGCCAAGCACTGACTGTCCTGAATTATTTCATCTTGGAAAATAACACTATTGACAGACTGAAACTCACCCCATGGATTATTTCTTTATTTATTTAAAACTGAAAATAAAGATACAGAGAGAACCATAAATTAAAACTAAAACATTTGAGTGTGAGGTAGGCAGCAGTAAGCTGTAACATTATATCCCAGTCCTTCCAAAACAGAATTTATAGAGATATCTTCCTATTATAAAAAAAAAAAATCACAACTAAATTTTCCCAGTAAATTCTAGTCACAATCTGCAACTGCCACTTTCTGTTTCAGATCCCTTCAAAATCACCTGCAGCATGTGCCATGTGCAGTCGGTTCCTTCACAAAAGCATTGTAAAACACAATGCAAACATGATTTTTTTTTTAATAATAATACTTGGGAGCAATTGAAAGGAAAGCCCAAGAACTGGGGGAAATAGTCAGCAGGCACTGAATGGGGTTTTTTTTATTATTCCTGTAGCACCCAGGGTGGAGGCAAGAGCAGGTGGCTTGGAGGAAGCTGTCCCTCCCCATCACACTCCACAGGGGTCAAGGCCAAACAGAGGGAGGGGAGGTCACGGTGAAATGGGCACGGTGGATGTGACAAATCACTCCTCACACCACGGTGGATGTGACAAATCACTCCTCACACGTGCAAACACAGGAGCTCCAGAGATTAACCTCGCAGGAGAACCATTATGATCATCCCATCTTTGCGGGCATCACAGCCTTTTGGAGAGGTCTGAGCACTGAGGGTAATTAAGCTTTGTTATCAGGCCACCACAGCCACAGCCTTGGCTTTCACAGCCCAGGAGCCTGGGGAGATTGAGACCATGTCCATCACAGAAGATGCACCATGTTTTCAATGAGAGCTTTCAAGAAATGTTGATTCAATCTCTGCATGAATCTTTCCCTGCTTGTCCATGATCTGAAGCAGCAGCAGCAGGGCAAATCCTGACATGTGGCACTGCTCACACAGTGTCCAGGTCCAGGCTGCCCTTCAGGGTCCCTGTGCAAGGTTTGGGACGTTGTTATCTTCACTCTCCATACCAAAAAGTTCCCACCAAGTGGATAAGGCCATAAAGTCCCTCGAGCAGAGGTTGCTCAAAAGGCCTGGAGAAATGTGCAAGGGAAAGAGTTACAACAGAATGCAATTTTTCATCCATTCTGTGAGAAGAAGCTTGCTTCAAATTAAAAAAAAAAAAAAAAACACAAAAACCCCACTGATAACTGCCAAAGCTGCCTCAGACTTCTTAACTGCCACATCAACAAAATCTATGTCTACAATTCATTCTGCACCCTTCAGCCCAGCACAAGCCACGTGCAGGGAAAATGTCCTAAAAAGAGACACTGGCTTCATCCCTTAGCAAAACCTGAGCAATCCCTGCTCTTCCCACTCCACTCCCTCCTACAGCAGCCATGGCAGATATTTCCCATGAAAGGATCATGGAGAACAAGATGCATGGAGCTTGCAAACTGGGGAATAAAAGAGTTGACAGTAGCCTATAAATGCAAGGGACTAGAGAGAAGAAATTCATGGATAAAAGTGAGAAGCAGCCTGAAACTGGAAATGGAAAAATCCATGTTGAGCGTGAAGGAACTCTAATCAATGCAGAGAATTACAAGGCAAATCATTTACCTGGAGAACCTGACTAGAGATGCATAAAAGAAAAACCCAAATGAAAAGACACTGGAAAGGAAATAATTCCCTCCCTAAATAGAAGATTGTTTGTGATACACTCCAATATTCACTCAATCTCTTATAAAAGGCAGAGATTCCAGCCTAGTCAGAAAACATAGCACAGCAGAGATCAAAAAGTGAGCCCTATCTAGTAAGGCTTTGGACAGAGCAGCTTCCAGCTACCTGCCAAACCAAGGATTTTTAAATTAAACATATTTTTATCATATAGACTTAAAGAGGAATCTAGAACAGGAGAATGTTCCTTCTCACATCAGTTGTCTCTCCAGCTAGAGGGATAAAGTCACATCATGCAACAGATTCAGGTGGAAACACCCAGGTACCTCCCCTGGGGGAAGGGAAAGCCCCAGAAATTAATCTGGGGGTGCTTGGAGGGTCTTTGATGGATTGTGACCCCTTCCAAAACATGACAGCACAGCAGAGCCAGTTCTGCCCTATCAGAAGGGATGAACACCCTCAGGCTGAGGTGTGAATGTGACCTTTCCCTGGAAGGTGTAGGGGAGGACAACTGGCACAATAAAAAACTCCTTATCGGGCTCAAAGCCCGGCTTGTAGCCCCCGGGGGTGGGTGATCACCCCCTCTGTCCTACAGGCATCACCACCACATACCCAAAACCCAAAGGCTCATCTCCTGCCCCTCTGGGGTGCCAACCCAGCCCAGCAAAGCACCCACAAATGGGCCATTGGGTCATTAACCCTGAACATTCCAGCCTCTCAGGGTACATCCCAACACTATTTCCCTCCCCACCCTCCAGCCTGGTTACACAGCCAATAAAAAGGGCCAAAAGCAGAGATGAGATGTTCTTCCTGGGAGGAGGAGGGCAGAAAATCAGCTGTGGGATGAAGCCAGGCTATGGGAACAAGGGCGATCCCCCACGGGATGAATGATGATTGGCATCTGACTCCAGATCAGAAGTGCTGAACAATTGCTTTATTAAAACTATACTATATTACATTAATATACTATTTTAAAGAAATACTCACTATTCTACATATTTACTATATCATACTTACTTACTAATTATCACTAACTAGGAAAACTCGTGACTCTCTCTCAAGTCCTGAGACAGCTGGATCCAATTGGTCCATGAATCCAAACACCATCACCAGAATTCAATCAAGCAATCACTCCAGGTAAACAATCTCCAAACACATTCCACATGGGGACAAACACAGGCACAATGAATGAGATAAGGGTTATTTTGATCCTTCTCTCTGTGCTTCTCCAGGAAAAACCCTGAGAGAGAGAATTATGTCTCTCTGCTCAGAGAATGTGAATGCCACATCAGGGTGAAAAAAAGGATTCCTCTTTCAGTGGAATTCCTTCGGATCTGCCACGCAATTCCTTCCAGACAGCTGTTTGCCAGCTCAGCTACGTGATGTACCCACCAACCTCAGCTTTGATGCTGTGCTGAAATTTGCACAAGCAGAGCCTGTGCAAACCTGACACACACAGAAGGGCAGGCAGACCCCATCCCTCCCAAACCCAGGCATGCTGATCCCTGCCATGGCCTGAGCTCCACTGGCACATGTCCCCAGGGCTTTCCCAGGCTTTGAGATTGTTCAGTCAAGTGTAGATGCTGTCTGTGAGCCCCAGCACTGCTTTAGCTTCTCTGTTAGAAGGTGTCTGTAGACTTGGGGCTCAGTGCTAATGCAGCACAGGGGCAGGAACAGCTCTGAGGGAAGCTTAAGAACAGGATAAACAACTTATTATGGGTAATGATTTTCTCAGTATTTCAACCAATGCAGTGCCAGTCACCCAAAGGCAGGGCTCTGAGTCTCAACACTAGCACATGCATAACAAAAAGTGCTTTTCAAGGTCTGTCTTCCTGCTAATACTGTATTGCTTTATATTGTATCATAAAAATTGTCTGAATGACAGTTCAACAAGCCAGGACTTTTTTCACAGTCCTACCGTGTTACTGATGCATGTGAGGTCAAGAAATACAAATAGAGCAGGTAATTAGAAGGGAAGTGTGTGGTGCTGAGCAAACACATCAGGCATGGGAAGATTTTCTGCTCTGGAAAGGTAGAGAAATTGCATTTACAGAACTACCTCGTGTTGGTTTGAGCATTCATGAAAAACCAAGGACTTGCAGATTTACAAATACAAGATTATCAGCCTGTACTACTGCAGTTCCCCTTTTAGGGCTTGAACATGGGGCTCTGTATAGACCTGAAAGACCAAACTCACCAGTAGCATAACATAATGCAGGCAGCCCTCAGCAGAGCTGTCCCCTTCTTTCCTAGGAAAATGAGATATCAGGGACAACCCTTGGAGACTAACAGGTCACGTTCATTGCTAGAAGAAATGAAGAGAAATGCTTTTCTTCCACCAGCAGCAAACATCAGGCTGTGCTGTCTTGTTTTACACCCTGGAAAGAGCATGGATACCTCCCACTTGGAAAAATCAGTTGCTCTGTCTGTTGGGAGAAAAATCCTTCCTTTGACACAGAAGCAAAATATCAGAGGCTTTTCATTCAGCTTGCCTTAACCATGAGTTCTGCTCACTTCTGTGCCATTTCTGGTTAAATTTTGTGTTTCAATTTCCCCTGAAAAGCTGGCAGCAGCCCACCTGTTTTCAGGTGCACCTCTGTGAGTGAAGCTGTGGTAGGCAAACAGTAAGAGACCCTGTCCTGTGACATCAGGCAGAGTTCAGGTGCTGCAGAAGACACACAATGCACATAATTCACCTCGTCAGCAGAGCAATGCTATGCCATTGACAAAACCCCTACATAAACACCCAGCTGGCAATATGATTATGCCCTGAGGAAAAAAAGATTGATAGTCCTGGTGATTTTACTGTGCAATAACCACAGAAGCTGCCTTTGTCCACGCAGTTCTCTAATCCTTTCCTGAAACATTACTAAATACCCTTGCCTGACAAAGGTGAGCTCTCCAAGTTGATAACACATCACAGAAAGAGGAAGTTAGAACCTCTGTGTTCACCTGGAAGCTGTAACTCCTTTGCTCACTAATGAAGCTGCAGACACTAGAGATATTTTTAGGATGCCTGCAAACCTCGTTATAATCCACAACGGAAAGTTCAGCTACAATAGGAGGACACAAAATGTTCAGAAAAATAAAAAGTAAAATATTTTGCAGTGCTATTAAAAGATCCAAATAGTCAACACAAAAAGCCTTACCTGACATAAGGCAAAAATTTAAACAAATATTCTTCAGTGTTGTAATTCCTGGAACCAAATTTATTAGCAAATTTAAATTAATTCTGCTCCAGGCATTAGGATACACTATCAGTTACTCCCTCACCCTCCACCCCCTGGGAATTATCTCCCTATTGCTGTCAGTCAACTGCTTGAATGCTTGGAGTTTACCAGCTGCATAACATATATTGATTTTTGATGAATGACATCTCTCTCTGGGCCATTATGGTTTTGTTTTCAAACCTTATTTAATTGTTCGCCTATTTTTCAGTGAAATAAATGCAAAGTGTTTATTCTCCAAAGGCTGTAAACAGAGATCTCAGGTCTAGTTTCTATGACAACCTCACTTGATACAGCAAACCTAGATTATCTCTAATGACAGACATGAAGTTTAAATTGCACATTCTGCACAAACAGTGCACTGTTGACCTTTTATTGAAAAATGGAATACAGAGTGATTAGCATAATGTGCTATGTGAGAGGAAAAATTGTGGAATAATGCAGATTGTACTTTAATCATAACTACAGTGCTAATCTCTAGCAAACTGTTTGCCAGAACGTGAAGCTTTAAGAATTAGGATTGTTCCCAGGCACCATTTTCAAATTCTGTTAGATAGTAATGCTATCACATTAAATAGTTATCAGATAACACTTGCTGCTCCTGCTATTCCTCTCCCATCACAGTTTTTAACAGGGGAGCAAAAGTGGATAAGCTTATGTAGAAATATGATACAAAAAAATCCCAGCTATGAGAACTATTTTTAAACCTCCTGAAGGCATTTTTTTCTCATGCTTACAAATTGGTTTGGAAGTGAGAGCCAAATGACACAGTCCTTTCTGTCGGGTGCTGTCTTCCAAAACCTGCATGTTTTCCTAGGAGGGAAATTTGCATGTATGTTAGTGAATAAACCCCAGCTCATCCACAGAGACAGGAGCTGCAGGAGGCATTCTGCTCTGCAAGAGCAGAGATGGAAAACATCTTGCCTTCATATTCAGCAAGTTTTGGCAGGCTTTGATTTTGCCAGCTTCGATTTGTTGTTGCTCACAGAAATGTCTGCAGCAGTTTACAAAATGTGAGTTCTTTGGGGAGTTTGCTGCATGGATTGAGGTTCCCCCTGGAGCTGAAAGAGTCACATGCTGCTGTAAGGGGACAGCAGGCTGTTAAATCTGTTCTTCCCTCTGTAGAATACTTCTACTTCTTTCAAACTTTCATGAAACAATAGGACACATTTCTATTTACTGAATGATATTTCAGCTCACTAGTATTCAGCATAATCAGTGAACAGTCTGGAGACAACCAAGCAAACAAAATCCCAATTAATATCAAAATACAGTTTTAGATGGTAGAACTGAGAGGTTAATGAATCGGGAATGAGGCAGAGAAACTTTTATCTCTGCATTACCCATAAGTAATGCCAAGGTATTATTGTTTTCTTTCCTGCATTTATAGAAAAAAAAAAAATAAAAGTGGCAAATACAGAGGAAAATCATAAAAGTAGCTTTCCCTTGTGCAGTAGAAAGTGTTGGATTATTCAAGCTTGGTCACAAACACTGCAGAGTCACAGGAACTCAGCTACCACCCCTTTTTCTTCCAGAGTATGATATTCAGCAACTAGATCTTGTTAGCATCACATCAAAGTGGTCTCTTCATCCTCCCTATTCAGCAAACAAGCTAAAAATGGCATTCAGGTGCTTGTCTACAGAGCAATGCCATTAGAGGAAACCTATTCCCTCATTTCTCTCTCACTCTGATGGATTTATGCCATTAATCCTGTCAGCTGAGTTGTTTTTAACCAGCAGTTGGGGCAGCAGCAATAATAAAGGATTTTTTTTAGTCCAGGCAACCCCCAGTGTACTTGTGTTCTAAACAGCTATTCACCACTGCTGTTCTCTGCATATCAAGATATCTCTGGTTTTCAGTGTTTTCCATTTGGCAGTTTTACATTTTTCTTAACAAGCATTATCCTCCACAGCAGCTGACAGGAAGGAATCAATTAATTTAAAAGGCATCCACTTGCTTCCACACAGAATTATTATATTTGGAAATGTAATCCTGTCATTTGATACATCAGATAGCAAACTGTGTGTTTGGGAAGGTGATGTGTCCCACGCTTAGGTATTTTTAAACCCTTCAATGCTGCCCAAACTTGTCCAGTGAAATTTAAACTTCACTGCCTCATGTGATGGCAAAGAGCAATTTTGGTGCTGCTCACCTTGTGGGTTATGGGACAGAGGCTGTATTGACCATATCTGCACAGCCATTCAAAGGTTACTACGCATTTTATAAATCCTAAAAAAAAATCAAGTTAAATATTGACAAAAAATTGGCAGTAGAAGCCAATATGCTTGAACAGTGATGTTACAGGCAGCCTCCCTACCTACTGCAATGTGTAAACATAAATAAATTACTGCTTTAGAAGACATTGTAAATCATAAACCTATGTAAAGACAAGCTCTCACCACTAGCCTCTCTGTCAGACAAGTACATTCCCTGGACTTTTGCTTCCACAGGTCAAAAGAAGGGAAAAACTTCCTTGTTCTTCTGGCATATTCCTTCAATTTCCCTTGTAATATTTTAGTTAGGATACTGACTAATTTTAGTATCTCCAGTTAATTCTTCTCCTCTGTTTCACAGTTCCTTCAGGCACAGTTTGCATAGCTCTAGTCACTTGTACAAATATTTAAAACCAGCAAGACAAACCAAGCATAACAAATCCAGAAATAAAGCAACTCCCACAGAAGCTAATGTTTACCCAAAAGGGAGCATGAAATATCCCACACCTCCCTCCAGACAGTCTCTTCTGTCTCTCTAAGGTGGGACCTGATGGTGCTGTGGGCAATAAGGACCAAAGAGACAAAGTCCTGGCAGTTTCTGCATTCCCACCTTGGACCCTTTGTTGTTGAGCTTTCCCAGCCTATTCTGTGACCCTGCAAGAGCTGCAGCTCCTGCAGGCTGGATGCAGGTGCAGAATTAGAGATGGTGAAGGTGAATTTGGCAATCTCATACACAGCAGACACAGACACTGTCAACCTCACCATGGTCAGGGATCACCATCCCCCTCTGTTGTCCCACATTTTCAACCAAGCTGGGATACAGCTACCCTGGCAAAGTGGATGAAACAGTTCAACTGGGCAAGAAAAAAAAAAACAAAAAAACAAACAAACAAAAAAACCCACAACAAACCTCATTAAATTTTGCCATTGAAGTAAAACATGCTGTTAAGAACACAGAAAATTCATGCTGGCTGCTACAATCACCTTCCTGCAGTAAGTAAACACCTCCTACAAAAAGTCAGACAGCTGAAATACCTTTTGTTTTGCAATGAACTTTTAGCCCTATAGCTCAGCTAAGCATCCACTTTTTTTTTTTCCCTCTGCAACATAACCAGCTCTGCGAGATGCCAGACAGCTAGGAGAGCACTCCAGGCTGGAAACAAAAAGTTACTATTGTCTTGGGACTGCCAGAGTCATTGCTCCTACCTACACTCATCCCACCTCTTCTGTAAGGCTGACAAAACAGTTACAGAGAGCTCTTCCACTCAGCTGCTTCACAAGCTGCAAATCAGAGCTGGAGTTGGAAGAAGGCAAGTGGCAGAAATGAAGCATAACATGCTCAGTTGCTGCTGTAAGGACCAGAATCAGGAGTCCCAAACAAATGGAAGAATCCAAATACATTTACCCAGACTTTTACATAGACACAGGTAGCTCGTTCTGCAGCTGAAACTGGTTTGCCATTCGCTTAGAAACATTTCCAGTCCTCCCCAGCACAGGGAGCTGAGATACCCAAAGGGCCACCAAACCTTTAGCTCCCGGCCATGGGTACCTGACAGACCCCCCTTTGCAATCCCTGTGAGCACAGGGAATAGTGGTGGCTCTCAGATGGCACCCAAATGTTTTCTGGGGCTCCAAAATAAAGCATCCTGCAATCCAAGTTCTGTGATTTATGTATGCTGTTGCTCTACAGACCAATCAGGAAGCATCCTGTACTGTCTACCTCTATGTTCTTTGATCAAAGTGCAAACTAGATTTCTGTAAGTAAAAATTAGGTTGATGTATACAGTTATACGTTTTAAAAGCGACTTCTAATTTTAAATGAAAAAGTATTCATAAAAAAAGGCTTCTACCCTTCACAACAACTTCTGCTTCCCCCATTTGTTGGCACTTTTTTCAAATACTCTTTTAATGGGTAAGGACTGTTCAAGACCTCCAGCATCTAGCATTGCATCCTCTGAGATGAATGCGTTGCATCAAGGGATATTGGGAAACTGCTGTCCCATCTATGGAGGAGATTCTTAGCCAAACAAAAGCATGAGTGTAAGGTTTCTCAAAAAAAAAAAATCTTCAAATCTTTATCTGCTCCACCCTCTTTCTTGTTTTCCAGCAGGGTGATGAGTTGACACACCATCATAAATGAGTAAATGTGAAGAGACAGACCAGTCCCCACTTGGGTGATGTTGTGCAGTCAGGGTGGCTCCCAGCTGTGCTGGATTCCCGCTGTATTGATGGATTGTAGAAGGATTTGAGAATTATATCATTATCCAGAGCCTGTGAAAAACAAGATGAGAGTCAAACTGCCAGGCATGATAGGAATGTCAGGCAAAGGTGTCTGTAAACTTCTGCTGACCCCTCACACCAACTAGGTCGAGAGCTCTTTTATTAATGCTAATGCTTTTCATATTAGTGCTCACATAAAGAAATCCTGCTGACTGCTGGGTCAGGGAGTTCACAAGATGTGTTGGCCACATCAGCAATACACTGATGATGGTTTCTGACATGACCCCACAGCTAATGAAGGGCCATTTGTGGGGGAATTGCTTTTCACGCAGAAGAGGTCTGTGATGAAGGTATAGAACACATCTGGAGCAGGACAGGCTGCTGTTTGTGTAATGCAGAAATGAAAGAGATCTCCAGCCACTGAGACACAGTGTGGCTGTGCCAGTGACACATGTCCCTGGGTTTCATCTTCCCATTCCTGTCACTTAATTTCCCCATGCACAAAGCACTGCTCCCGCTCTTTGTTGTTAAATGACCAACACCCCTCTATTTATGACTCCTCCCATCAAGTATTTCACCTGTAAAATTGCACTTTTTGAATCTCAGGTCAATACTACAGCTCAGCATTTCTCATCCTGCACATCTTTCCTTTGGGGCCCTGTCAATTGACTTTCCAAAGGATAAAAGGCTCAGGTGCACCCCAGGACAGGGATGGCAGCAGCAGGAAGAACAAAGGGCTCACCAAGGAGTCCCACCCTGTTGTATCTCTGTGTAATCCTGTGTTAGGCAACATTTCCACTTCCTTTGGTAGAAATCTGTTCCTGTGCTTTCCTGGGCATGAATCTATCACAGGAGAGCAGTCTGGAGAGGGCTTTAGGAGGTCATCCAGAAAGGGACTCTGGCACTCGTGACAGATGTGTCTCTAACCTAATCTCAAAACACCCTCTGAAGAACCCCAAGAAACTGGGCCTGAGAAGCCACCCTTTGTGTCACTGCAAATCAAGATATCCTCTATTATTGTGTCTTTGCAGGATCTCAGGAACATCCTTCACATCATGTAAATTATCCTGTTTTGTGATAGCCTGGAGGCTCTCTTCCCTAGCAGATAACACTTTATCTGTTTACAAAAGACCTTCACAGACTTGCACGTTTAATTTATTAGTGAATAATGGTTTCATTACCTAATAGGAGGGGCTAAATTATGGGGGATTGCAGAATTATGGGGAGTTTAATAATTTTCACACCTAGGAGAACAAGTTACCTATATACTCATACATTACTATGGTATTACATGATTCTGGGGAGGAAGGGATTGCATGCAAACCTACAGAATCAACCAAGTAGAAAATCTAGAGATCACAAGCAAGGAACAGTCATGCTGAGAAATTTCCCTTCATCACCTTGAAAAGGACCTGCTGGGAGAAAAGAATTCCACATTATGAAAAATGTAAGATGTCAGATATTCCTTTTCATCCCTCAGAGCAGGGTGAGACCGTGTCTATCTCAGCAAGCCTTTTCTGTTGGATCTGTTGTTCTTTGCACAAATCTGGTATCATATCAGGCAAAGAACAGCAGTAACCCAGGCTCAGGATTTCCACCCCACCAGAGACCTGCAAAACCTTAGGTTCTTCTGCTGGAGCCGTTTTTCTCTGTTGTCCAGGAGGAATATGCAATAAAAAGCTCTTTTTAAAATTAAAAAAAAACCTTTTCCACAGAAGGTTTTAACTTTCATGAGCCATTGCTCTCCAGCACAAGTACATTTAGTCAACATTCCCAGCTGCATCATTAGCTTCCCACTCAGGTGGGAAGGAGGGGGAATGAGGCAAGGGTTCACAGCTGTATTACTGCTGCTGGTAGGGTTGCCATGGAAAACAGAGCTCCAAAAAGCAGCAGAGGACAAAGAATGTGAGGTCAGCCTGCAACCTCAGAACATTTCCCTGGTCTCTCTCACGAGGTCACTTTTTCTTCACAGTACAAGTGGCAAAACTTCCTCCTGCAAACATCTACAGCTCAGCCACCAGCAGGGCTGGAACCAGTCAGGAGGACATGGACCATTCCTCTTCAGGCAAACCAGCTGCAGCTGACAAAGTGCAAAAGTTTTTAACAAGAGCTGAGCTGCTGCCTCAGCCTAGGGCTGGCACATTAAAAACAGGAGGCCATGTGTCCAAAAGCTTATCTGTTCTATTCAGCTGTATCAACTGGCCTAAAATGACATATCTCTCCTTACAACTCCCCCCATGGAAATGGGAGTCATTTATCAAGAAGGAATTTTCCCTGAGCTACCTTGACCTTTTCTGTTTGATGCTGCTTTTTCAGTGTGATTTTTACACATTTAGGGGACAGTCACACAGACTAATTTTAAATGCATCATAGGCTTATATGCCCTATATTATAGTGGGACCACAAATGCAGAGAGATCTTGGAGCCCTCCAGTTAGATGTTACTGCTATACCTTACCTAGAGCATTAATTTCTCCTATATATAGATTAAATACGGAGTTAAGTGGATTTATAATTATTTCAGTGTTGTTACAACACACACCATTATGTGTACTTAAAGCAAGTTCACAAAACTTAAAATTATACATATTTTTAAGGAGTCCTAATAGCACCATTTGATGTGGTAATTATTGATATTGGCTTCCTGGAGGAAGAGCACTCAAACAACCAGCTAATTTCACACGTAAAGCAGCTGTCACATGGTAATGGCATTAAAAGTCACTAAGCTGATCTACATTCACAGCCATGCCACAGAGGTGAAAGGCCCTGTAGCCAATTATTGCTCCTCCGAGCCAGACAGTCCCCAAACACAAACAACATGTGCAGATCCATCCCTCCTTGTCTTTAATTAGAGCCTGCCTACCCTCTGTAGCAACAGCAGTAGGAGTGAGAAGGGCACATGTTAGGCAGTGGGGAGACAATCACAAAGAGATCCCGACGTGCTCTGCCTGGCATGTCCTGCAAGTTGTACACAGGAACTAAACCCAGCATCAAGAGACAATGGTTGTAGTGTCCACACTGCAAAACATCTGATTTTCATGGAGCTAATAAATAAATGGCATCCTGTGCAGAACATCCCAAGTCTCTTTTTCTCACTGCAATGTCTGTGTCAATGACAGATTAACGATTACTGTTTTTTCTGGTAGCTGTGAGTACACAAGGAATACAGGTTTGCACCCATTGCTTACAAAGAAATAACTTTAAAAAACATCACTGGCACAATCTGGTACAGCTTGGGTGAATCTGGTGAATCTACCAAATTTGCAGTGATTATGAAATTAGGCAAAAGCTAACAAAAAAGTTCCAAAGAAAGTGCCAGAGCTGCCAAACTATCTTAGAGGCTTTTCAGCCAAAAACTCTCACCTGGCTGTTGTTGCAGGTTCTGACATGGAGGACTCCTGTGCCCATATCCCTGCAAGATTTCACTGGCTCTGATTCCAGCCTTTCTGCTAGAGTTGGTCCAAGTCTGCTTCTGGTTCCAGGAAGAACAAGATTTTCTGATGTTTCCCTGATGCCTCAGGTTTTAGCTTTTATATTTTTCAGATTCTGCTCTGCTTTAGTGTGTGGGTCTGAGCTTCATATGAGGGGATGGTGAGCTCTGTGCACAGAGCAGGGAGACAAAACAATTCCTTCTCTAGCTGGGGACCAAGGACAGATGATCCAAATCTCAGGCCCAAGAGCATAAACAACATGGGCTGAAGAGAGAAAAACAAGAAGGATGGGACTGCATGGGCTAAAGCTGTAACTGGACAATTAACTCCAATATGCAAATGGAGCAGAACTTATAAAAGTGAGAGACCTCGTGACCAGTTGTGCATTTTGTGGCCATTTTGAGTTGTACTGCCCAAGGTGGATCCATTGAGGCCTCCTAATAAATCCCTACTTTATTCTTTAACCCCATCTAGGCTCTGTTCTAGGTCAGCCTTCACAAAGCATCATCCCTAAGAATCCACTCTGCCACGGAAGGGAGGGAGACTTATCCTTCTGTCAGGTGAATCTCCCCCATCCCAGCTTCTCCCTGCTCACCACACTCCCCATCTGGCAGGACCAGGTTTCTGGCATGGAACTGACACAGCCTGCTAAAGAATGTGGCCAAGAGATGGTCAGCCTGGACAGTTCACTGACCCAGTGCAGGTGTGGCAGCAGCATGCACAGGGATTGATCCACTGAGTATCTACTCCCCAGTCCCAGAAAGCAGCTTGAGAATGGAAACACCCCCCTGCAATCAGCAGACAAGAAGCTAAAGATCAAACCATCACACTTGAGTCATACATAGTCACTCTCAGAGAAATCTCTATCCTCCTTCACAGTACACTGACTTCACCACTTACTAAGAAACAGATTAAATATTTCATTTCTGAATTTCAAGGGCAGCAAAATAAAACAACATCAGAAAGAAAAGGGATTGTAGCATAAATAAACATAGCTGCACCCACAAAATGCAAGTAATTACTAATTTTTATGCACTGCAAGTCAGAACCTACACACTTTTTTTTTTCTGTTTTCACTGATTTGCATGCCCTTTAGTATGGATTTAAAAAATAAATGGCAGCTTAAGAGTTTCCAAAACAATGCTGTGAATTTCACTGCCAATGAGTCAAGAATGACCAATACTTAAGGAATAAGCAGCAGGAGTAGGCTTCTGCCTTTTCCCTCAGAAACAAATGGAGAAGATCTCAGAGCAGAGAGAAACTAACAGAGTGCAGGGAGCGGGAAGGGAGGGTCTGACACCATGCCCTCAGAGCTGTGGCTCAGACTGATGAATTATCTCTGCTTGGTTAAATCTCTGGCATTGCTAATCAGACAAGAAGCATAAAATGGAAAGTTCATTAGCAAGATCATAAAAGAGTCAGACTGACAAAGATCATTCGACTTGGAGATAGGAAGGTCAGTTACAGGAATCGGAAAATCACTTCATTTACGGAAAACTGGTTTGACCAGAAGCAACTCAGAGTCCAGAAAAGACCTGCACTGGGATTCTGTGCAATGGTCTGCTTTATTTCTGGAGCATAAACAGGGAAACATTTCCTTTGACAGTGGATAAACTAGGCTTTCTTTAATCAACATCATGCTGGCCCAGGGTAAGCTGGACAGTGTCAGCTTTCTCCCAGGATTGATTCACTTACCTCCACCCAGACCCAGCCATCCCACAGCTCCTCTGTAGGAAACACTTCCAGCACAAGTCACAAGATGGTCTCAAAAGTAGAATTTGCTAATTGCTTTGAATTGTATGTGAAGGGTTTACAATATGGATCACTGCCCACTTGGGATTTAAAGGAGATTGCTAAAGTAATTTTGAGATTTCAGGATAATTCAGAAACTCTGTTCCCAGAGGTTACTAAATGCTCTTCTTATTACTACTACAGCCACGCTGCACTGGGGGTTGGATTTCATTTCTTCAGGGGTAGAAGGAAGAGGAGGTGAAATGGTCGTGCTTTTTCTTATAATTAGAAGGAAAAAAACCCAGAATGTGAGTATTCTCCATATTTAGCCTGGTTTCCTAAAGAAATATGGAATAATAAATAAATATTAAATAAAAAATAAATTTAAATAATAAATAAAATTATCCTTTTCACTTTTGAGGTCATTACCTTATTTCAATCACATTTGGGAGACCAAAAAAAAGGGAAAAGAACTCATATACATCTCATGGACACGAATCAGGTAAAAAGGGTGCAAGACATTTTTACTGCCCCTGCGGATAATACTACAACCTGAACTCAGTTAGGAAGACTGCAAAACCTGGAAAAATTCCATTGGTGCCTTTGTAAGCCTGGAATAAACCCCACAAGAGACACAGAACTGCTGGAAATTGTCACAGCCTTGACACATGCAAAAAACCTTCTTCTAGTCCAACACCTCTACTTGGAGATGCTCCATCAGCCAGAGCAGACAGCTTCCAGCAAGCATTTTGCTTTCCAAAGAAATAAGCCAGCAAGAGTGGACAGAGGCAATTAAGACAGAAAACATTAAGAGCTTTGTCATTGTTTCTATACAATGAAAAGCAGAAAAGAAAAAGCCACTAGTCAATGTTTTCCTGCCTCAGACCTGAACCTTGCCAGTGCCACTCTCCCTGTAGGACTGAACTGTGTCCAGTTCCTTTTTTCTTCCCCTTGAAAAACCAGCACTTTCCCTACCCTAGAAGCAACTGTTACAGTGCACATCAGGAAGGAAGCATTAAATAAATGTGGATGGTTTCTAAGCACCCTGCTTCACGCAGGATTAACTTGTTCAGGATACATTTTGGAGAATGGTCCTTTATGTTTATCGATGTCAAATCTAAATTGCAGTGGGGAGAAGTATCCTGACCACAAAAGAGCTCGACAGTTTTACAGCTAGGACACATAACACAATAACCATTTAGCCAGATTAAAGCATACTGAGAGCTGCATCAAATATTGTTTAGAGCACATAAAAACTGCTTTAATATTTAAATGTATCCCATGGCTGGGCTCTTTAGATTTGCTAGATTCACTGGGGCTGCACAGCTATTAGCTTCTACATTTCATCTTCAATTCCTCTTCACAGTAGGAGAAACATAAAAATGAGGGTCACTGCTTGGTCATTTCATTACCCCTGGCAGAGAAATGTGCTTTGCACAAATGAGGAAATATTTCAGATGTAGATTGTTGTAATGTTGGTGTGACAAAATAAAACCGGAGTTAAAAAATAATAACGATATTATAATGGTTATTTTGTAGAATAACACGAAAATAATATGCAGTGTAGCAGTGGTTCCCCTGTCAAAGAGCCTGGTGTATGTCATTGTCATCATTTAAAAGGTCCATTAGCAAGAGCCCTGGAAATGTATGGCTCAAGGTCACAACCAAACTAAATGAGTCTGAGCAGTAATTCAAAAACATTAAACTGTTTATGGTTAGAAATGTAATAAATAAATCCTCAGTACATACATGCACACACACAAATCTTAGCAGTAAACTCATCTACAACTCTTACGTTATTTCTGTGAAAACAGAAGCTCAGTGAAAGAAATTTATAATCTGCTTAAAGCCAGAAACGGATTAGATAAAACATCACTTGGGGAAATGTGTGACTTCATGCCACAGCCATGGATTAGGCTGCACAATCTGTTTAGCCATGGGCGCCCCTGTGACCCAAACACAAGCAGTGCCTTTGCTCAAAGCCAGCAGCCACAACAGGCAAAAAGATGGGCAAGACCCAGGCAGGGAACACGGGCTGAGCAGGCACAGAGCCCTGCACTGCCCCTCTGCCTGGGGACAGCTCCTGTGGCCACAGGGAGAGGATCACCACAGTGTTGAAGAGGGGATTCAGTGCAGAAGAAACAGGAATACAATGCTATTTACTAATCACAAACTGGGAGGAAAAGACCAGTTACCTTACTAACCCTAAGCTTTAATTGTATAATTTAAAGCATGGCATTTAATCTGTATTCTAAATATCTGAATAAAAGAAACTTGATTTTCAGTCGTATCCTTCTCCCCAAAATAATTAGTGTGAGGTGCTTTCCTCTGCTTTACCAAATATAAATTTAGATGATAATACAACATCCAAGAGAGTCACATATATATATATATAAGAGAATCACTTTTTTTTATATATATATATATAAAATTTATATATCAATTTAGATGATAATACAATATCGAAGAGAATCACTGAATGTGAAATTTTGTTGAAATGAAAAACCCAGCATTCCTTACTGCAAGGCTATTCCTCTACAGCTCTCTGGACTGGCCCTGAGCTCACCCTGAGATCCTCACACTGGTCATGTCACTAGTCCTGGAGGATCAGGGCATATATCTTATGATGACCTTACCAAGAATTCCTGTGTGTAAGAATCACTGAAGCTGGGCATGTTCAGTGCAAAGTCACAAAAATGTGGGAAAAGTAATTTAGGTGGTTTTGAGGAAAAATATTTTAGTATATTTAGACACATATGCCAAAAGGTTCCCTTATGAGCAATGAATTATAGAATAGCCTCCAATGCAGAATATTAGGATCTAAAGACTGAATATTAACAAACACAGGAAATCTTTTCCAGTCTTTTTGTTTCTGCTTGAAAACCATTCTCCTAAACCTCCTGGTTTAGTATCACTTACTTTCATAAGCCTTATAAAAATACCACAAATGGAAACAAGATTCCCTAACACAGAACCACAGAATTGTGATGGAAACACATGATGAAACACAAATGCAATCAATCAGAGAAACTGATTCTTGGGGGGGAAAAATGCAGACAGTGTACTGCGCTGCCATTCCTGTAAATGGAATTCAGCTTCCAGGTAACTTACATGTCTTGCTGACAGAATGTTTTATTGATGTCACGGTGATCTTGTATTTCATTTCCTAGCTGAGTGTGGGTGCAAGGGAAAAGGCCTTTGCAGGAAACTGTGCTAACACTTCACATCTGGCTGTGCTCAACAGCCTTTTGAAGGCTGTCAGTGCCTGGAGAACAGTGGCACACCTCTCTAGAACTTTAATCCATGGCAGGAGCTGGATGCACATGCAACAAATGATAAGTTACATATGAGGAAAAATATTATTCTGTTAGCAGTTACGTCACAGCCCTGCAATGAGTAAATTGCAGAGCAATGCAGCTTTGTCTAATGACTATCAGTTGACCAAAAAGAGCTCAGGGAAATGTAACACATGCAAAAATAAAAGCCCATACATCTTGATTTAGATACGTTGGAAGCATTTCCTCTGATATGGCTTTGTAGTTTTCCACCAGAACCTTTCATCCAGGCAGCCCCCAGCTCCTATGCACACAGTAGCACAGCTCCTACACACAAACCCCCTCTGCCTGGTGGCTCACTCCATCAGGGCTCACATCTTCCCTGCAAACAGGATATGATTCAAAAGTGACATAATGCACATTCATCCCAATCTCCCAATAATCCCCTTTCACCACTTGTGGAAATGCTTGGTCAATAAAACGTAATGACATTATTGCAGTAAAGTAATTTCCAAGTTAAGTGCCTGGCTCTCTGTCTCTGGGACCCCACCAACAGTCAGGCTCCAATCCAGCAAGTAAACAAAGGCTTCAGTTTTTGCAAATGATCTCATTTACCAGGGGTCAATCCAGATTCCATTTAAATCAATGTGAGCCTCCTGTCTGTAAAGGTAGCTGGGACCAGACTCCACAAATGTAGGGCCCCTCCTTTCCCTCACACTCCCTAAATCCTTGCTTTGCAGGATTTGTCAGGTACTGCACAGTGCCAACCCCTCTGTGTGTCACAGAGTCACCAGGAAATCAGGACGTGCTGTGGCAGCCTCCAAGGCTGGTCTCTGAGCCAGCTGCACCCTGCAGAAGTGGGCTTTGCACCAGCTGCACCCTGCAGAAGTGGGCTTTCCACCAGCTGGTATTGCTGGTGGTGCCCAGCTGATCCAGCCCCAAATTGAGACACTGTGGAGACACAACTTGACACCTACAGTGGTACCTGCTGGAGGTGGTGTGCTCCAGAGAGATTCAACTCCATGACCTGTCCAGTTTCACTCATGTCTAAACTCCTTCTTCTCCCTCATGCACCAAGGCAAAGCTCCACATCATGGGGCAAGGAAGGGACGAGTGACAGAGCCCAGCCCTGGCTGAGCCAGGGGCCACAAGGCAGTGTGACCCAGCCCAACACCCCAACACCAGGCACTGCAGAGCAGACAGAGCCAGCAGCTGCCTCTGTGGACACACAAAGCTGGGAGCCAGCTCCAGGACAGAGATGTGAGGGTACATCTCACGAGGGATGTGCACATCTCAGCAGGGTAACTGCTGCTCCCGTGGCTGCCACCATCTTTTTCAGAGCCTGCTGCATCTCCAGTTAGGAAAAGTATCCAGCAGCTAAACAGCAAGCTTTTAAAGGAAAAGATTTCTAGGCCTGGATCTGACAGAGTTTCCTGGAGCAGGAAAGTGCTATTTATGAGATGGTCAAAATGCTACCTTCAAAAGGACCTTCTCCAAGTGTCCTTTTCATTCCTTACAAAAACCTCTCTTGCTGAGGATTGGAATTGCTGTTGAATTCTCTCCCTTGTAAAGAAAGAAATACTACTGAAAATGAATAACCAGCAGCAGAGCTGGGGAGAGGAAGAAGGACTCCCCCAAGAAGTGAGAGCAGGCAGCAGAAGGTGGTGGCAGGGGAATTGAATCAGGTTGTCCCAAAGTAGTTGGCACTGGGAATGGGAAAGGAGTCCATAGCTTCTCCCGAAAAATCACCAAAGCTCTTACAAGCAACCACCCAGAAACTTCTAACACCAGCCTGACATGGCCCCAGCCTTTACATTCATCCACCCAAATCCACAACCCCTCCAGCATCCCAAGAAAGCCAGCTGACAGGAAATAAAGGTAACTGGAGGCTCCCATCCATGCTCTCTGTACCTCTGCAGGTTCCAGCTAAGCAGTTCAGCAGACACCAACATCCCCTGCCTGACTTGCACTGTGCCACCACAGGCTGCTCACAGTTACCAAGACAGAGCACAAGCCCCACAGCACAAGAGCAAGCCCAGGGCTCCACTTTGCCAGGCACAAATATTCCATGGGTATTCCAGGTGTTTCTAATCCCTCCTGTTCTGTAGGAGGTGTTAGATCATTTCTGTCAACACACACCCCTGCTTCCAGGCAGGGGCTTGGGGAGAAATTAATTTATTCTTTGTTTATTCCTCTCTCTTCCATCCTAACTGCCATCATGGAAATCTGAGGGGCTCCCATGGAGACCAGACAGTCCTTTTCCCATTTTATCAGTCCCTCACACCAAGCTGTCCCCTCAACCCCCAGTCCAGGGACCCACCAGGCAGGGAGCACCACGGAGCTTTCCACTTAACGTGCTGCCATTCATGAAGAGCCCCCGGGGGAGCTCCCAGAGCAGAGCTTTGGGCTGGAACAGAGACAATTCCTAAAACCCGAGAGCAGAGAGGCAGTGACTTAATGACAGCTCAGCCCATGAATCCAGAATAGCAACTCGTTTGTTGTCTGAAGCTGGAATCCACTTTGTGTGATGACAGATAGCTTAGGAGAAGCAGATCCTGCCTGCCAAGAGAACTTCAAAAAGGACAAGGGGAAAGCAAAAATCTGGCTAGAAACCAAATGCTTTGCTAAACCTAGATAACACACTGTTTACCAACAGCAAACTAGATTAGGGGAGGGGAAAAAAAGGATTTATGCAAATGTTCTTAATTTAATAATTATGATCAGATATGGCTTTGTTTCTTCCATGTAATTTGTGTAATACAAATAAAGTACAAGGGCTCTCTTCCCCTATAGGAAATGAGAATTATTAAACATTGCACCGAAAAGCGAAGGAATGTGTTTATTGACATGAAAAATGATCCTGCGGATACAAAAGCTTTTGTATGTTAATTGCTAAATGTCAGTGCAATTTAGAAAGTGGTTGCAGAAGGAAAGAATTCCTTTCCAAAACAGAAGTGGCTTTTCCTCATCCACCATCCTGATTCAAGACTGCATCTTGAAAGTATTTATGGCTGTGTTTTGATCGGTGACATTGGGTTAGTACCCAAAAACATCCTCACTTCATATTGATGTGGTTACTTGCTAGGAGGCATAAAGGAAGTGAAGGATTTCCTCCCAGTTTTATTACTGAATGCTCGAAATGTTTCCTGGGGTAAACAGCACTAAAGCCATCTGGTTTTTTCTCTTTTTTTTTTCTTTTTGGAAACAAAAGGAGAACAACAGTAGCAACCAGGGAATGGAAAAATCCAGGTCTGGAGCAGTGCTGTGAAAAAGGCCTTGCTCTGGATGAGGGATGGGGAACAGCCACAGGTGTCCTGAGCTGATAGACACACTCAGCAGCACTGAGAGTCTCTGCATGTAGTGTCTCTGGTCTTCTGTTCTGCTCCACAAAGGAGAAGAGAAATAGAAAATGTGTGATTCAGCTGCCAGATAGTTAGAGATGCTTCACTAAATTAAACTTTGGACTGGAAAATGAAGGAGCTTCTTAACATCTTTAATTACAGGCTGTTGATTTACTGCTCTGGGTGGGGAAACAAACCAACAAACCCAAACCTTTGCAGTCCTGATGGAGAAAGACAGACAAAGAAAACTTACCATGCATTCATGAGCATATTTGCAGAAGGAAATGAATACAGTCTATCCAAACCCTGTTTGTGAGCCATGCAAACGCTTAGAGCAGCAAAGCAGCCACCAGCAGAACCAGTAGTTGCACTGAGTCAAAAACCAGGACATGTTTCACCATGGTAAAACAACAGAACCTGCAGAACACTCCGTGGGGTTCTCCCTCATCCAGCATCTCCTGGAGAACCTCTGGCTGTAAAACCTCAGGACAGCTTAACCAGCACAGAGGAAAGGTTGGTGTGTCATGGGATGCCTGCCAAGCCATCCCTTCCATGTGCAAAACCTTTCTCTGCCAAACCAGAGCCAGCCATGGTCATGGAGAACTCTCCTTTCCTAAGTTTCTCCTCAAAAGCTGCTATTTCCACAGCTCTGCAAAAGTGGTCTGTTAAATTAACACTTCTTATCTCAAAATTTACATACAAATACATACCGTATAAATCTTCTATCAAACTGTAAAAATTCTCTATAAATTCATTTCCCACAGTGGTTCTCACAGCCATGGACAATCCATGGCTTTCCCTAGAGGAAATCATACAGTTTAATGACTTACCTGGTAAGCTGGGCTTATTCATAAAAATGTATTTATTCCAGTTATAGAGTAAGGGACAAGGAATGCAGGTGATGCCAACAGCCCTGCAAGTCTACATGGGAACAAAGTGCCTCTGGAAGCACCTCTGCAGCTGCAGTCACACAGCTCAGCATTTGTGTTCTCCTGGCACTGCTGGGGGCTGCAGTTGTGCTTCTCCATTGATCGTGGTGGATTCAGGCAGAAAGACCACAGACAACCCTTGGATCTCTACTGTCTTTTAAGAAACTGCAAAACTTAGAGGATGAAGAAAATTGCCACCAAAACAATTTAAAGGCTGGGGAGGAGGAACTGCTTCTGGCGAGAAATTTGATGGGCAGGATTTATTGAGCTTATCAAAGAGAAGACCAAGGGTGTCTCGATTACAGGGTACTAAGTACCTCCATGGAGAGAAAATACCAGCCATAAAGGGCTCTTTAACCTAGCAGGGAAAGGCTTAACAAGAACCCATGGCTGGAAGCTAAAGCCAGACAACTTCAAATAGAAACTACAGCTCAGATTTTTAACGGCAAGAGCAAGCTGGCAAAGGATGCAGTGGATTCCTCAGTCCATCCTGAAAAATGCTGCACAGCTGCCTCCATTCCCAGCAAGGGCCAGGCCTGCAAGGAGCACTGCTGAGATCCTTCCCCTGCACACAGCAGAGCTGGAGCCATGGGAGATGCTGGAAAGGGACAGGGACTTGACCTCCCACAGCCACCTTGTGAAAGAGAGCTCTGCACCATGGCCAGGTGAGAGATGTGCAGCAAGGAACAGTTACTACTACAGAAGAGGAAAAGATTCATTGCAGCTGTTTAACAGATAAATTTGAAGTCACCCTTCATCAAAAAGAATTCAAATTTACTGTAACGGATTTTGGCTTTCCACCTGCAGAGAAAGATTGAAGGAATATTCAAAGAAGATTAAAAGACAGATTACAAAGCTACTGCTTTGTAAAGCATTTGGTATCCTGTTCATGTTTTGGATTCTTCCTCCTGCCTGACTAATTATTTCTATTTCCTGTTTTCTTTGAAATTGCTACTATGTTCTGCATTGCTGGAATCTGAAATATTGTTTCATGGAACATGATTGTATTTGTGCATACCACAAACTCCAGAGATGCCAAATTCCTTTTTGTGCTACTGCTCCAGCTCTTGAAAAAATATTTCCCATCTTCAACAAATATCAACACCTCTCCCCCAAGAAAAGCGTGCAAACTTCAAACATGTATAAAAATGTTTAACCACTAAAACAAAAACACAGTGATGAAAAATTATATTTCTCTATTTGCACTCACTGCCTGCCTTATTCTGCACGCAGACAATTTGGTGAAAAAAACCTTTGGTGGCCATTCATTTCATGAATTCATTTCATTTCAAAACATGTTCATTTCCTTCAGCTGAAAGAAAAGTCTTGGAATTAAAGCAGAAAACAGGGAAATTGTGGATTTCTCCTAACACTACCACTGATTAAGAGATGGGCCCACTATCACATAAATGATTTCTCTTTTACTGAAAAAAAATGAGAATTTATAATATTCAGTTCCAGGAAATCCAGCTTTTTGTGCTTTCACATCTGCAAAGGGATGCAGGGTCAGCTGATGGGAAACCAGATGTATTTCAACTCTTAATTATATTCTCTTGAACAGTAACTTCAGGGGCTTTTTTGTATAAAAATCTGTGATTCTGCAAGTAAACTCCCACTGAAATTCCACTTTTTAGGTACTTCCCTGTCCCCAGCCAGTGTCAGGCTGCAGCCTGCACATGTGTTGCACAGTCTTTATCCCTTCCTCATATCCAGGAAGGTTCTCTGCTGTCCTGCTTCTGTGCCCTTCTCCCCACACACCACTCCTATTCTCATCATTAATGGTTGATAAATAGCTAATGAGTGGCTTGGACATTAGGGCCTCCCTTTCCATCTGGGCTACATGCTATTTTACAGGCCCTGCTAAATCTTTATTAGATTTGGGTGCACATTATTGATTTAGGTAGATGAGGTCGTTGTAACCTCATCTCAAAGAGAAAGGAAGCAGGAGAAGCCAAATGTAATTCAGCTATTATTTTCTGTAGCACTGCAAATCAATAGCAGGGAAAAAGTCAAAACAAAACCAAAAAGTGTCCATTTAAAAAAAAAAAAAAGTCATAACTGGACCTTAAACCAAATGCAATGGTCTTACAGGCACTTGGAAGGAAAGAACTGAGACAGGCTATAAAAGTTAAGAGCTTTTCCCATTTTAGCACTACAGAATCGGTGCTAGGTTCTAGTGAAGAGACAACGTTAATAAAATACCAGGTTGTTCCTAGGGCAAAGTGACATCTATTTATAGAATAAGAACACTTTACCTAAGGCAAAGTGATGGCTTAATAAAAGGGCATCTTTTGGTTAAGTTATTTTTACTCCTGTTAAATGGCCATATCAGCACCTGCAGCTCTAAAAAAGAAAATCTCAGGCTTTATACTAAGCACTTTTGAGCATCCTGTCAGAGGTAACTTAAGCACAGAAATCCTCCAGAAAGTCTGGCATTCAGGGCTGGTCCCTCTGAAAGATTTCCACCACACTATCACCACTTATAATCCTATGGATGTGAACATCAAGAGTGCATATGGGTTCAAAAGACCTTGCATAAATACATGAAAAAGGAGCCTGGAGGTACTTTAGGAAAGAAATCCTTGCACAGATGCGTACAAGAGTTGTGTATTCATCCTTCCCTAAGCCCCTTCCATTCACAGGGCAAGGTGAGCCAAGAGGGAGGACAGCACTGGCACAGCTGCTGTGCTCACTGGTGGCTGTGTGCCTCTTCCTCCTCTTCCCAGCTGTGGTGTCAGGCCAGGCTGTCCTCCCCAGCTCCCCCAGACAGCCCACAGCTGTCAGCTCAAAGCAGAGGTGACCCCAAGCTGAGCACCTACCCCTGAGACAGAGGTGCTAGCTCCAGCTCAGCACCCCCTTGGCCCTCCCCATCTGGCCCCCACGAGGGTCTCTCTCTTCATTCTCTGTTTTGGAGAATGCATCCCAGGGTGGCAAATTCCAGCAGGCAGCAGAGCACTTAGCCAAACTCACAAAGGACTTGTGTATTGTATGCCTAATCCACGGGCATTTTGGGATTCCCATTCTAAAACCACATACCAAATCACACAAAAGCTGTTTTCACCTGGACTCGGGGTTGTTGTTCCCTCCTAATGCACCGTGACAGGCTGCCTGGCTGCTTCCAAATCACAGTTCTTTGATCTCCTCATTCTAAAGGAATATGAGATGCAAGACTGCTGGTTGTATCCAGGAGCTGTCAAGTTCCACTAATCTCCCTCCCTTTCACATGACAGCCAGCTGGTGTTTACCTCTGCAGACACATTCTGGTGTGGAATTCCAAAGTCAGGGAGCATGGAGCTGCCATGAGGGGCCTTGGGTCACCTGCACGCAGTCAACTCCTGCAGGACTTTGTCCAGTTTATGCCCAGGTCTGTGCAAACCCCTCTGTCCTATTTAGCAGGTGGATTTGGCTACCTGGAAGAATTCCAGGCTGGCAGCACAGCTCTCTCCCTGCATGGAGCCCTGGCAACTCAGCAGTGCAAGATGCAAACTCTTTATTCACCCCTGTGTTTCACCTGATATGATCAATGCTGGTGTGAGTGCTCATTTTCCTCCTGCCCACTAATGAGCAGCATTAAATGCTCAGCTCATCAGTGTGTGATAACAGTCACACAGGAGTCTCTCTGTTCTCTGGTAACAGAAACCATGACAGATATATTCCATTTTACTGCACCTGTGACCAGCTCCCAACCAGGCACTGCGACCTCACTGCCCACCAAGCACAGGTACATCTCCAGCCCTTTGCTTTAAACCAGCCAGAGAGCCAACACCCTGGGAAGCCATGTGATTCCTAAGACACTGGAGAAGAACTTGGAGAATTTTCAAGTTGTCCACACCTCCAGGCACTTCTGCAACTGATGCTGAGTGCACCAGCCTGGGCTGTTTTGAAGGTCACACCACAGCATCCCTGCTGTGCTGCAGCCTGCAGCTGAGCACTAAATGCAATCCTCTCCAACAGTGAGGTCTGGGACTTTCATTAGAAAATGTGACCATATCTGTCCAAAATGTGATGGAGAAACTACTGCCACAGGGGCAGCACATTGTAGCCTTCATTTTTGCCATTTCATGGCACAATTACACTAAAAATGTCAAAACATCCCTTCACCAAACTGGTTTGAGTGAAAAGTTGTGTATTTCTATCTGGTGTCAGGGATCACTAACCTGTCTCCAACTCTTTCCAGATGTGCAGTAAGAGCACAGTTCCTAGTCTTCCTCATCTTCCAAAGACCAGAAAGGTCCTTGGATCAAAACCACAACAAATTACAGCAGCCACCATCACCACAGCTGAATGTGCAAGCCACCCATGCAGTGAGTGTGTGTGAGTTTTATGTGGCCATGTGGATGCTCATTTTCTAGATAAGAAGACAAGGAGAAGCCATAAAGTGAAAAGTTTTTTTGTTTGACCCAGTAAGGGTCTTCATGCACTCTCCACTCCCTCACTCCAACTTAAAACCAATTCTCTCTTGTTGGACTTTGCTGCTGCTACAGCCAGAATTTCCTTTTTGCCTCATTAGCCAGAGCAGTGGCTAGTTTTTAAAGCTTTGCTAACACTTCCTTCCTTCTCCCCATCCATAATGCTCCATCAGACATCATCATGGTTCAGTGAGAAAATAATGAAGAAAAATGTACATTTGACAGTTTGCTGAGGCTGCCTGCTCTGCTAGACTCAATTCTGCTTTTTGTTAATACCCGAAACACTTCTGCCAGGCCATACCTACTCTGCAGCAGGAAGCAGCAGTCCTGGAATCACAGAATCCCAGGAATCTGTTTCCACACAGCAGCAGAGGGAGATGCTGCAGTGGACCTGGCAGTTGTGGTCTTTGGAGTCCACACTGGCCATGTCTCTGCTCCATATGGATACACATGAATACGTGCATGAATATGGAGCTCAGGGCTCCTCAGACACTTATCAGCCTCTGTGCCAGGGAGACACAAGCTGTGAAAAGAGCCAAAGCATCCCACATGCTTGGGAAGAAATACACCATGTAGTTAACCATCAATGTACACAGCTTATCCCCTCACCACCACCATCCATCCAGAGAAATCCTCGAGTCACCGCTGCCAAAACAGCAGTGACATTTCAAAGTAGCCACGTGCAGATTAACCAGCACTTTGGTTGGCTCCAGAAGAGTCAACACAAGCTGATCTTACAGCCCCAGACACACCAGGCCTCCTGCTGCCATTTATGTGGCCACAAACAGAGATCAGAGTCTTATGCTCTCATCCTTCACCACCCAGCACCTGGGCTGGCTCCCTGCTTGGCCCAGACCCAAAACCAACATTGTCTGCAGCAAACACAGAACTTTTGGCCACCTGGGCCATGGTGCTTCACTGACTCTCACTCAGAGCAGTGTCCCCTACAGTTAAAAGCTGGGGTAAGTAAGAGGGATCATGACAAAACAAACACCAGTAGGTCATCCTTAATTCAGAAATTGTGCTCTGTATTCCCAACCACCACCATCAGACACCTCGTCCTTCAATGTATAGACACTTTTCAAGCTGCAGACCAAGAACCCCGGGGAATCCTGAGATAATTCTACAAAGGGTAATTAAGGAAAGTGAGTCTGTTGTTAATGGCCTTAAATTAGCTCTATGGGGATCCACGTACTCACTGAAAAGTATTTTTAATAAGAGAAGAAGAAGGTTTACATGGACACTCACTGCACAGAGAGTGGCAGAAGTCAGAGACATCTTCTTGTCCCCTCGGCTGCCCACATCACATCCCTGCACTGTGTCTGACCCCGTGCATTGCTGACCAGCTCTGTATGTGGTGACCTCCTGCTATGCTGTCGTTTTACACAAGCTCAGCCCAAATCAAACAGCAAAAGATCACTGCACTGAGATGAAAGCAGAAGAAAACTTCTTTCCTAAAACTGATGTTCATAAAATTGGAAACAAGCTAACCTGGAGACAGCTCCTGTAACATGTCACCGATCAAATATTACAGCAGGCTCGCTCTGAGGGGAAGGCCCTTGCCTTGCCAGTGTGCCCAGTCCTCTCTAAACTTCATTAAAGGCTAGTAAAAAATAAATAAGATCGATATAATTTGCATTTATGATAGGAATTAGAAGAGCTTGCCAGATGGGGAGCTCTCCTCCAGCAGGGCCGTTGTTTTCCAGGAGAGAAAAGCACTGGCACTACCCAGCTGTTTGGGGCCTGTGATGTTCCCGCTCCTGCAAAGCCATCGCCCCTGGCTTCTCCCTGTAATTAGTTCGTGCTAATACCCTTGGCTGGGCTCTGGAAAAGTCACATTCTGAAAGATCACCCTCGTGAACAGCTGTACTCGGGAGACAAAACGTCACCGCTGCAAGCTGTCAGCTAATTCATCTCCAGCGAAAGTCAGCCCGGCCAGACACTGGGAGCTCTTTATCTCAGGACAGCAGACTGAGCGGGGCTTTAATTGCTGAGCTATGCTAATGAGCCTTGTTTGTGACACGAGGTGCTTCGTGGTGGCTCTGTTTGAGAACACGGCACTGCCACCCCCCACCAGGGGCACACACAATCAGCTTAAAGTCTGGATACAGAGAAAAACTCATGTAAGGGTCCCCTCAGCATGGCACCTTATCAAAGGCATCATTAACAGCTGCTTGTGGAGTGGCAGGAGCCTCTCCTGGGCCAGCTCGGTTCAGTTCCCTCCTATTCTTCCCTCCCATCACAGTTTTTTTCCCTAAATTGTGAGTTCTGTAAACATCGCTGCCAAATCATCTGCAGGAGAACAAAATGATACCAAGAATTTAGTGTTTCCTCACAGATAAGAGCTGGGTCTGGTTTTAAAAGGAATTAAAACAAATCGTGCCCGGGGAAAAGCAAACAGACAAAAGAATATCAGCTGAAGTCTTTCTTGCTGACTCTTGAGTCAAACTCTACTTCAACCTGCATTTCACTTTTTTCCTTTTGGGTTAGGGGCTGCAGTAATGAAAACAGTTACTTTAACATTCATATTTTGAAAAATAATCAGAGAATCACAGGATGGTATGGGCTGGGAGGGATCTTAAGGATTATGTAATTCCAACCCCACTGCCATCGGTAGGGAACCTTCTGCTGGATCAGGTTACTGAGAGCCTGATCTTCAATACCTCCATGGATGGAGAGTCCCCAGCCTCCCTGGGCAAAATAATAGCCCAGGTGGACACAAGGCTACAGATTTCCTTGTCCAGATATCAAATGCTGCTTCATTTGCCCCATTAATGATGAGGCTTGCTTGCCACAGAAAGCCCAAGCCACATTTCCATGGGTAAGGCCAGGGCTCAGCACCTTTAAAAATCATTAGTAGTTAAATGTGGCATTATTATTCTTCTGGCACTACCCAGGGACACGTGCAGGCATAGCAGAGCCCGTGTGCCAGACACTCTGCAAACATCCATTTCCCCAGTCCCTGAGATCTTTTAACCTGGGGGCCCAGCCTTGCACACACTCACACACTTGAGTAACCACCAGCATCTCATGGCCCCACTGAAATCAACACAACTGATGAATGGAATGAAATCAGTAATTACCCATGTGCTTAATTATTTGCAGAACTGGGGGCTAAGTGCTTCATTTTCAGCTTTATGCTTGAAAATATTGGTTCTGATCTAGTGTGCCTTACTTTGCACTCAATCCCACAAGGAGCAGCATGGTCTGGCCTAATTAAGCAAAATCACTTAACGAAGTGTTTAACTTTAAGCATGTGAACAAGCCCATTGACTGAGCACTGCATTGCTTGGGTTGGGTGGCAGGATGGGGCCCTCAGCCCAGGTGTTAGGGGGACATAACTGAGGGAAACATGACCCTAACCCCAAACCTGTCCAAGGCCACGTGCCCAGGGTGTTGGACAGCCCAGGGCTCCCCTGGCTGCTGCCCAGCAGTGTGGGGGGTGAGGCAGGAGCCCTGGCAGGGCTGAGGATCCACCAATGTGTCCCCTGCTCCCATCCTGGGTGGCATCCAGGTCTGTCTGTGCAAGGGGGTGCACGGAGGCAGTGCTGGGATTTAAAGAGAAGCTGCAAATGTTCTCTGTAATTAACTGACTGGAAGCCTTCATGCTCAAAAGCACATCCCTCATTTAGCACTGCCCACAGCTCCCACTCTGCAGCGGAGGAACAGCCGAGCCCTGCTCTGCACACATGTCCCCAGGGGCTGGGGCAGAGGGGACATCCCTTGCTGCCAGACTGGGACAGGCACAGGTCAGGGGTGGGGACTTGCAGCCAGACCCCTCTGCACCTCTGCTGCCACCTCCTTTTTTTGCCAGGCTGAGGAGTAGCTGGAATGGGGCACGTGCATGAGGAGACCCAGCTCTCCCCAGGCCTGGGCTACCTGGGATGAAGCCTCCAACCATGGCTTGCTTCTTACAAGCCCTAATTTCAGGCCCTTTAGGACACAAAATAATGATAACACACTCCCTGGAAAAAAAATCCCCTTGGGCCTGTGTAAAATTAGCAGTGTGCTGACTGTCCCACTTTCACTCCTGCTATGTGGGGCAGCCTGGCTTATTAATACACTGGACTCATTTCAAGATCCTTTGCTTTCCCCCTTGCAAAGGGAGCCTGGAGGCAGCCAGGATCTTCTGCTGCTTCTCCCAGCAGTGCCAGAGGTGCCCTTCTTACCCTGACAGACAAAGCCTCCTGCACACCACCTGGGAAGGCAGCAGGAGAGGACAGGGCAAGGTGGAGGAGCTGCAGGCTGCCCTGGTGTTGCAGGGGAGGAAGAGGAGGGATGTGCCCTTTGCTGGCACAAGAGAACCCCCAACAATGAGGGTGAAGCACAGCTTGGACTGTGCAAGGAGGAGAAGATAAACCTCAGGTGCTCTCCACCCTGCAGAGGCTCTGGCAGCAGCCTGGCAAGGCAGCAGGACTTCAGTGCCACTCCTGGAGGGAGCTGGGCTGTCCTTCTGTCCTACACACACAGAAACACACACCCTCCCCTGGAAACAAAGCACAGCCTAACAGGAAAACTTCTGGAAAGTGCCATCATTACCATAATTCAATATTAGTGTAAAATACAACCTCTGCCCAGGAGCTCAGAGGAGGTTGGTCCCTTCAGGCCTGTTGTCTGCCCAGGTGAAAACCTCCTGACAGGACCCCCCAGGGAAAGGGAATTTCAGAGCTGCTGTGAGATTTCTTCCAGTGTGGAAGAAAAATCCCAGCTAAACTGCAGTGTGCAAGGAGAAAGCTGGCGAGAAGAGAAAAGGGGAGCTGACCCCCAGAAACATCTACATTAGAGGCATTTAAGGAGAAGGAACCTCAGCTAAAGGAACAAAGTTTTCAGAAATAAGATTTTTCATAATGTCACACATCCTGTTCTTTCACTCCAAACTACGACCTGCTCCAACATTGTTTTATCTCACACTGTTCACAGTGAGAGTTGTGACACTCCAATCCTGAGCCAGCTCCCCTGTTAAATACTGATTTCACCTCAGCTCAAACAAAACCTCAACAATTAGTACTAGATTTGATTCAGATATGAAACACAACAACATATGAAGAGAGAGAGGAAAGGAAAGATCTGGAGGAAAATTATGTTGTGTACCTTAAACATAAACTGCCCTGGCCCCACACAGCCTCAAGAGCTAAGCCTATGAATCAAATACATTTCAGTAAACAAAAAAAAATCTACAGGAAAGGCACTGTTTTTTCCTGTGTAGTTTTTTTTTCCTCCCGGGGGACAGCAAGTTGTGTTGCTTGGGGTTTTTTTTTTTTCCCTTTCTATAAGGTACATTATTCCATTTAAGTGCTAGTGTGTGTTTATTAATAGAGCAAAAATGAGTGAACGAGGAGGTGCTCTGGGGAGGCTGAAAGCCTGCACTGGAGTAGTGAATCAGAGGAACAAATCCATTTGGGAAAATGCTCATTTTAAGACAAGTTCCTTTCACATTTATTTTCCTCTACATCCCTAACATAATCAGACCCAGTGACATGCCAGTCCTACAACACCATGCATACACCCCAGGAAGGACCCTCCAGCTGCATCTCCTGATGTTGTGCTAAAAAACAATCAGAAAGTGACCAACAGTAGCTCACACTTGCTGGGAAGCATGAATGATCACTAGAAAGGTTTAGAAAACATCCCTCACTCAAGCTATAGAGGAACCCCTGTAAGACTGGCACCATCACAGCTGTTGCTGCCATGTAGGGGATGGAAGACAGGAAACCTGAGATGATTCTGGCCCTCCACAATGTATCCTGTACCCCCAGGTGAGCCCCAGGGCTGCAAAGACCTCCTGAGCTGGTGGGGACAGCTCACAGCTCCCTGCAGCAGCACAGGGATCATCACCACTCGCCCCAGAGCAGGGAGAGGATCCTGCTGTGCCCACTGCTGCTGACAAACCCAGAGGAAAGACCTGAGGAAATGCACACACAAAACCAGACACAAATGTGGGCACAATTCCCAAAGCAGTGGAAAAGCAGGTCCCCTGGAAAAGGGAGTCAGAAGAAAGTGAGGCACACGGGGAAGAGGTGCCAGCAAAGGTCACCAGAGAGGGAAAGCACACATTGTCCACTTGCTAATGAAAGGGGTTTAGTAATGTGAGAAGAAATATTTCAAGACCAGCTCATCACTTATCAGAGCCCCCCTCAGCTTTGGCAGTGACACCTGACAAAAGCTACCTGGGGACCACAAAGCTCCCTGAGGACACCAAAGGTCACAAGTGTTTTATTCATTTACTGTTCCCAAAGGGCATTGTTATTTACTTGCTGTCAGTATCTGTGCTCGGCAGTTTCAGCTCTCTCTTGGCTTTGCTAAAATCATTTCCCAGCCAGTGGGAGGCTGCTGCTGGATCCAGCAGGGCCAGGACAGTCCCTGCTGTCCCCCAGCAGTGCCCAGCACCAAACCCATGTTTACAGCATCGCCGTTCCTGTGTGCTCAAACGAGATTAGCTGATTTCAGACAGTGCCTCATGAAAGCTGAGTTTTTCCATGCCAGCATTTGCCTTTCCAGCCTGAAAACACACGGCTGGAAGATTGGCCTGGCATTCAGGCTGCAGCATGTGACTCTTTAATGAGGGAGGTCTATGAACTGCAGGACTAATGCACACAGCTCCCCGATGTGACCTGCTTCACTGGAGTGGAAGGATTTTCTTTTTTTTTTTTTTTTTTTTGTGGTTAAGGCCCACTATGGGGAAACAAATCTATTCTTGGCTCTTTCACAGCTCTAGCAGGTGATTATGAACAAATTCTATAGCCATGTTCTACCTCAGGAGTGCCCCACCAGAATAACGAGATAAAAATGCCCTTTCTCACAGGAGGATGCAGCAGGTTCAGGTATTAGAGGGATGAATGTCACAGCAATGCTTGTAAAATGTAAAGACTAAAACTGGAGCAAGCCCTGCAGCATTGGCTTTGAAAGCCTGCATGGAATAGCTGGATCACAGTGGTCTTTTGGATCTCTGAGCAACACCTGCAGCAAATGTGGCTTCACTGCTTCCCTCCTCCCTGCCATCCTACCCAACAGCAGCCTGCTTGGAAAACATCAGGCAGGAGAAGCCAGCAAGCAGAGCAGCTGCTACATGGCTGGGTGTCAGCAGGCATTTTGTGCCAACAGGACAGGTTTTCCCTCACTCCCACCTTCAGGTACCACACTGCTGGCTGGGCTGTGCCTTCTCCTGCAGAAGGGCAGAGGGCAGCTGAGCCACCTCTTCCCCCACCTTTAACATTGAGGAGGAAATAAATCAAAGACACTGAGGTACTCAGGCATCAACATGGCAGGAAAAGTGTCTTTTTCCCATTTTAGTTCAGTATTTGCATACTTACACTGACAGATATTGCAGCTAAAGGTGCTGCATTGCCCAGAGGCTGAAGGCAGCCCCTGCAGCAACAGGGATTTGCGGGTGGAGGCAGTGCCAAAGCCCTCCAGAGCAGTAATGAGGAGTGCCAGGCACCACCCAACCCCCTGGACACTCCCAACAGTCTGTGTCACCTTTCTCTAATTCGCTTCTGAAAGAAACAGTGAGATAACATGTTCTACCTGCTTTTGCAGCAGAAAGTCACAAACAAGAGAAAATGAGTGATTAAGTAGAAAACAGTAAACCTGGAGCTGCCCTGAGGAGCAGCAGCCCCAGCCCATGTGCAGACTGTGCTGCTTCAGTGAAACCAGTGCACAGTCAGCTCTGTCCAGGTCACACAGTTCCACCCCTGATGTCACAGAGTACCACGTGTAACTTTTGTGGAAAAGCTTTTGCTGTTCTCCCACCATTCTGATTCAGAAATGTTGTCCTATCTGCTTTGAATTGCTTCATACTGGTGGGTTTTTTCTGGCTTATTGCTACATCTCTCTCTTCCCTGTTTATACACATTATCTCCTGATTTTCCACAGAGCAAGTAAAAGCCAACACAGATTTTCATACTTTACACACCTTTCTTTTTTTTCCTTTTTTTTCTAAATCACTTCAGGACTCCCACTGTCCTAGGATTAGTCCAGATTTTTTTTTCTTTTTCTTTTTTTTTTTTTTTTGCAATCACAGAACAAAAATATTATGGTTACATAAAAAAAAACCAGGACTTTCCATTGCTAAGAGCCACGGGAAGGGAGGAGGGCAGAGCTTGGCCACTGCCACAATCACAGCCAGTGCTGCCAACGTGCTTCAAACCACACTCAACCCTCTGCCACTGTGGGCAGCCTCTGTGTTTGCTCTCTGTGTCTGCAGGAACTTAACAACCAAGTTATGGTAGCAGAAAAATGAGAAAAATGGCTCAAATAACAACAGGTTGTTATGGGATTGTGATCACCAGCCCTGCTCCCTGCTCCCTGCTCCTTTTCCCTAAATTCAGCTTGATTTCTGACCTTAAACTAAAGGGCTTCCCTGCAGCATCCAACGTGGTTTCAGTGGAGGTCTCCTCTCTACAATGAGATAAAAATGTGTCAGATCTCTTCCTCACATGCTAGCAAACACTGGAGGGAAACAACAGAAGCCTCCATGAGAAAATATTTCAGCTGTTTTGCAAAGACATAAAAATCAGTGATATGAGAAAACGCTGTGTTGAAGCATCTTGAAAATCTAACCCATGATCTTTTTTCTCATTATGAAGAATATTTTACAAAAATATCTCCTTCAAGTAGATGCAGCTGCCTGCATCCAGCAAGCAAGAGGTATAAAGCCTGCCCTCAGACAGCATTTCAGGCAGCATTTAATAAAATCCCAACGATTTGAGTGCTGTTTGCCACACCATACAGTGTTTCCAGGAGTAGATCTAAACATTTAGATATAAACATCTCTGTGCTGTTTAAAAAATCTTGAAGTGCTGAGAGTGTGGCTGTGTTTTGCCTGATCTGAAATTGCAAATCTGAAAGGAAATGGGGAGAGAAGGGGGATGGAGTGAGGCTGTAAGAAACACAATGAAAACCAGCAGCAGCACCCAGACAGTCCAGCATGGATTTTATACAGTTATGGATTTACACATTAAAATATTAACATGGTGTCTCTGGCAAAATTCATTCATGGCAAGTCAAAGACACCATGGCCACATTTGTGTCCAGAATTTAAGAACAATTATCTTTATTTCTCTTTGCTTCTTTTCATAGTAACTTTGACCCTCATACACCACTCTTTTTCAAAGCATGTTGAACATCTTTGAATTGTTGTGATGTTTTGAGACATTGCTGAAAAAACAACACAGCAGCTCTGTCTGCTGCCTTAAAGAGAAGGAATTCTGGCAATTTTTAAAACTCCATTAATACGAAATAACCCTGCTCTGGGAAGGATTTCACCTCTGTTCCCTCTTTTGCAGGCACTGTCATTGCAGCAGCATTTCTCCACACCACAGCCATGGCCACGACCAAAATAACTGTTTAAATGAAACCATCTGGATTCTGCATGGATGAATTTATCTTGGGAGGTTTTCATGAGCAGCAGCAAAACATATCTAGAGATGGGTGAGACCTGGCACGTGTCAAAATAAAACAGCGACATTTTAAAAATTTCTCACCATTTCTGGGAAAAGGAAATCAGAAATGGTAAAATGAGAGGGTTTAGGTGTTTTATTACAAGGCCAAGACACTCCAGCTTTATAGCTCTGATGGCTATAGTTGCTGAAACAGCACTAAGAAGCATTTTGAACTAACCATAAGTTGTTCAAATACTGATGAATTCCATGTATTTGAAACACTTCCATTTCAGTAAAAGCTTACAAGTACACTTTTCAAAGGGTCCATTTTGCTTCCAATACACAAGTTAATACATATCTAGGCTCTCAGGAGCATCATTAATTTAGAGAAAAATCCAACCAAATCACAACACTGTTCATTTTTTATTATCATTGCTATTTTTTAACCTTATATACAATCAGTTCCAAAATCAGTTGCTTTTCAGTAGCATGCACTTTCAATTTTTGTAACATCTGGGTGTTAAACTTAGAGAAAAATTGTCCATTAGTAGGACACTGTGGTGTTTATTTGTGTTCTATTTACTTCAAAAGGAAAGAGCACTCATATTCATCCAGAAAGCTATAATAATTTGGTACCAGGACAAAACTGCTGAGGAAACCAAAGATGAACCCTCCAGATATTTGAATGGTAAAGGAATCTTCTCACAATTGAACATACTTATGAATAGATATTTTTGGTTTTGTCAGCTGTTTTCCCTGAGTAACAAAAGTGGCTCTTTGTGTCTCAATAGTCTCAATAAAATCATTCTTAAAAGTGAATAAATAAGGATAAAACTAGCAGGAGTCTTCTCATTAATTTTGGTGGAATCAGGATATAATGAGCTTGTCTTTTTAAAGGATCAGGATCCAGGGACATATGGAAAATCTGCATTTACATTTGTGCATGTACTTTTATATCTTCTAAGTGACCTATACCATCAATTGTTCTGCTTATTTAGAAAATGGGATTTAAATCAGTTTTTCTCTGTGTCTCATCTCTACATTCTCGATGTCCTCACCTCTGCTCTTACTTTCAGAGCTTTCTTACTTACTCTTACCTTAAAGCAATGCCTTTTCTGATCTCCTTCCCCAGCAGTAAAATTTCCTCATCACCACTCTTGTCCACCACTAGCAAGTATGTCCTTGGCAATCTGCACGCCAGCAAGGGTTTAAAATGCAAACATATCCATTTCTCCCTCTAAAGCTGGCTCTGTCTTTGGAAACCTTGTTTTTTTCTGTGAAAGTTTCACAAACAAAATTCCATGACACTGAATTATACCTTACTTTAGTTAGTCTGCTAGTGGAATGGACAAAAATACCCGTTTTTTCATTTCTCCAGCAGCCCAAGGGCTGTAGTAAGACAACAGTGCCTAAACTTGAAGTGTCCAAGGCCAGGCTGGACAGGGCTTGGAGCAATTTGGGATAGTGGGAGGTGTCCCTGCCCCTGGCTGGGGGGTGGAATGGGATGAGCCTTAAGGTCCCTTCCAAGCCAAACCTTTCTGTGACTCTGTGTCCACAGCAAGCACACTGAGCTGTTCTCTGTAGGGTGAAAGGTGTTCACACAGGTCCCGACACTGCCACAAAATGCTGCACCCAGCCTCACAGACTGAGGAGCCCCAGCAGCACAGACCTGACCTGGGGCACAGGGCAGAGCCTGAAACCAGCTGGCAATGCTCCAAGTGTGACTCTAAACAAGGAATCGTCACCCAGGAGCTTCCAAGGAGCTCCATGGTGATCTGTTCTCAGCTGTGTAACATCCTTCCTGGAAGAAACATGAAATAATTTCCTAACAAAGCAGCAGCTGGCACAGCACAGCAGAGTGATAACGGAGGGACAGCACTGCTCACTGCCAAGGAGCTGACTGGGCAGAGGCAGGGGAGTCCCAGGCACCTCAGCAGGGCAGGACTGAATTCCCCAGCTCCATGGGGAACGTGGCAGGGCTTTGTCCTGGGGGTCAGAGATGCTCAGACAGGTTTGGGATCGTGGTGGTTCCTCGGCTGAGCTTACACACAGGGAGGCACACAGGGCTCCTGCCCTGGATCTGCTGGATCTCAGACCCTTGGCAGTGCCTGGCAGAGCCCAGTGCTTGCTCCCTGTCCTTTTTGGGGTGCCAGCCCTGGCACAGCCATCAGAGTGAGCCTGTCTGCTGCCGAGTACCATCCCCAGGGGCAGGGACACACTGTCCTTCCATGTGCCCTGCCTCCCCAGGGCCCTGCTGGGATTTAAAAATATCCTTTCCCAGACTCTTAGCAAAGACACAAATCTTCTGGTTTGCAGTTTAACTCCTAGGGCAGCCCATGATAAAAATGCTGGGAAGCTGCATTTGGACACCAAAGACATAAGAATTCCAAAGGCTTTGCATGGAATTTCACATTGTATCTTTATTTTTAAAAGATAAGGGGAAGCTGTGCAGGGAAATACCACCCTTCAGAACCCACCCACTACAGCCTAGCATCAGAAACAAAATGCTGAGCTAGAGGAACCTTGGTCTGAACCTATTTTTATGTTCCTCTTCAGTTGTACACAATGTCTGAGGGTTGTTCTGTAGCAAAGGATGCAAATGTTCCTGTGCTCCTGGCATTACTGGTGCAATTCCCACTGGAGGGCCATGTTAAATTTAGAGCCCACAATTCATAAAGGATGCTGACAAGTTGCAGAGAGTTCAGAAAGGAATATGAAGGATGGAAAAACAGCATTTACAGCTGCAGGAGCTTCATCTATTTAGCTTGTGAAGAGAGGAGTTTAAGGGATGACTTGGTTAAAGAATATCAGTGCTTACAAGGAGAATTAAATGTTGAGATCAGGGTCTTCAATTAGCACAGGAAAACCTTGACACTGAAAACAGGCAAGTCCTGACTGGAAACATGAGGCACATGTTTACCACTGTAAATAATGAATTTATTACCAAAGCCAGAGCTGAAGCAGACAGGATGACTCTTCATTACAGAGTTTTTTAATAACATTTGAATGCTTTTTTCCTGAAAAGACATGTTGAAATTCAAACAAGCACAAACAGAACCAGCCTTGTGACCTGTATTATCCAAGGGAGCAAACAGTAATGCTTCCCTTTTTTCACATTCATAGCCTTCTCTCCCTTCCACCAGCAGTCCTGACAGTAATTCCAAGTGTGTAACAGCTGAGAGCATAATTCTGATCATAGATCCTCCTGGCAGATCTGCTCTGTGTTTGTGCAAGCACCAAGCAGATCTCTCATCTCTCTGCCAGGAGCCTCTCACATAAAATATAAAGCCATAAAATACCATTGTAGTGACACTGGTGCTCTCTCCTCACTGCCTGAAGCCAGGGGCCAGCACAAAATCCACCTCCTCACTCCCCTCCTCCTGGTGCCCACCAGCAGCAGAGAATCCTCTGACACGCCCTGGTCTGAGCAATTCCAACCAGCCCTGAGTTATCCATCCTGCATTTCCCTGATATCCAACCAGTCCTGAGTTATCCATCCTGCATTTCCCTAATATCCAACCAGTCCTCAGTTATCCATCCTGCATTTCCCTGATACCCAACCAGCCCTGAGTTATCCATCCTGCATTTCCCTGGTATCCAACCAGTCCTGAGTTATCCATCCTGCATTTCCCTAATACCCAACCAGCCCTGAGTTATCCATCCTGCATTTCCCTGATATCCAGCATCCACTCTGCTGTAACCCACTCCTCTGTGTCCTATCCAACAGGATCACAGAGAACAGATTATTCCCTCTTTTGAAGGCGTTTAAGATCATTTTCATGCCTCACTAAAGTCTCCTCCTGACTTGACAGCACCAATTCTTTCTCCCTTTCCTGAGAGGCCACAGCTCTCATTAGTTTTTGCTGCTGGGTTCCTTCCAAGTGATCTCCTCCTGGACAAAACACCACCCCCCAAAACTCCACGTGGGGGTACAGGCCTTCCACAAACACACAGCAAAACCCCCAAGCTCTGTCACGTGTGCCTGAGAGCAGAACTTGGCCCTCTTTTAATCCCATTGCCTTTATCAGCCATATAATGTTCTGCACATTATCACCCCAATTATAGAGGCTTGTAGGTGATAATGAGATTGCTCTGGATATATTCCAGCAAAGCACATTCTAGGTTTTACTAACTTCATTAACCAAGAAAAGCTGGTTAATGGCTGAAAAGTGCAATGATGCACATAATCACACCAGTTGCTTTGCTACTACAATTATATTATTAAGATGGATCTTTGAGGTACAATTTTCATGTATAATTAGTGGGTTATCCCTTCAGGAAAAAAAAAAAAGTAATTCAAAAGCACCCAAAGGTTTGAGCAAAGTAGTTCTTACTGAAAACACAAATGAAGTCATGCTCTCAGGTCAGACTCTGAATGGGATTTGTGAGAAAACAGGAGTGCAAGAATTTAGAAAGTTAACACAGGCTCCTCGAGGATGTGAAATGCCAAAGTTGCAAAAATCCACTGGCACACACTGGGAACACCCAAACCCAGTGGTGTCCATGGGTATCCAGGCTGTGACTTCTGAGAAGACAACAGAGCCCAGAATGTATCAGAAATGTAAAACATTTAGACTGATTAAAAAATTATTTCTCGGTGTTTTAAAGACTTTTGTATTCTTTAGCTGTTTATTTTCTAGGGCATCACTGTTCTTCCCAATAGAGGCAACTTCAATTTCAGATCAAGAAACCAGCAGCACCAAGCAGGCAGGACAATGGAGAATCCTCTGGTTACTCCTTTACCAAATAACAAAAGAGAAAATGAGTGTAAATTTGCACAAGCAATTTCCAAGTGCAAGCCTGATTTTTTTGATTGTTTTTCTCTTTCAGCTAAATTGTGCTTATCAGCTTGACAGAAAATGCAAAGACTGCTTTTTCACTAGGAATTTTTTACTAATTTAATCAAGTTGTCAGGAGAAATGCCATTATCCTCACCATGTGAAATTAATATATCAGGAACTTATCTACTGTCTTGCCTGTGTGCATGACATTTATATGGATCATTGCAGCTAATACATATATATCTCTTCTGCTTGGTAAAATTTCACACAATAAAAAACCTCCAGAACTGAATTTTTGATTGTCTAAAAGTCCTTGAATTTGGCTGGCTCTGCCAAGGAGCTTAGCAGGAGACTTTGCTGGATTTAATCAGCCAGACAGACCTCAGAAATTCTGCTGGAATTCTTGTTGCTATTAGAAATATGCACTAGCATTTGCTAGTTCAGCTCAGAACTGATTCAGAAACTCAAAGCAATAAATCTTCATGCAGGCATTGAGCTCTCTCAAGGATATCCTGGAGCAGTGATTTTTTGGAGAGGAGGAATACATAAAGGAATGTAGAGTGTCTAGCCAAAATTTTATTTGAAATACTCTTTTCAGTGAATCCAGAGACTTGTCCAAAACAGAAAACCTCTGATTTTTCCCAAACACATTGACTTGTGTTCCACTTCCAAGAGAGCAGGGGCAGCAGGAGATGAAACCAGTACACAAACTCTTGGCCACCCCCTTTAAGTAAGGAGGATTTTCATCACTGATGTCAAACAGGAGTTCAGTCTGCACTGAGAGTCACCAGGACATCTTTCTGTGCCTTAAGAGCTCCATGGTCTCCTGAAATCTAACAAAAACTGCCAGCTTTGAGAAAAACTGCAGGTTTTCTGCCACAATAAGCACACCCTTAATGTTTGCTGGACTGGAGTTTCATTTATTATTACCCTGGAGTTAAAGGAAAGAGTGAAACAACATTACCTGCAGGTGAAGCCCACTGACACTCCAAAATTCAATGTGTGAAACCTCCAAAACACCCCCAAGAGGCACAAACCTGACACAGCTGCTGGGGCAGACTCTGACAGAGGCACATGATAACAACCTGCCAGGACAATAAGCTCCAAAGATGAAGCCCTGGCTGCAGAGGAGTGCAGCAGGCTGGGATTTTACCCTCAGCATCCCCAGATGCACAGGCCAGGTCCCAGGGTGGGGTCAGCAGGTGCCACGAGCAGCTCAGCTCAGATCAGAGAGCTCCTGCTCCCCAAATGCTTGAGTCTGAGGTCACAGAATCACAGAATGGTTTGGGTTGGAGGGACTTTAAATCTTGTTCCAACCCTCCTGTCACAGGCAGGGACACCTTGCACTAGACCAGGTTGCTCAGAGCCTCATGCAGCCTGACCTTGGATATCCAGGGATATCCAGAGATATTCAGCAATAGTAAAGTTCAGTAATACAGACCTGATTTAATTCATACAAAACTGTAAAATTAACACTCTTCCTGTGCCATTTCAGGCTCTTTCAGAAGAACCTGGTTCTCCATTTCAACATGAGTCTGATTTGCTGTAAAGGGAAATCACATTTGACATTTAGGAACTGAAGTGCTCATAGCATTTATTACATTTCCCTCATATATTAATAAAATGCATTAACACAAACTGTTCTTCAACAAAATAAGAAACCAAACCTACCTTTCAGTTTTCATAAAAACCATTTGATTTCCTCATGAACAGTACATATGAATTTCTATGCCACTTTGACATCCCTCTCCATAAGTCAGTATATCCTCAGAACAAATATGGTGCTGCTGATAAACATTTGCCTCTTGGCTTTATTTGTATTCTGCTGCAGTTTGGATGGGCAAGTCAAAACCCTGGCTGGTTGTCTATGACCTTTGCATTCTCCTTTAAATTCCATGCATTTGCAAGAGATGATGGAAGAGCTGATAGTGTCTACTGTTTATCAGCCACGATAATTAGATTAGATACATTTTTGATTGTAAAAATAGTCTTGTGATGGATTTTTTTCTTATTTTTTACAGCTTCTATTTCCAACACTTTCAGCAGTGCTCTGAAGATTTTTAAAAGTGTGTCCAGGAAACACTTTGTCTCCTTCAGCTGACAAACTTTTCTGGGGGGAGAAGAAATTCAGTTTCTCTTCTCTCTGCACTGTCAGCCCCCAGAGCATGAAGTCTCCTCTCACCCTCTCTGCTGTCAGCCCTGGAGAGGGCTCAGCTGTCCCCTCCAGCCCCCTCACACCCCTGAGCACCCCTTCTGCTACAGCCACAGCCAGGCTGGGCACTCTGGGCTCTGCTGAATGCTCAGCTTCAGCTGCTCTTGGTTCAAGGTGCCATTGCTAGAGATAAAACAAGATAGGGGAAATGACAGCATTTTGCTGGAAATCTGAGCACCCAACAGCCTAAACAGAGCCATGTTTAGGTTGCCCATATAACTTTCTGCTGTGGTGAGCACATTACTTACTTGGTGACAATGATGTATTCTTGGAAGCACCTTTTATTTTCTGCTCTTGGCTCTTTCCAGTTGTGCTCCGAGGTGGAGCAGCAGTTCTTACAGAGCTGGCTAATGCTGTGTGCTGTTCTGCACTGTCAATGGTTGAATCAAACTGAGAGACAGCTAAAAATGCATCATATTCCCCAGCAGCTCTGTTGGCCTGGGTAAACACTTGCTGCAGTTACCTGGGGACTGTCATGTAACTCTAAAATTACTGATCTGGACAGTCACTCCTGCCCCCAGTGCAGTGAAGGTTGTGCTCTACACCTTGAGGAAGTTTGGTGCCCTGATAAAGAAACACCTGATGTGTTTGGTTATCTGAAATAGCCCCCTGGGCTCAGCACAGATCAGAGAAGGTGAAACCACCACTGCCTCCTTTGCAGTCAGACTTACACCTCCTTGAAGGATCAGCTGCTTCCACACAACAAAAGCAAAAAAAAAGAAGGGCTCCCAAAACCAAAGCCATGTTTTGTGGCTGGCTTTTACATCCCTAATCCTCCATCCCAGTGAGTTTTTTGCCAGTAAAAAGGGGCTAGGATGACTTCTTTATCCTTCTTACCAACACTGTCATGGCAGCTCAGGCCCTCCTTTTCCTGGAGTCTGGGAGACACCGTGCCTGGGATCCCCCACCTTCCTCACACCACTGACAAGGAGCAGAGGCTTCCTCCCTCGTGCAGCCCTCCCTTTGGAGAAGGGAAACACCAGAGGAATTTGTTCTCCCACAGGCACATCCAAGGCCCTGTGAATGCTGCCCTGGAACAGAGACTAGATGGGGTTAAAGAATAAAGTAGGGATTTATTAAGAGGTCTCAATGGATCCACCTTGGGTAGCACAACTCAAAATGGTCACAAAATGGACGACCAGTCATGAGGTCTCACACTTCTATAAGTTTTGGCCTATTAGCATATTGGAGCTAATTGTCTAATTACAGCTTTAAGTTATGAAGTCCCATCCTTCTTGTGTTCTCTCCTTAGTCCACCGTTGTTTCTGCTCTTGGGCTGAGATCTGGATTGGCTATCTTTGGGTCCCCAGCTAGAGAAGGAATTGTTTTGTCTACTTATTCTACGAAGAGAGCTTACTATCCCCTAATATGAAGCCCAGACTTACACACTAAAGCAGAACAGATTCTGAAAAATATAAAAGCTAAAACCTGAGGCATCACATCAAACATCAGCACTGGGGCCTCTGAGCAGACCCCAGGCTGAAGCTCTGCTTCCATCACTTGTGTTTGTATCCTCCACTGAAACCTAACTCGCCCATGTGAGTCCCACCAGCTGCTTCCAATCTTCTGAACAGGATTGCTCAGTGCTGTAAATTTCAGCTTTCCAAACACAAGCATCATCTGTTAAGCCAAAAGCTTTAGATAGGATTGCTGAACACTAGGCTGGGAGTCCAAGCAGCACAGGGCAGATCTTCCCTGTGTCAGCAGACACCTCGTGTATTTTCAGTGCTGTCAGAAACAAACCACTCCTTGATATTCCAGAGAGGGGGAGAAAGTCTTCCAGAAGTGGTGGTGAAGCTAATATTTTAAAAAGACCCTTCCCAGAACTTGCCAGCCTCCTGGGGGAGCTTGTCAACATCTCCCACATTAAATGAAAGCCACTTTAAAATCCACAGGGGTTTTGAAGAAAAGCTGGAACATATCAAAGCTGCTGGGATGGCAAGCTTCACAACGTGCACAATACATCAACACTTACAGGCAGTAAATCCTCCCCAGCCTCAGGGGAGCTCACAGCCCCCCAGAGTGAGCCCTTTCCTAATGTATCTCTCAAATGAACTGCTAATCTCCTCTCTAAACTTGACAGCTGTCCTGCCTGCACTCAAACCCCTCTGTGCTTAAATCCTTCTATCATTCTTGTTAAGTCACTTGTTAGATCATTTTTGCTTTAATACGAAGAAAGAAATCTTTCCTCCAACCCCAAACAAAGGCCTCACTCACCTGCAGCTGGCACATCCACAGATTTCATACATATATGTGTGTGTGTGTGTATTCCCAGGAGCAATCCTGGACTTTACAAATTCCTGTGGCCAGTGGGAGCTCCCCCACCAGTCTCCCCAAGCAGATTTCTCAGACCCCAGCAGATCTGGTGGCTTCCTGTGCTCAGATCAGCTTGAATTTCTGACATGGTTTCTCTCTGGTCTGAGGGAGCAGAAAACTTTCCCCTTGGCTGGGCAGAGTTTGGCCCGTGGTGTTGAATTCACAGTGCCAACAGCTATTTGTCACTCCTGCTCCAGATGAGAGTTTGCCAGCACTGCTCTGCAGCCCTGCCACAAGAACTCATAAGAGACACCACCAAGACAGCTGTGCTCTTACACTGCCCAAGCCCTGACAAGGGTTGCCTAAAGGGTACTTTGGCACAGTCAGAAATAATCCCAACCTCCAGCTGAGGACAAAGCAGTAGTTTTTCATGCAGTTCTCAGTGTTTCAAATGTAGAACATTTCAAAGCACACCAAAACACCAATCCTTCCTAGAAGCAGCTGCTTGTCCATTAGCTCTTCTTGACCATATATTTTGTTTACTGCTTGAAACTGATGAAGAGTTTCACCAAGACATTGATTCATTCCAATGTCAACAGTGGGATTCCCTGCTCTTGCACCAGCACTGTGGCTGGGTGACCCCAGTCGGCTGGCATGAGCTTGGTGCAGGTCTGATGATGCCTGACAGCTCTGCAGGGACCTGAGTGGAGCTGTTCAGTATTTGCTCAACACCTGGAACATGCAACACCTGGTCCATGGGCAAAAGTCTGGACAAAGAAAGTAATGAAATAACTCCTGCAACATACCCCAAACCCTTGGATTGCCAAGGCACGTGAGCTCTGCTGAGCTGTTGGTCAAACAGAGGATGCTGTTACTGCAGTGCTGGTGACAGGTGTCTATCCTTCACAACATTTTCCCAGTGAAGATATTTTTTTATGCTGCTCCAGGTTCTTCATCACTCCCTGCACTGGCAGTGAGGGGAACAGGGCCATTTTCCTCTCTTCCTGTAGCTACATACACTGCTACAGTAGTGATATGAAATTATTCACTCTGCCTCTTAAAATGTCTACAGAAGATGAGATACAACAATTGCTCCAGGAAGCGATGCTCAACCACTCTGACTGATCACCCTGTGCCCTGTCACCCATCTGTTACCTCTGCCATTCCCTGCTGCCTCCAGTGCAAATCAGGCCCTGAAACACTCCACTGAAGAGGGCAAAGGTCTGTCACATAACTGCATCTCAGAGATGAGCTCTGGGCTCAGCCTGACACCCCATAACTGTGAAATGTCCCTGTGGCCACCCACTGCAGAACCGTGTCCCACACAAGCATGGTCTGGAACAGAACTTCCTCTGTGAATGTCTTCAGTACTGAAAAGATTTCCAGCGAGTTCCAGCCAGAGAATTCATGCTCTGAAACACTGCTTCCAGCCAGCTCTACTCCCTGCAGCCATCCTTGTTGTTCCCTGGTCCTTGATACACCCACTTCCCAGGCACTTCATGAGGCTGGGGAGACTGATCCAGCCTTGTGGTGCTGGATCCAGCCCCTGGGGAGGTATTCCTGATACCTGAGCTTATGAAACCTGCCCATTTCAGATGCAAACACATTGGAAAGCTGCTTTACCTGCCAGAGGAGCATCTGTTAGACTGACAAATCAGGGCCGTGCACAGGGGAGACAGATTTACTTCTGACAAAACTCCACCCATCCTGCTCAGCCCAGCAGCTCTCACCAGGGGCTGAAAATTAATAGGATCTTTGCATTGTCAGCTCCTCTTGCCCAAGAGGAAAAGCACACCTGATGTTTCCCAAAGGCGGATCTGGTTCCTGGGTGGCCTGACTGGATGGGAACCATCAGGGGCAGCAAAGGGGGCTTGTCCTGCAGCACGGCACCTGCTTTGCAAGGACTGACCCCTCACTGAGGGGTGAGGGCTGGGCCACCAAAACCTGGGCTCAGCAGGCCCAACAGGTGGGTGCTGCGGGACACTGCTGCCTGTCCTGCTGCCCAGGGTGCCTCTGCATCCACCCACTGCACACAGAGCACTCACAGGCACAGTGTACTTCAGGTCCATCCCTTTCGAGGGTTGCATATTCCAGACTGGTTCCCCATACCTGAGCAGCACTCCAGTGAGGGCACGTACATCACCTGAGACCCCAGCCAAACCTTCTCTAATTTAATTAATTAAAACCCACTTCTAACAGGGGTGCAAAGAAGAAACCACCTCTGCCCCACACAACTTTTTGGCACCAATGGGAAGGCACCTGCTGCCCTCCATGAGCTTACAGGGCTCGCTGGAGCCTCTTCCCACCCGTACAGCGCTAAACTTGTTCTGTCCCCGCATCGCTCTGCTGCGGGTGGAGATTCCTCCCGGGCCGGGCCGCGCGGAGCGGCACCGCCGCTCCCCGCGGGGCCTGTGCCTTGTCGGGTCCGGCTCACACGGGCTGCTCCCGGATCATCATGCGGCTCCGCTCCCGGTTCCGCTCCTGATTCCAGNGCTCCGCGGGGCCGCGCGCTCGCAGAGGCGGCGGCGGGAGCGGGGAGCGGGGGCGGCCCCGGAGCGGAGCGGACGGTGCGCCCGGCGCTGCCCCGCACCGCGCTCGAGGGAGGGGCCGCTCCCATGGAGGCATTCCCGGGCACCAAGCTGGAGCAGCACCGGCACCTCCCGCCA
>VXBC01001243.1:91414-126817 GCA_013399945.1 Ploceus nigricollis | reverse complement strand
AAGGAGGCGGTGGCCCTCTACACCACGCACATCCTCAAGGGACCCGACGGCCGCGTCCTGTGCCCGGTGCTGCGGCGCTACACCTGCCCCCTCTGCGGTGCCAGCGGCGACAATGCCCACACCATCAAGTACTGCCCCCTCTCCAAAGTGCCGGCGGCCCGGCAGCTCCGGCACGCCCGGACCGCCCTGGGCAGGAAGGGCCGCTAGCGGCCGGGACCCCCGCCGCTGACACTGCCCCGGGGCAGCCGCTGCGCGCTGGAACGCGCGGAGCCCGGCGCCGGGCCCGGGGACTGCGAGGCGGAGATGCGCTGTGTTTGTTTATTGTAAGAAAAAATATATCTATATGTGATTTTTATGGAGACGGCGAGATCTGACTGGGTGGTGTGCGCGGGGGGGCCCGAGGGTTGAGCCCGCGGCCGGGGATGTGGCGGGGGTCCCCGGTGCCCGCGGCGGGGCAGCGCCGCCTTCTGCCGCCCGCCCGGCCCGAGCGCTCCGTGCCGGCGGAGCATCGGGCGGGAGAGCTGTTCTTCGTCGCCAGTTCATAGTAGGGTGTTTAATTAGGGTACAACACTTCAGCTCTTAAAGCAAACATCCCAGCGATTCCTGCCCTCGGTAATTCACACCTGCCTCCCGAAATCGCAGTATCCGAGCGAGCAGTCGCTCTTCCTCTCGTGGGCACCGATGGCGCTGGTCTCGCAGGTCCCCGTGTCGAATACTCAGCTTTAGGGAAGGTCTGAGGGGAGAAAACATCCAAGTGCGTGTTTGAAAACGTGATGACTCTGGGCTAGAGTGCAAACCGAGCCCTTTCTGCTGACAGAAAGGCAGTAAGGTGGCAATGGAGCAAGCTTTGAGGCAGCTGTGTTTGTGGTGGAGAATGGGGGAAGCCTGGTGGAAAAGACCTGGACAAAGCAGAAAGCTGTGACTGTAGGAGAATGGAAGAAAGGGAGGTTGTTTATTTTCAAGAGTTCAGAGAATGTGGCTTTAACTCTTTGCAAGTAGAAGAGATCTACCCATGTGGATAACAAATATCCTTAACACTACACAGACTGTACAAAGCATGAGAATTAGGCTGAAGTCCTGGGCTACTCTGGGTGATGGCACTTCCTTGGTACTGAATATCAGCCAGGGCTATATCACTTCTAATCCCCAAGAGAAAATGGCTCTTTTTTTGTTTTTGTTTGGTTTGTTTGTTTGTTGTTTTGGGGTTTTTTGTTTGTTTTGAGGTTGTTTTTTGTTGGGTTTTTGCTGTTTTGGTTTTTGTTTTGGTTTGGTTTTTTGGGTTTTTTAAAATTTTGTTTGTTTTGGGTTTTTTTGTTTTGTTTTTTGTTACCCAAAAGTAGGACAAGGAGCAGCAGCAGTTTGGAGTTTAAGAGTACTCTGGAGCAGAAAGATGGATGCTGGAGTTTTCAGTGCAGGGGGTCACACTGCTGTGCAGCAGGGAGGTGAAGAGAGCCTTGTGGAGGAGCTGCTGGGATATCACCGGGAAGATGAGAAAGGAGATGGGTCCTGAGAGAAACAGGGAACTAGGAAAGTGAGGAATAAATCAACACTTGTGTGGTTTCCTTTTGAAAAGCTGCTCAGCAGGGTGGCAGATGGGGTCAGGAGAGCAAGACAGTCAAGAATGGAGTCAAAACATGTGTGGGATGGGCTGGGGATGAGGACCCAGGGTTCATTATTCACTGCTGTTGACTCCCAGCCACAGCAATTAGGAGGGAGAAACTGATTTTGTGTGGAAGTGTTCCCTTAAATCTCCATCAGATGGCTCCAAAGATGGTGTCAGGTCTAATTATCAACTGCAGTGGGGTTTGCATTAAATAACACTCAGTGGCTGCAGCTATCCTTGTGCCAGCCTCCCTCTCCTTGTGCTAAATACATTACATTTTGTCTCTTGCTCTACGGGGAGTGCACCACAGGCTCTTCTAAGCTGTTAAAGTTAGATGTGCTTGGTTTTGTGATTCCTGGTCCACACAGGTTTAATCTGTGTCCACCACACGTTAGAACTGAGCTCCAGTGTGATGCTGTGGGAAGAGTTTTCTTCTGTACTTTTGTTACCTCCTTGTGGGAAGTTTGAAGATCCTTATATACATTTTATTGCAGTTGACTGTTACTGGACACAAAAGCAAGAAAGATCAAAGAAAATCTGTCTCGGGTGTTTTCTGAGGGTTAAGTGGCCGGGCTGGATTGGAGGTGTTTGCCATGTCCCTGCCCCACCTCTCTGCTCTTTGCATTAAGCTGCTGTGCAGTACCAGCCCTATAGCAAGCCTGAAATCCCTCAGGATAATCCTGTGTCCTGGATGGCACTGGCCTTCTGCAGAGCCTGTGTAAGAGGAAAACTTGTGTCCACAGCCTGTGCTGCTGCCTGTTGCTCCTGGATCTGTTCTCCAGGGAGCTGAGCCTTGCTCTGGAAAGGCCAAGAGCTGCCTGGCCTCGCTGCTACCCAGCCCTGGGCATCTCATCAAAGGCTTAACAGGTAAAGTGGAAGAGTAAGAGCTTCAAGACCAGTTGAGGGTGGGGGAGGTAAAAAAAAACCAAACAAACAAACCTCAGACTATTGCAGAAAGATGACGAGATTCAGCAAAAGCCAGTCTGACAGCAAGGCTCTTCAGTTACTTTATGTAATCATTCAACAGGACAATTTGTCCTTTAAAGATTTACAAGCATGAGTCTAACTAAACCTTAAAGGATTTTTTGACTGGGTTTTTTGAAGTAAGCTCCTGTGATTTCTGGCATACCAGCACGCTCCTTGTGGCACCGAGTGAGCATAAACATGCTTGTTCTTGGTCACTCTGAAAAGGTTATTACAATAGACACTGTTTGTATTGCTACTTTGACTCCTTAAATACAGGGAACCATTTGCATTAGTAATTTAAATGAACAGCAAAGAGCTTAATCTGAAATCCATAAAAAGTGAGATACTATTTTCACTCTTCTACAGGCATTTGCAAATCAAAATATTATGGTCACCTGTTTAAACTTGTGCATGTAAGCCATGGAATCTTTTCTATAGTGATAGTCTGGCAAGAGGGGTGAACACAATATTGGATAATCATCCTCAGCTGGTGCTAGTCTTGGCAAAAAGCAAGCTACTTCTAATTAGAAACTACTTTCAGATGTATAGGTAATTTGATTCAGCTGAAGTCAGGTAAGTCTGTGCCCATCTTTAGTGGAAATTCTGTTTGGGCAGGTTGCTGTCAGTCTGCTGACCAGTGCCTCACGTAGATGCCATGGGACCAAACCACAACAGCTATAAAATGTTTTTTTTTTTTTTTTTTTTGTGCCAGTTTGACCCACTGGATATATATAGATTAATTTTTACTGGAGATGAGTTGCTAAGAGTTGCATGGGGAGGAAGATATAATTCTAAAATGACTGTTTTCTGGACAAAACAAGTGATTCACTAAAAATGGAACAAGGTTTAGCAAAGCCTCCTGCCCAAGAGAGAAAGGGCTAACAGAACTTAAAGTGCAGCAAGGGAGGCTTTGATTAGTAAAATGCAGTGAAATAGTTTTTAGAATTTCCATCCTACTGTAATTAAATGCATTAATTTTATTTAAGAGGAGGACCAGACAAAGTGTAGAGCACTTCAGCTGCAGCTGGTCCTGCCATGGCAAAAAGGAAGAACTGGGTGTTTTTGTTACACCACTTGAGCGTCCACTTCTTGCAATGCTGCAGTAAACCAGAGGGTGGGCACTAGTGCCTGAACAACAGGTACATTTTGGATCTTGCATTTCACTGACCCAATGCCTTCCCTTTGTAGGCTGGCACCATTCAGCAGTACCCTTTAGCCACAGGAGGAAAACTTGCTTACATGCAGCAGTTCCTGCCAATGACAGCAGCCCAAGGATAGGAAAATGACAAAGATATCTTTCATTTACAGCAAGACAAGCCTTCCAGTACTCTTGCTGCCTGAGATGCCTCCTGGCTGCCCACCAGCCCACCCCAAGGTCCTCCTGGTCCTCCTCATGGGCTCACTGAGGTCACCAAAGTCATGACATGTCCTGGGCTGCAGTTGTGGCTGTGCCCAGTCAGGAGTAACACCACTGCACCCTGCCAGTTCTCAAAAATATGGATTTTGTAAAAAAATATTAGTTGTTATAGGTAAAGCACTCTAGAGAAAGCTTAAATATAATGCAAATTATGCCCCCCTTCTGCTGAGGACCCTGCTGGCCCTCAGTCCTTCCCATGGGCTGGGTCAGTGTCTGGACTGCTCCTGCAGCAGGAAGGAAACAGCACTTTTCATACTGACACTGCCTTGCTGGAGATTTATTTTAATGCAGCAACATTTGCATCCATTCAAACAGCAGCAGCCTTAAGTTCTGCCTTCTAAATACAGCCTGTGACAGTTTGTATTCTTCTAAGGTTCACTGAAAAATTTAGCTGTTTAAGGGAATGTGACTCAAACAAGGCCAAGACTGACGCAGAACTCATTTGGCTTCATCAGCATTTTCAGGTAACCAGATTTTGTGCTCATGTTTAATGACTGCAGGAGATGGAGGTTTGAGCTGTTGGATTTGGTCAGCAGAGGTTTTTGATCACTGTCAGTATTGTGTCTAAACAAATCAAGGAATAAAATAAACACACTGGCATGCCTGCAACGCTCACATCTCCCCAGCCTCTTCTCAAGCTGCCCAGTCCTGAGAATGTAGCACTCATTGACAACATTACCACAATCTCAAATAATGCTAATTAATAACACAGATTGAGAAACAGCTTTAGCTGGTGCAGGGATGACTAACATTCATCCTGGTGTGAAAGTGTCTTTGTGTGGATACAATTAAAACTGTGTACTGAGGGTATAATCACTATTTACATATTACAAGGCTGGAGAAAGGCAAATGTTGTGTCTGTTGTTGATAAAAGGCTGAAAGGACCATCTGAGAGAGCACAGGCCAGATGGTATCACTTCAGTTCCTGGGAAAATCAGAGGAAATTCTTCCAGAACGTCTTTTTGGGAGATGCAGAAGATGACTGGGAACAGCCAGAATGGAATTACTGAGAGTAAGCCATGCCTGGCTCACCTGCCTTCTATAATAAAATATCTTTGTGGATGAGGGAAGGACCACTGGATGTTCTTCATCTCAGCTTTAACAAGGCTTTCAGCACTGTCTCACACAATGTCCTCGCACCCAGCTCAGGATGCTACAGCCCACACAACAAAGGGGGCAGAAAAACTGGCTGGATGTCCAGGCTCAGCACTGTGGGCAGGGGGCTGGGCTGGAACCATCCTCCAGGCCTGGAGGCAGCCACAGGATGACACTGAAGTGGGATCCCAGCCCACACACCTGAGACAGGGCTGCTGGCCAAAGGGATGGACAGGAGCCTGCTGAATTCAAGAGGGAGCAGGGCAGGAGCCAAGGAAGGAGCCCCTGCAGTGGCAGGCTGGGGGCTCAAACACCTCTGGGCCCTGGCAGGGGAAAAGGTGAGCAGGAGCCAGCAGATCCCAGGCTGTTTGAGCTGGGCACTGGACTGTTTGGGCCTGGATCCCAGCCTGTAGAAGGGAAGTGTCCCCCTTAGTTCACCTCATCTTCCCTGTGTGCTCTTTGGGGTTCCATTCCCCCCCATACAAGGACTCAGCCAAATTTGAGTTCAGCAGAGGACCAACACAGTGTCCAGGGGCTGGAGCACACACCTGGGAGGAAAGGTTGAAGGGACAGGGCTTGTTCAGCCTGGAGGAAGGAAGGGTTTTAGGGGGGACCTCACAGCAGTCACCCATTTCCTACTAGGAAGTTATCTGGAAAATTCCAGCTTTCCACAGTAGCACACAGTGAGCAGAGAGACACAGGGTAGAAGCCAAAAAAGAGAGGTTTAAACTTTTTGAGGGCCACAAAAATGACTAGAGAGCTGGAGCACCTCCCCTGTGAGGAAAGCCTGAGAGCTGAGGTTTTTCAGCCTGGAGAACAGAAGGTTCCACATAGCCCTAACTGTGGCCTTTGAAGGGGGGTTTTAGAAGGATGGGGACAGATTTTTTTGTGATAGAAAATGGGGTAATGGTTTTAAACTGAAGAATGGTTGATTCAGATCAGATAGAAGAGGTTTTATAACAATGAGGGTGGAAAACACTGGCACAGATTGCCCAGAGAAAGGGTGGATGCTCCATCCCTGGAAACATTGAAGCTCTGAGCAACAAGGTCTAGTTGAAGATGTCCCTACTCATTGCAGCTGAGGGTTGGACTGGATAACCTTTGGGGTCCCCTTCCACCCCAAACCATTCTGTGACACTGATTTTTCACTCTGGAGCAGGTGAGCACTGGAAGAGGCTTCCCAGAACAGTTGTGCAGTCCTCAGCCTCAGAGGTCTTCAAAACCACACTGGACAAACACGGTTCTAAGTACCACAGGAATTTCACAGCCAGCAGTGGAGCGAGCTCCTGGGTCCCCTTTAACAGCATCCTGTGACACAGAATGCAAGGACAGCAGGAGGTGGCTGAAAAACAGCAGCACCCCCTACTCCAGATCCAGTAAGCACTGTTACTGGATGGCTGCTGTTCTCTAGTTCCATCCTTTTAGGAACTATATAAAGAACTAAAAAAAAAAAATACTGTATTTTTAATGCTTGGAAAACACTACTTCTCTGAAGGAGTCCTGTGACTCAACCAGTAATGACATGACAGGATCCAAAGACACAAAAATCAAGCCCTGAGAAGATGGCTCTGAGAGGAAGTTTTTCCCCAAAAAACTACTGGCCCTGGATAACCCAGAAGAGGGCAGGAAAGGACAAGAGGAGTACAACCTCTGTTCACACACCAGGTTTCTCAGGGAGAAACTAGCCCAGGTGTTCTCACCTTCTCCTTCACCTGGCACAGAACAGGTCTGAGAACAGAAAATGTTTGTTCAACAGCTGTTCTGCATGAACACATGGTGCAGGACTCACCAAAAAGTCAAGACACTGCAGCAGCTAATTCCTTAACTTGTTTATTTATCATTGAAGAAACACACAGCAGCAAGTTCTGTGTTGGCTTCAGTGTGACCAGATTGTTCCTTGTTGTTACTGCACCCCAGCTTTGAAGTCAACACAGCCATTACTACAAATCACTGTTTTGGAAAGGGAAAGAATTGACCCTGAAGACAAAGAATTGGGGGGAAAATTGAACAATTTCTCCAAAACCACACATTTTAAATATGACAAATATTTATAAATCCTTGAAAGGCATGAATTATCCAGTAATGGAGAAAGCAGTTGTGATATTGGCAACAGAAAGTACATAGCCATATGCTTACCAAAACACAAATTGTAAAAGCTGCAAGTTTGATTTGTACACTGCAGCAGTGTGTACATTACTGGAACAATGACTGCGAAGTGGCCTCAGAGGCATTATGGATTCAAGTAAATCTACAGAAAATATCCCAGTGTAGCTAATTCACAATGTTTATTGTATTCAATTCAAATTTAAACAACTTACTGAATTTAGATAGTGATAAAATATCTCAGAAACCGCCTGCCCTCCCAAGTATCTATGTAAAAGAGGGCTTTTCTACTTTTTGGCTAATTATGCAAATTCTTTTAGCTCTGCTTTTTCAATAATTCCACTGTGTGAACAGAGGCGTTTTCAAATTCATGTCCTGTGACAATAATACCCCATTCCAAACTAAGAAAGACTAAAAATAAAAAGGGCAGCCTGTTTTTGGTGCCAAAGAGAAGCTGTGCTGAAGACAGCTGTTGGGCTTGCTTCTTTTTATTTTAGCAACAAATGACCCATGAAATAAGCATCATTTGAAATCTCAAAAACTGGCATTCAATTTCCAACCTTCTGCTGTGAGTTTTGTGCATGATCAATCTATATAAGTAATTAATTCATGCTTTCCTGTTACCTCAAAAACATTGGTTAAAGAATTCCAATTCAGAATGTTTATAAGCACAAATATAATCTGTGGATTCGATCAAATCAAAGCTAAAACATTGGTTAAACTCTGTGATTCCCACTTAACGTCGTACAGTGGTCCACCCTTCTTCATCTGTCTCGTTTTTAGTGCGGCGTACGGGCTCACGCTCCTTCTCTGGTTTCCAGGATCCCTTCTCCTTCTCCCCGTCCCTTTCCCGCTCTTTGGATGCTGCTGGGGGAGCAGAAGCTGGAGGAGCAGCAGGAGCAGGGGCCGACCGCCGCGCCGGTTCCCGTTCCTCGCCGCGCTCTTCCCTCCTGTCGTCAGCGCGTCGCCACGAGCTCGCTAGGGCGCAGGAAAAAATAAAAACAACTCAGTCATGCTCCACCAGCAGCCTGCAAGAGTTCCAACAAACAGCCCTGACCCTGGCAGTGGGATTTACTGATCCTCAGCCCTGCCAACAGGGAATACGATGACAACGGGCAAATATAAAAATAATTTTATAGGAAAGTAACAGCAGAACTACTCAAACCTCTTCTCAGGTTTGGGATTGTGGTGAGCAAGCCCAGTGTCATCTTTAAAACACAGTAACTGCAATAAGAATGTTCTACTGATGTACATGGTTTTATGGTGTAAAAATATATCCTTATATTAGCAGAATTAAAATCACCAAAGTGTCTCCTTAGAAATGCCTGAACCCTGAAAACAAAAATCCTGACTTAAAAACATCTGTGGAAAATGTTTAGGTGTTCGCTGTTATTGAAAGAGAGGAAATTGTTCTTCAGCCTGCTGGAATCAGAGGTAAAATAGCACTGAATTACATGACCTCACTGGTAACAGCATCCACCACCCTTTACTGCATGAAAAACTGTTCATTTCTACCAAAAGGATGCTAAGAGTTCTGCCCCAGCTGTGTGTGATCAAAGCTGTGGCAGATGCCAAGAAGTCAAATCCCAAAACTTCTTGATACATTAAAAAAAAAAAAATCCCCACACTAGAACACTCTGCCTTTCTGTCAGCAGCACTCCTGTGTTTGATGCCATGTTCTGTTCCAGCCTGCTCCCAAGAGCAGGAACACCCACATTTGGGGCAGAGACAAAATGAGATTCTGAAGGTAAGAATGCCAGAATTGGAAGATGCGGTGGTCCCACCAGGCTAAACGGATTTGCTGTTACTGTATTTTTAGAACACAGCAAAGGATTAATAAATATACAAAATTAATACAGGTCTGTCATCAAAATTAATACCATTAATAGAGTGAAACTCTCATTCAGAAATACTTCTGTCACATTTTAAGGGTTTTAAGCAAAGGGCAAGAAACTACTTTCTGAGATGCCTGTCTTGCTAATCTGAACACAAGGATACGTACACCCAGAACACAATCCTATGACAAGTGCGTACTTGAAATGTTATCCTCCTACTGTAGATGTGAAATGCTACTAAAATGGAAAAGAACACAACTACAAATAGTTAAGATTCCCTGAAGAATTCTTAATTATGCCAAAGGTGCTTTTTATTATTTTGTTTATGGAAAGGCAGTTTAAATACAGGCTGAAAATATAACCTATTCCCATGTGACCCCCTGCCAGCAGTGTCAGGAAGAGGGAGGCTCTGTGCTGGATGAAGGACTTTAGGGACACCAAAATGAACCTACGCTCTTCCCGCTCAGATCGGAGGGGGGGTCCTCTCCTGAGGGGCGGCTCCCTGTCATCGCCACGTCGGTCTCTCATGTCACGACCACCTCTGTCCCACTCCTCACGACGACTTGAATCTCTCCAGCTGGAAGTTTCCTCAGCTGGCCCTCTCCTCCAACCACCGTCATCCCTTCGGCCACAAAAAACATAAAAACTAAATGTTAGGATTTTTATCTTTGTTATGGAAAGGAGCAGTAATAAATCACAGCACGGATATTTACAGACCCAGTGGGTGTCTATTTAACATACTTCCAAAATTGGTTTTGTTTGTCTGGAGCCTAACATGGAATTTTCTTGATAATAGGTTAAAAAGAAAAATTTAAAAGCATTTTAAGTATTTTGGAATTCCTCCTGCAAACAGATATCATCCTAAAAATAACAAACCAAAAAGGCCCCAAAATGCCCCTATCCACTTGCTGCCCTAAAGTGCTTAGTTTCACACAAACTAACCCTTGTTCCTTTCACTCAGCAATTCCATGTTATTTCTGTACCAGCAGGGCCCTTTTTTCTTTTTGCAGAAACATTCTAGAAGTACTTAGAGCAGTCAGACCTGGGACGCCTGAAACGATCATCTCGATCAAAATCTCTCTCCCTGTCGAATTCCCGCTCCTTCTCATTTTCATCCCGATCTTTGTCTCGATCCCATTCACGGTCTCCTGAAGGTCTGGAGTCTCGGGGAGGGCCCCAGCTGTCCTCACGAGCCTTCTCTCGTTCTCTCCACCCCCCTGTAAGAAAGAAACACAGTCAAAGGAGTTGTGACTGACCTCTGATCTCTCTTGTAGACAATGCACCCTTTACTTCCATCACAGAAACTGGTTCTTCAAGTTCTGACTCCTGAAGATCCAACTCAAGATGTTTGTAAGAAGTTTGCACATGGGAGCCACAGAGAAAACACTGTGCAAGCTGCTAAATGTAAAGCCAGTAATGCACACCTCATGTCAGGGCTGCCTGGAACAGTCCAGCAGAGCTGGCTGCACCCTGCAGTTTTCAGCCAGAAACCACAAGGGTCTGGTGCAAAACAAGGGCAAGAAGAAGCAAAGGGTGTAGCTCAGACAGCAGATTCCTCTGTGAAAATCCACAAGTGAGGAGATTTTAAGGAAGCAGATTTTTAAAGAACTTACTGCTTTTTAAAGCACTACTTTAAAATGTGACTTTTGTTATCATCCACTTAACACAGTGCACTCTGCAATACTGCTCAGTTATTTATGAATGGGAGTTCTTTATTATGTAGCCTGCTTTGGTTTTAAAGAAGAAAAACTGGAGTGCAAGTTTTGATATTTATAGTAAGTTTTCTAAAGGCTCAGGTTATATAATTAGCATCTATGAAAGCTGACATGGCACCTGCCAATACATAAGTGAAAAGAACCAGGAAATCAAAATCATATCTAATATTCAAATGTCATCAACAGTTCTGAAAAGAATCAGAAACAGCTCTAGACACCATCAATGACACTTAAGAATAGAAATAAACAATACAAGAATAGGATAATTCAGATTTTAAGAGACCTCAGAAGGTCATCTAATCCAAGCTCTGCTCTAAGCAGGACTTTCAGGAAGTGTTAAAAACAAAAAGGGAATGTTAAAAACTTTATCTCTGTATACATAGAAAGGGCTTATCAAAACCACATCCACTTGAATGAAGTATCAAAATCTTCCTTTAGAAGGAGATTAACTTCAGACACATGGAAGGGGTAGGGAAAGAGTCCAAGGTGTGCTAATCTAGTGAGAATGCTCCCAGCAGAGCATTCAACTTGTATATTTTGGTTTGCACACAGGGAAGTGACCAGTGTTGAGTGTGTGACCATCACATATCTTCCAGAGAAGCGATTTATTTTTAATTCAACTAAACGAAACGTTTAATTATACTAAGTAGAGGAGTGTCCAATTAGCCAAATTAATCTAGATGTTTTCAGAGCTGATTCTCCCACCTCTGGCATCAAGTATGTTACATCCACTATCTATGAGGACAGCACACACTTTGGAGGGAGGATTATTGTATTACTGTGTTTTACCTGGTTTACCAAATGGTCTCCAAGGACCAGGCCTTGAGTCCTCACCGCCACGCCACGGGCCCCTGTCATCATCTCTCCTGGAGAGCCTGTCATCGTCCGCGTTCCGCCAGGGTCCCCTGTCGTCATCGCGCCGGGCCATCCTGTCGTCATCCAGCCCACGCCGGGGCCCTCTGTCATCATCCAGCCCGCGCCGGGGCCCCCTGTCGTCATCTGCAGCCCGCCAGCTGCCCCTGTCATCATCCAGCCCACGCCTGGGGGGCCTGTCCTCATCCAGAGCCCGGCGGGGCGGCCGGTCGTCATCCAGCCCGCGCCGGGGCCCTCTGTCGTCATCCGCCGCGCGCCAGCTGCCTCTGTCATCGTCCAAGCCGCGCCGGGGGGGCCTGTCGTCATCCAGGGCACGTCTGGGTGGTCTGTCATCATCCAGAGCACGTCTGGGGGGCCTGTCATCATCCAGGACACGTCTGGGACCCCTGTCATCATCTGCAGCTCGCCAGCTTCCTCTGTCATCGTCCAAGCCACGCCGGGGCGGCCTGTCCTCATCCAAGCCACGTCTGGGGGGCCTGTCCTCATCCCCTTCTCGCCTCGGAGGCCTGTCCTCATCCCCTTCCCGTCTAGGTGGCCTGTCCTCTGCTGATTCTGGAGGACGCTCCTTTTCATCTGCAGGACCACGCCTGGGCAGATCGTCCCCTCGCCGAGGCAGATCATCCCCGCGTCGGAACGGTCGTTCATCATCTCTTGGATCTCCGCGACGCCAGTCTCTGTAAAACCACAGGGAACGAGTGAAAAGTGGAAGGTGACATCCAGGAAAGCTTTACATCAACAGCATCAAATCCCTCAAAGCCATTTCTGACTGCACCCACTTGATGAGTGGCTCCTCACACAAAGTGTGCAGTTTTGAAATGCACCTTTTAATCCCCTTCATTGCTATGGGAAAGCGGTAGGTCACTGTCCCTACAGCTTCAGTGAAGACTGAGCACTTCATCATCTCCTTCCAAACTACAGTTTGGACAGTCCTCTGTTGGTTATCTGCTGCAACACCCCAGAGAAGCCTAATTTGGCAAACTTGACCTAAGTCTGAACAAATCAATATTAAAAAAACCCCACAAGCATCAATAAAGTATCCCCCCTCTCCAAGCACATGCCAGCCCTACACACCATTAAGCCTGCTGTCTACAACATTTTAAACATCCTTTTAGACCATAAACCCTGCTTTTGTCACCAAATTAATTTCTTTATTTCAGGAAATTAACCTTCCTCAGCAATAAAAAAAAAAAGAAGCAAGAAATAGAACATCACAGAAATGTACTGGTACCTGCTTCTTGGCAGGAGAAGAGAAGCTGCACTGGGGTTGAATCTCATGGATTTAAAAAAAATAAAACCCAAATAAAACACAACAGAAAGAACACCTCAAAGTTTAGAAATCCACTATGCTACTAAAATGTAAACAAAAAACCAGCAATAACTTGCTACAAAACAGCAGATGTAGAAGTTGAAGAGGTGAGAAAAAAGAGACAACAGTTTGTGACAACTCAGAGTCTCGAGAATTTTGAGGAATTTCAAGCAGTGCACTTCCTGGGTTTGGGAGAATAAAGGAGAATGCAATTATCATTGATCTGTGAGGTAAAAATCAAGACATGGAGATTGTTAATTTCCATTTAGACTCAAATTGGATAATCTTCCCCTTTGAAAAATCTGATTATTTTACCATAAAAGACATGTGGAAGAATGGTTATAATGTTTATCAGATGAACAAGTATTTAATTCATTCAGACACTGTCTCAGGGTCTTAAGATTTTTAAATCTAATTTTAAACTATTACTTTTAAACTACCTCTAATCAATCTCTAGAAAAGTTGAATGAGAAATGACTAAGACAAGCTGCATCACTCTGTGTGGAAAAAACAAATCCACTGAAGCACACGAATAAGTGCATTAAACACTTCAGAAAATCACGGAATGGTTTGGGTTGGAAGAGACCTTGAAGATCATCTCATTCCACCCCCTGCCATGGGCAGGGACACCTTCCACTATCCCAGCTTGCTCCAAGACCTGTCCAACCTGGCCTGGAACATTTCCAGGGATGTGGCACCACAGCTTATGCAATATATGTGTAGAGAAAGGCTTCACAAAGCAGTTTCATCCAGTTGTTAGATTCTGCAGTTCATGACAAAGTGGATCACTACCAGGAATGGCAACACAGCTTTTAAGGAAAGATAGAATTCTATTTTGTTTATAGAGAGATCATACCCTTCTAAAACATTATAAGAAATTGCTAGAGAGAGAAAGAGTCAATAAATTTGCTTCCACTGGAGTCAGAGTAAGCAGTAATGGATTTAAATTGCTGTACTGGAAATTAGGGTTAGACATTTACAAAAATCTATCTACCTGCAAGGCTAATTAAGCAATAAAACATGCTGCCAATTGGAATCAGCAGTGTTATTTCCATCAGCACAGGCTTTTAAGAACAACTAGATGTGCATCATCAGAAATATTTTTAGCTACAGTTCATCCTGATGTGAAGCAGAAAAACAGACTAATGTTAAAAATCTTGTTTCCTACAACTGTATAAACAGTTGTCATTATTAGTTAACATATCCAAAATAAATGTAAACAAGTGTGGATTTTTTTTATTTTTAAAGTTCAAAGTACATTCATAATATTCTTCCTTCAGAAATCTATCCCTCCCTTGTTCAATACAGCTCTTCAGAACTTTGTTTAATTTATGGCATGTGTTTTCTGCTCTGTGACTTACTCTGGGACTTGCATAGTTACTATCAGTTTTCTAAATGGAAAATCTCAGAATTTCATCATCCAGGAACACTGTACTTGCTTGTCATCCTTCTCCATTCTGTATTTACAGAACTGACACCAATGTTTGAGTGGGAGAGAAGTTGTTAATTTAAAAAGGAATCCAAGGAAGCAAGTTGTTTATCACACACAGAAGGTGTCTGCTTGCCTTCACATATCTAAGTCAAATAAAACAGGAATGTTATCTGAGCATGGTTCCAAGATAAAACTTCTCTCATTCTGAGATCCTTACAAAGCAACTTTTTAATAGAAGGTAACTTTCAGAGATGTAGAGGCATGAGATATTACTCAGTGCAGCTTTAGCAGTAGCTCCAAAATGGGAGCCTCCATACTTTGATCCAATATAACTGGGGTTTGGTAGCCCCTGATTACCTCTCCACTGGTGCTCGACGCCACTCAGATTCCGGCTCACCTCCTCTTCTCCAGGAGCTTTCCGACTCCCTGTCACCCCAACGAGATTCCTGTGTGTCGAAAGAAATTAGGAACATTCTCTTTGAATGTTTAAAATGAAGAATTGCAACGTTAATTTACTCTTGAGCATGTTATGTCATTAAAAACTCACTTGTCACACTGCAGAACACAGAACTATCAGGAGTTTGAGTAACTAAAAGTATGGTTTTAACTGACTTTATTGTTTCTGCTGCAGTTCAAACAAAACCATAATTCCCCTTGTGCCACATACTTTACCAGCAGGGCAGGATATATGCAAATACACTAAAAAGTTTATGAGAAGTGTATGAACAATTGAACAACAGCTACAGTCAGCCACAGCCACTACCTGTTGACAACAAAAGAGATGTTCTAACAGTTTCACTTTTCCTGGGGGCTTATGACAACAGGAATGAACTTAAGTAATTATTTGCCTTTGTGCTTTCTGATCTCATCAGGAAATGTAACTGAATGCACTGAAAGCTCTCTGTGGCAAGGACAATTTTGTTCCCAAGACCTAGTGTTCAGAAGAGGTGAGGTATTAGTGACTCACACAGGTTGCAGGGCAGAGCAATAATAAATCTATATTTTTTAAAAATAAAGTTAAAATGTCTCTCTCCATTGCCAGACAAACCATTTAAATGGATTTTTATGCCTTAATTCCACAACAAGAAACCAGTTAGCTAAACCATCCAAAATACCTGATTTCACATAATCACAAAACCTCTTTATAAGAAGGGTATTCCAGTTTTAAACCCCTCTTTGAAAAGTGTTTTTATTTGTCAATACGGGCTAACCAAGATCTTGTATATCCAGTACTTTGTCTCCTTAAATGCTTTAGAAATTACTCCAAATAACAACGGTGAGCAAAGAATCCGAAAACTGCAAATGGAATTTCTGGAGTGGTACAGGTATCTCTCTCGGAACCTGAGCCAGCTTCTCCATATAATCAAGTGCCCACAGATAGGAGACCTCTTATGTGAAAAATACCCATCATGATTATTTACTTGACAGACTATCAAAACAATTTCTACAACCTGATAACTTATCTTCATGCTGTTACTCAATGAAATATGTATTAAACAAAGAGAAAGTCTGTGGGAGATGAAATTTAAAACTAATTCTCTTGACTGGTAAGTTATGAAAAAGTGGGAGTGTAGAAGGCCTATGGTACTTAGTTACATTCTTTTAAACCATTAAACATTTCCAAGTAACTTTTGTTATTTCCTGTAGGGTTGGGGTAACGAATTCTCCCAACCCAAGTTATATTTGTAAAGAGAAAGTTGCACACACATCATGGTTTTATGTTATTATATATTTCTTTAAAAATACAAAACTATGCTTTTATGTTTAATCTGGGGGGGATTTTCCTCCATTATCCACTTGAATTTCTGACTTTTGCATGAGTCACTGCACTTGCTTCCAATAGTTTTCCTTCTTTTTGTATTAAAGAAAATTTTGTCCAATATGCATTTTAGTCTTTATTAATTTAGTTTTTAAACAGCTTGGCAATCTTAGCTTCCAGGTAATTTCTTTATTTTACTTTATTGCTAAACTAGAGATTCCAGATCCTGATAGTGAGTTGAAACTAAGTGACAGTAATTTAACTATTAAATTAGCCACTCACATTCTAACTTAATAAATAAATAAATAAACAAACAAACCTATGGCTTTGCAATGCTAACACCTTATTTCAAATAAACTACTGAAGAAGGAGCAGTTAGAAAGAAACAAACCTGCAGGAATTACCCACCTTCCTTGAAAATGGGTCATCCAAACCTCTCCTTTCTTCCTCTCGGCGACGCTCTCTTTCCTCTATCTCCATTTCTCTCTGACGTTTTTTCTTCTCCAGTTCCTCCAGTTTCTTGACTCGCTCCTGGTACTCCCGCTGCTCCTGCTCGCGCTTCTCGCGCTCGATGCGCTCCTTCTCCTCACGCTCTGCACAGTTGGAAACACACAGAGAACTTATTACCAACACAAATTCCATTACTTTGCTGTATCCACAGAAGGGTTACACAATCAATCTCTCCCCTCAGACTCTATAAAAAATAAACATTTAAAAATACAATAATTTCATACGATGTGTTTAGCTAACCACAGAACCTGTTTTCTGCAAGTCTCCTAACTCAAAAGCAATAGGAAAAGGACCCCTGATACATTCATTAATGAGACATCTTGAACAGCCAGCAAGAAAGAAAAAGTTCCAATACCTGTATGTTAATTCAATGTACATACCATAACTGTAGCAACTAAAATACCAGCAACTACCTCAAACATGGTAGAGGATCTCTTAGAAAACATCAAACAAAAAAATCAGCTAACAGTGTCAGAAATTTGATATTCATGACTGCTTCTGGTTTTGTTTGTTTTTTAAATACTGCATTATGATGAACTCTGATACATAAAATCTTCAACCTCCAATTGACAAATAGGGCAGAAATTCATCCTGCAGTTTGCCAATCACCTCTTCTCCTCTAAAGCCCTGAAACAGGCTATTAGGGTTATCAGACAAAACAATTCACAAAGAAAGGTGTGTGAATCGTTTACAATTTTGGAGTTCTTGATCTGACACCAACATTTTTTTCTCTTTAAGATGTGCACAAACAAGTGGCCAGAACTCCAACTACAGGCTAAAATCAAAGACTGATTTGTTTCATTAGCCTCCTTTACTTTACCTCTTCCTTCACTCATGTCTAGGAGCTACAAAGCTTTACCTTCCTGTCTATGCTGCACAGGTAAGCAAGGAAGGTGCGACAACTGAAGCTGAAGACTTCCTCCAAACTCACGAAACAGGAAAACCAGACACTAGCTGTGTTACAAAATGGGAAGGCTCAAGGATGCAAAGGATTACACAGTCACATTCTCAATCACACCTTTAAGCAGCTGCTCCTCCCGTAGCCTTTGCTCCTCCTCCTCCTTCTCCCTGTAGTAAGTGATGCGTCTCTCCTCTTTGCGCTGCTTCTTGCGTTCCTCCAGACGATTCCGCCTCTCCTCTGCCAACCGCTCCTGGAACTGCTTGAGTTTATCCTGAAATACCAACAGTACACCTCAGAACACCTCACTGTAATGTCTGAGAGCTAGGCAGTTACATAATTGTTAAATAAAGCTACACAAACTCAAAACAACTGCAACATACTAATTCTGCTCCACTGAAAAATGACATGTCTGCCATGTCAGCCTCTTCTGTAATTGATTTTGTATAAAAGAATATACTCCAGTGTAGAAGAAAGACACAATCAAATCATCACGTACAGTATTAGTCCTTTATCTGCTTTTTCAGAAAAGGAATTGCCTAATTAATAATTTACTTATACCTAAAACATATTACCCAAAATTATCCCTATTACTGCAAAGAATCATATGCAGTTACTAAGTTATATTAACGTAACACCTCTTCTGCTTTTTTTTGGTAAATCCAGTTTTTACTGCAACATAGCCAAATACTCAATGCTATAAACAAGCAGACACAGCTGCCTGCGTACATGACACCCAGTGATCCCTTACTAATACCTGTACTGAAATAAACAATTTACCCCCTCTTTTATTTTCCATATTAGCTATTCCAGAAACTGTCAAAAATTTTAAGTGATACTACCTAGGAATAGGTGCAAGAAATTTAATTTAAAAGCCAAAGCAGAAAATAAGCATTTCCACAGTTCTGGACCATTTTAAATACTAATTTGTGTCTAGTTTCATGAAGAATCCCTGGGTCAGTTTTAGTTCCTCACTTTAGGGGTGTACTTTGTTAGCAATGCCACATCTGATGTACCTCATAAACTGTTCGTCGTGATGCCTTGAGCCTGGCTTCAAATAAATCTCTATCCTCCAACATCCTGGAGAGTCTGCTCTTGTGCTCAAGGGCTTTCTCACGCTCCAGCTGCAGGGTAGTGATCTGAAAACAGAAAATATACAAAGTATAACTTCACTATAAATTTGGATTCAATCTACCCCAGCTACTAGAAGGTGAAATTTTCTCTTGCCCTTTCAGAGCAAATACAGAAGAAACTCCTGTCCACTAAAACAGTGAAATCAAAAAGCTAACAATTTGTGAACTTGTGTAAAGATTTCAATCTTTCTTTCTTTTTCGGAAAGAGCTGGGAAAAAGAAAACAAACAGTGCAAACCCCACTATTTTTCATGCGTTGTTAATGCACCTTATCAACTGAACAAGAAATTCTTACCCTTTCTTCTTCCTGTTGCTCCCACAGCTCCATATCACGCACTCTTTGTTCCTCATAGGCAGTCTTTATTAAAGGAATTTCTTCCAAGCGCTTCGCTCTTTCAAAGTAGTCAATCTGAGTAAAGATAACACATCTTTAGTGTGACATAATGCACACACAAACCCTTGATTTCTGGAGGCTTCTCCAATATATCTGATATATTATGGCAAAAGAGCAACAACCACACTGGACCATCTAAGGTCAACCTAACCAAGAATCTGCCTCTACCACTGCCAACTAACTAAGTGTACTCCCAGGCAAGGATGCAGGAATGGAGACAGGCACATCACAGTTCTCTCTCAACATCATTCATTTTCAGCTCACAGCATTTTCTGTGTTGGAAGCATTCTTATATTTTAAACAGTGGATTTCCTCTCTTGTCCTTCTGAACTCAAAGCTTTTCATAAACAATGTATTTTGGAAAGAACTGCATGTCTGTGGCTCACAGCATGAAGATCCAACTTCTACCTACAAACAGCTCTGAACATGGCTCCTGCTGCCTTCATTTGATCCCTCTCACTCCACTACCCCTTGCAGGCAGTGCAAGAACAACTGCTCCCACTATCAGTTCTTACAACAGGTACACTGAGAGACTGGCACCACATTCTCTCTCTAGAAATCTGTCAGACAGAGGGGTACTTTTTTACAAAGACATTTCTCCCACGGAAGCCAATCTACATCATTGATAATTCCTGTTGAGCTCCTGTCAAACTTCCAGTTCAGCCACATCCGTCTAGAGATAAGGAGACCAGAACTGCAGACAGTGCTCAAAATGCAGAAGAACCAAGTTCTCACTGCTGGCAAAGAATGTTAAGTTCGAAGCCCATCATTTAATATGCAAAGCCAAAGGCTGACAGATTCTTTTCCCAGCTTTCCCTCTATAAACTTAGAATTTATCTAACCAGAACATAATTCAAAGACTTTCTTTTGTCACACTACTAAGCTGGTTTTTTTTGTGAAGAGCTTTGAAAAAAGCTTTTTTTTGAAATCCAACTTAGTTGCACTCATCAGATCAGCCTTAGCCATATGTTTGCTTTGACAGCTTCAGAGAACTCTAAGAGGAAGACCTTGCTAACATTCCTTTCATAGAAGCTGTGCTGACTTTTCCAGGTAGATCGTATTCACTCAGGTGACTACTAATTCTACTGTTAATGTATTTTCTGCTCCTCATCCAGTGTACGCAACAGCTTTACAGGCCTGCAGTGTCCAAGATGCTCACTGGAACCTTAACTAACCTGCTACTTTCTACTTGCCATTTTTCTTCAAACCAGTTTTAAGTGACCTGAATCACCAACTGTACTGTAGAACCCCTGTTTCATTCCTGAATACAGCAGGAAGCCCTAGCTGAGTTCCACCTTGCCCAGTCATGTGTTTCTATTTATTACAACACATTTCTCACACTTCTATAGCTACCCACATTTCAGACAGATCCTTTTCTGCCATTTAGGAGGGCTCTAACAGTGGAGTTTCCTCTCTTTCAGTGAGGACTAACATCATTAATTAATTTCACTTCTCCGTCATGGTCTCTCCTTCTCCAAACATTTAATCTGTTCTGAACTTTTTTTAATTACAAGTCTTCCCAACTAAGACTCAATTCACATCCAGCTTAATGATTCTTTTTCAAATCAACTCCATTAATTAGAACAGATTTTTGCACGGAAACCAGAGACCCAACTGGTATATAACACATTTACCTTTCTTTAGTTTCAAAGATTTCCAACACCACTATTATATATATGTGTGTATACACATACATGTATAAACACAGACCACATTCACTAAAAAAAATTGTATGGACATTTTTACCCTTCCTACTTTGTACCTTTTTCTCCTGATTCTTCAGTCGTTCCTGAAGTTCCTTCTTTTCTTTTTCCAGCTGTTCCACTTGTTTAGCCATAATAAAGTCAGGATCCAATTCTTCAAGATCCTACAACCAAGTAAAGTTATCAATATAAAAAGGAGAAAAAACTCCCACAAAAGGTGGTCTTTATTCCCCCAGGTAAAAAAGGTCCCATCCAAACCCAGAACTAAAGTTTACTTAATTGTCTCATTTTTAAGAGAGACTGTAAGACCAGTTGCAGTACAAACCTATGAAACTCAGGTAGCCCAGCAACGTAACACTGAAATAACAAAATAACTCCCCACTGCAACAATAAATCCCCTACCTCAATATCAATATCTTTAAATGCTTTGGCTCCCAGTTCAGTCTTCTTAATCTGCTCCAAGCGCTCCCGAACAGTTTTCTTTTTGATCTGCTCATGCTCCTGCAGGATCCGCTCCTTCTCCCTCTCCTTTGCCTCCTGGCGCAGCCGCTCCTCCTCAGCTTTCCGGACTTTCTGCAGTTCTGCCTCCCGTTGTTCCAGCTCTTCCTTTTCACGCTGGATGTTCAAACTTTCCAGGCGCTCCTTTCTCTCCTCTATGGTTTGACGGCGTGCAAGGATACGCTGATGCTCCTTCCTGGAATTTTTTAGGAAGGCAGTGACTGCCAGCTGATGCTGTTCTTCCTTCTCTTGCTGGATTTAAATTGAGAATAAGACAATGATGTAAGCAGTCCCTCTTTTAAAAGGCAGTAAGCAAAGCAAATGCTTCTCAAGGAAAATGCAAAGTTAATTCTATTTTCCAAACTTGCCAACTGAATGGAAGTACAGCTGTAGTGGCAAATCTAATCACTCATTCAAGTGGCATCCCAGGCAGTTCCAACTGCCCAGAACCATGTGCACATGGAGAAAGTTGTCCGTAAAAGACAATATTCTGCAACGTGGCTTGGGTATGACAGTTTGACTTCTTCTGTCCAAAAATACTGTAGACCCAGATGTTATTGATATTGAAATCTTTAACTGCAATGGGTGTGTGGGCCAATCTTGCTTGTCTCTGTATGTGTTTGCAAGCATATCACCACATCTACTGTATTTCACACCAAAGCTGCTTTGTTCTTTTAAAGTTTTGTTATTTTCCAAACGCACCAATAGAAGAAAAATGTATCCTAATTGACACAAAATGCTATCTGTGAGATGATTAAAAAATAAGTCAACAACTTAAACACTGTATTTAAAACAGTTTTCGTTACCTTATAAAAAGCCCTAGGCTTCTAGACACTAGAACATAGACTGCTCTTTAAGCAGTCTTCCCACCCCCCAGCATTCCCCAGAGCACCCCCACAGTCCTTTGTGGACATTCATGCTGTACACACAAGGAGGTATCACAGAGCCAGCTCAGGGAGCTGCCCATTTCCATGAGTCCAGCCAAACTCTGTAGCCCAAATCAGCTCCCCACACTCCTCCAGACATGCTACTCCTGAAATGTGAGCACCCACAGGGATATTTTTAGTAACCTGTCACTTCTACGGCACTCAGCAAAAACACTGCAACATCCAAACTTTGCTGCAGATCTGTACACATTTAAAGCTAAATGGAGGTACTAAAAACACCAAAGTAAAATGCTTTAGACAAATTTAATGGTTTTGTGTATTATTAGAAATGTGACAAATTAAAAGCTTTTAAGCCCCTGACAGAAGTGGAAGGTTTTGACCTGAATAGTGAAGGAAAAAAGGGTATAAACTTATTCTGCAGATTCTCTAACCACACAGATTGATATTAACCTTGATACTGTTCTCCAATTTTACAAGTGTAATGACCACTAATGAGTTAAATGAGGAGGATTTATCTTATTCAGCTACTAACTTTACTAACATGTCAAGTGCAAGACTAACTGCCACTTCTATCCACAAATGTATAGTTAAAGCATGTTTTTTCTTCCAAAATGACAACCTAATACCAATCACTAATCAAATATTTTAAGAGGAAAACCTATATAGAAATACTTTTATCTTAAACACTATAAAACCACTAATATATGTTCAAGCTAACATAAGGAAGTGAGCATTGGGTGTCATGATACAGTTCTACTTTCTGCATTTAGATTTTAAGAATATTACTTAATATTAAATATAAGAATATTACTTAGTATTTCAACCTGTAGAGAATCTAACATGGACATGTTGCTATCAGCCTTTTTTCCCTATGGAACAAATAGCTGATGTGTTAGCTATGAAATCTTTCATAAACCTAAAACAAATGAAAAAATTACCACTGCTCTAGTAAAAGAAGTGAAGGTTTAACTTGCCACGACCAAAGCATGCTGGAAATTTGAGACTGATTTACACCTTTTTGCTACAAAGCTCTGGAAAACCTGAAATGTGAGTCTGACCTTGAAGCCAAGAGCTTCAGGGAGGAGGAAAAGAAGTGACAAAGGTTAGTTCCTGAGCTGTGGGATGTTTTGTTCTATAAAGCTGCATTCCAGGTATTTCACAACAGCAGTTTCTCCAGGAAGAATAAATGAAGCAGGCTCTTGGATTTTCAAAAATGCATGCAAAACTTTAAACAAATCCTAGTTCTGTAGGCTCATGTATGGGACAGTTATTGTTTGTTATTTCCTAAACTTGGTATTTGCAAGACTGGAAACTTTAAACTCAGGCCTCTTGTGTACATTTTGCCATATTTTGGTTATGACCAGAAACTAACCAGCTGAGTGTTTTTAAGAATGACTGCCTTAAAAGCACAAAAAACTGACTACTACCAAGCTAAAAAAAAAAAGAAAGTAAACTGTACATCTAATCTGAGAAAACACATTCATTAAAATATAAGCTTTGTCAACAATCTCCTAAGACTTTAAATGACTTACCATTAAGTGAGGAGGCTTAATGACTGCAAGAGCCTTAGCCAGAGCTGAGGACATGGCAGTCAGCTGGTTTCTGATCTGTTCAGAAGGCATGCTCTGCAGCTGAGGGCCCAGTGGAGCATCCTCTCTAGTACAGTAATTCAAATCTGAACCAAAACTCAGTGTCCGGGTTGTGTGATCAAGGCGAACCTTTGCAAAAACAGAAAAAAAGGAAGAAAAAGGAATGTATTTTTTATTGAACAATTTCTCTGTTGCTCTGCCTATGACCACCATGAGTCAACAGAGGTTCTAAGCAGAAATTACTTGAAAAAAAATTTTGCTGTACCACTCTATGTGAAATGCCAAATTAACAGGAGAAAAATAGCACTGTCAACAAAGGGTTGTTTTATTTCTGTGGTTTAGGAAAAAAACCAACCCAAACAACAATGAAAACAAAATCATTGGAAAAGGCTGAACTTTCAAAGATTCAATTAAATGAGCACTGAAAGACAAGTCATTCTTGTCCCTTCCTCCACATTGTCAACCAGCTCCTTTTTATCACATGCAATACACATGAACCCAGATATGACACAAAGTCTACAGCCCTCACCTGTAAGTCGCAATGCCTGGCTGCATCCACGATACAACGCTCCAGCTGGAAAGCATCCACAAAAGGAACCAGGGTACACAGACGAGCAAACTCAATGCTTTGATAAATCTGGGCCACCTGAATGTGAACAGAAACATTAGGTATTTTTCCTCAATAAAAAGAAATCAGAAGTAGAAGTTGTTGTAGAGGCCTTAAAGTTAAATCACTAAATTGTCAACAAAGGAATGTATACATATGAATGCAGTTGCAAATACTGTTTGAGGATTCTATTTCTGTACTGTATTCAGATTAAACCCCATTCCTGAATGGCTGCTTTGTATGAAGGAGACTGGCAGCAGTAACTACATCCAGCTATGCTGCTAATTAGCCTTCAACTATTTCTTTAGCACACCAGAAATAACACTGCTCATCACTGGTAACGAAAGCAGGTCAATGAAATGTGCATTTTATAAAAAACTTAGATACAAATAAAAAAAACAAAACTAAAAACCAAAGTGAAATACTCCCCTCCTTGACCTTACTCCAAAGAGAAATTTTAAGAAACTTGGTACGTAATGAAGAAAATCTAGAGAAAAGACTACACCACTGTACCCTACTATCAAGTACAGCTACTATAGCTGTATTTAAATGATGCACAAACTGAAGATATGGCTTATATATTAGAAAAATGTATTTGAAAGTCAAACGGTTTTCTATTTGATAGAAAGAAAAATTATTTCAGCATTAAAGTTTCCAACTTATTCTTCCTCCAAAGCATGTTCTAACTTATGTATACTTAGAAACATACATTATCTTTACTCATACCTGCTGCAGAAGGCGAAGGATGGTGTTGTTTTGCAGGTGAGGAATGTACAGCTGTAGTTCAGGTTCCTTTTCAGCTTGGTCCTTCACCCAGTTCAGAACCTATCAAAAGTCTGAAAAGTTACTCTATCTGCATTGACCTGTACAAATTTCACCATTAAAGTAACATTTCTGGTTTACACTCTTAAAACAAGAGCACTTCTGTCCAGCTACTGTTTTACTGAAGTGCCTCCTTTGATCAGAACACTTACAGTTACACAGGAGAGCTGACAGTTTTTGTATGAAGGCGACTGACAGTACTGGCAACATTTACCACACTGCTAATTTACCTTCAAGTTCTTTTTAGCACCTCAAATATCTTTGTTCCCACTATCAAAGAAAAAGAACATGATGTGCTTCATCAACTGCAGAATTTACACTAACCTAATTAACAGCTCTCACATTATTCTACCTCCCAACACTCTACCTTTTAATAGTAAAACCAGTCATTGGTTCATCTTTCCACTCAGCACACAACCCACTTGCCAGCATATGCCCACGTGTGCACACAGTCTTCTTATTCTGCACCTTTAAACAAAATTAATTCAGTATCATCTCCACCAACAAAACCTTCTGACACATTCCCAAAACTCTGCACCTTTATGGAGCCCTCTGAATAGCACCCAAAAGACCTGAGTGAATTTTCATTCTATTTCAGTAACCTGGCTTACTCTATCAGATGTCATGCACATTTCATGGTGATGGAACTTCACCAAATCAAGGCTACTATTAAAAAATCAGGCAATAGAAAAAGCTGGTTGATATTTACCACAAATCAATTTTGAAATAACAGACTATTAGTCAAGACCAATTACTACACACACGGAGCTACAAAAAACTTACCTTGCTGACACGGGCACTCAACTTGAGCGGGTGAAAGTCTACTTCAAGCCAATTGTAAAGTTCTTTCACTTCTGGGACAACATATTGCACCACGTTGAACCTGACCTACAGTCAACAAAAAAATCCAAAGATCTCAACATAAATACAGTATTAATCAATAGTTAAGGCTTTAAGAATTTCATATTCAACAAGTTAAAGAGGCAAGAGATGTGGTTTTTAATAAAGGAGACTAGGTATTTTTCATTACATTCTTAACTGCAGTGACAGTAATTCTACACTTTATCACTTAAATGTAGTTAAAAATGGAAAAGTAGACAAAAAGCAAACAAGCTAAACAGACTGGAGTACCATCCTCAGTCATTTCTAAGACACAAGCCTACTACACAAGCACAGGCCCACATCCAAACTAAAACCACGCATCCCTGTTCATTATTAAATTTCTGAAGCCTTAAATTGTGGGTTTGAGGCACACTGGAGAGATGCTGCAAGAAGAATGAATTCTAATTGTAAAATGAGCTTTGAACCTAAATTTTAGTTATGAGTGCAAATGACTGCAAGAAATTCAAACACTCTCTGAAAATACCCATTACTTAATGTCTAATTTGTTTACGAGCATTGGGGGAGGTCTAAGGATAGATAAATCTAACATCCCTTCAAATTAAACACAAGGAAGTTTTCATAATCACTTAGATCCATATGGTCCAACATTTGACATCTGGCCTGTGCTTATCCAAAACACATTTAAAACAGAAAAACAGGCACTTGGTTCAGTTAATTACACACTTCAGAGTTGGGAAAAACCCCTAAGTTCTAGACCACAACATGTTTCAGACCCCTCAGTGCTTCAAATCAATATTTGTTGCTTGGGTGACATAAAAGACTACACTGAATTGCACACAAGCCTTCATTAGCACTGCCATTTCCAAACATTCATTGTGAATCTGCAATTAAGTTCCAATTAACCATACAGCTGTTTTACCTTTAAAATTGCTGTCCCACAGCTAAGCAGAGTACTCTAGAAGGAACAGGACTCAATGTCATGAAGCTGCTGACCTGAAGGCCAGTACCTACCATGTCATTGATGAGGCTGGCCCGTGTAGGGGGGGCCTGCAGCCCCAGCAGGGTGGCCAGGCGCCGCTGCTTCTCCACGATGATTCCATCCATATCCAGGAGACGAGCAATATCAGTTCTCTCTGGAGTTATTGGAATGGACAGGGTGGCCAAAAGGACTCGAGTGGACATCCTGGTGACAAAGCAGAAGTGAAAGAGAACACTTACTAATTCCTGTTCATGTATGTGCCAGCTCAAGAGAGGAACAAGGAGCATCTACGATGCAAAACTGTGTAAAAACACCAGAAATAACAGAGGAGACACCAACTACAGCATGAGAGGAAACTGTGTAATCTTGTGAAGAAATTACCACCACTCAAAAGAGAAAAAGAAAACAAACCCCCAGATATTTATTGACTTGCATGTCTTCTCAGTAAAGAGAAGGAAGCTTAACTAAGATGATGCTAATGTTCACAATACTTACACTGCAGCTTTGTAAAACATCCTCCTTGCTCTAGATTTCTTTTGAGGCAATTAGTACTGGCCAATTTAGGCAGAGCTGCTCATAGCCATACATGTCATCTGCTTCTTTTGGGGTACAATTTAGTTTATTTTTGAACCTAGGGGGTTAAAAACAGATTCTAAGATCACAGCAAGTATCTTTCCCCACCTCTGCATTTCCTCTTGTGTGAGATTCTTTCGCATTTCTCTTGATAAGTGATAAAGGCGGTGAAGGGTGGATGCGTGAAAAAGAGCATTTCCTGATTTCCAGAAGACAGTTGAAACTTTGTGGTAGTAATTTGCCATCAGCTGTGGTTTGGGTGGCTTCTTAGACAATGCAAATAGTCCATGAATATCTTCCACTGCTTTGAAAGCTTCCTAAAAGACCCCAAAACAACCAAATACACCGTTGTTAGGAAGTTTTTTGCAACACCACAAAAAAGAAAAAATATAAATTTATTAAAGGTTATAAGACCATAAAATATTTAATACTGAAAGCTGTCATCTTCAGTTTTGTCAGCTACATGAAATGAAATACTCCTTTCCTAATAAATTACTTGGACATACTCCATTAACTGTCTGCTTAGAAGTTGGTATTTTTGAAAACTTGTTTCATTCTGATTTTCAAGCTACAAACCAAGGTGGGGGGGAGCCAAAAAAAAAGTCTCTCCAAGTTCTACCATCAAAGCTTGGTTCGAAACACTGTGCAGGAACACCAAACTAAGCATTCAATATTCTAAATATTAAAACTTCATTCTTTAGCTTTTATCCTTTCTTCACCTTGCTGCATGTACCGTGAGACATGATCAGCGTAGAGAAAATTCTGGAAAGGCTGCAGACCAAGCGTGATGGGGAACCCTGCTGCATACCTGCCACAGCTCCATGCTGATAGCACTGTCCAGCTGCACCAGCCTGGTCTCCAGGTGCATGGACTGGCTGTCAGGGTTGTTGAGGTTGATGGCTGTGCTTTGGTTGTGGTGCCGCTGGATCTGCCCCAAGTGCATCCGCAGGTTATCACAGAGCTTGCGGAATTCTGCTTTCCGTGTGTACTGCAGGCAGAACTTGAAAGCTGCAAAAAGGAATAATGTAAATTAAAAATGTTCACTAATGGTGACTTCATGGTAGTTCTAACTGGGATTCAAGTATGTAAATCAGTACACTTAAAGAATCTTCATTTGCAGTCAAAAGACATCTCAACATGATACAATCTGTCACACATAATGAATAAGTGACAATGCAGCGCATTTTCATCTTGACCTCAAAAGATGAAGATGTTTCTACATAATTAAGATTAAAGAGCAAAGGGAATACTTTAAGTCTCTTTAAAAATGTTCTAATTTATGCAGTGATTCCAGCTTTTAGTCTGAACTAAGAGCACACAAAATCCTGTGAATGGCGTGAATTCAGGTTTTGGCTTTGTAAAATGTGGGAGAAAAATTCTCAAGTCATCTAAAGACGGTGAAGTCAAATGAAGCTTTCAAATGACTGGAAATGACACAGATAAAAACCCTGTCATTAATCCCATAGTTCTCAAACACCAGTCCTTGTTCTGGCTTCCGGAGATAAGCACAACACAAGTGCAGGAAAGAGGTCAAGAAGAGGGGGATCAAGACCACCCAAAATCCTGGAAGCTCTCCAACCCACTTCCAGAAAGGTCCAGAAGAACAGATGGAGCATGAGAACAGATTTGCAAAACAAGTGAGAAACTCATCTACAAAAAAGTCAAGCACAGGTGTGTGTACACCCCAGGACCCTGGACACCCCCATCAACTGGATCAACACTGGAGTGAGGACTGGTGACTTCTCTCTTTCACTCTCCCATTCTTTCTCTCTAACCCTCTCTTTAATTCAACCCTCTCTTCTTCCACCCTATCCCTTTACCCAAAACCCACTGCCATGTGCTTATACTGGGAGGTCAGGGACTAACACACCAATTTTCATGCCAAGCGTGTCATTCACTACTAAAACTCTGTAAGCTTTTGAGGACCTTCTGATCCTTGTTGTTCCTTTTGATCACATGCATCTACAAATCTTGATGTTCCCCTCCCCTTAACGGGGGCACACCACATCATTATAGTTCAAGTTTCCATCTTTTGCATCTACCTTGCTGTGCAATGTCATGGTACAGGCGTTCTACTCGAGAATTATTTCGGAGAAGATCCAAACACTGTCTGTAGGATTCCCACAGAAATTTAACCCAGGGTGTCAAAAGCAGGCGGTCAGTCCGATCCTGGGTGTCTTCTCCACTCACAGCACTCAAAAGGACACTTCAGTCAGGGCAGCAGGGTGAGGAAAGAGAAAAAAGAGAAGTGGTTTATTCCCTACAATTCTTTCTCATCTATTTTTCTTACCAGGTTCTAAGATGAGTCTGGACAAATCTGAACAGCTAATTGCTGCTAAATGGTCTACTGCTTGTTTTCAAACTGGTCCCTCAGACCGTTCCCTTTTCCTTTAAAGGATGTAGATGATTATTTCAAAGTTTTAAGTATCAAACTTTGGACTGACATGTCCAAGCTCCAGAGGTAAGACATTAGAAACTTGTATCCTTGAAAGGAAACTAACTCCAGGATTTTCACCTTCCCTTTCCTAGCAGGGAGCAGTGTCCTGTACCTCTGTTAGAGTCAAGTATCAGTGTCAATGCAGACACTTTAGTAGTTGCTGACACTTCCCTTTTAGTCACCAGCGCCGCTGCCAGAGTTCACTTCATGTTGACATGTGACACAAACACTGCACACATCAGAAACCAGAATACTCACACTGGCATTTCAAATCCTTTACAAATTCTGACATGAAAAAGATGCTTAAATACATCAGAAGTAAGAGACAATAATCTTGCATTTAGAACTTCATTCCCTCATCACAGGAATATAAGACAGGAGAAAGTATTCCCAAGACACTGAGACCAGTTCAGTGCTATGTCCCACATGATCCCTTTCTGCTAAACAATCCACTTAACATGTTAAACTCACAAAAAAAATCTTCCCTAAGCCTTCATTTTTAAAATTCTTTTTGAATTGTTTTTAATATAAAACCTCAACTCTTGTAACTCTTCTACTACACCATTTCCAGTTCTAATTTACATCCTTGGGTACTACATACACAATGAAACATGACACATCACCAGTGCTTTCTCTAAGAGATCATGAGGTGAATCCAGCAAAAAAGCACAAGAAGTCTAGAAAACAGGAGCTAAAAAACACTAAGGAAACTGTGCTTGTTTAGAGGAGAAGTGTGATTGAAAAGATCCATTCTCTAATCCTCTGTTATAAAGGAGAACAAGGAAAAGAGAGGTCAGTCAATCTTCACTGTTTAACTATTAGTGGATTCCTCTGTAACAATTTCAGGCACTGGAAATAACATGAATGGCACTGCCCCCTATTGAAGACATGTATGTCACTTTCTCTTTTTTGCAACCAACTTCTACTAGAGAGTTTGGCTGTTAACATGTAAATACAGAACCTCCTACTCCAGGCCTTTATGAGTATTATTTGACTACTACAACTCTATTCCTACACAAGACAAATATTCAGTGATTTCTTCCAATTTTTTATAATTTCTATCACCATTCTACATTCTCATTACCTATCCTATTAACTCTCTCTTGATCATATTTTTCATGTCCTTTCTTCTATTATCTCATCACTTAACCAAGCAAGTATAAAGTAACATTTCCTTTTGTTTGTACGTGCACAATGTAGTCAGAAGAAATGGAAGCTACCACACACAGGAATTACATTTGTCTGATGTAATTAACAGCATTTCTACATCAACTAGTAATGATCAGTTTACCATAATAAACTCTCCAAAAAAACTACAGATGCAGATCTGAGCAGACACTGGAAAGTGGTGACCCAACTCCCAGAACCACTCCCACTGCCTAGAAAATCCCTAGATTTTCTACTCCTTACTGCTTGCTTTCTTTACTCAGGATTTCATTCAATGTAAAATTCCTGCTTTTATCCCTACCTTTAAAACCTCTAGAACATCACTAGTATTCCATTTCAAGTCTACCACATTTGTATCTCAGCTCTGTGAATGAAATTAAGGATACTTTCTGTGAATTGCTATATTTTAAAGACAGGGTGCACACCTTTCTGGAGTCTGAATGTTATCCAAGTCTTCTATGTCCAGTACCATCTGCTGGGATTCTTCCTTAGCTGCTTCTGTTTTTTCTTCAGCTAATTTTAAATAGGCTCGAACAACATCCTCCAAAGATTTGATGTTAACCTACACCAAAGGCAAAAAAAATGGGAAGATGTTTCCACCCACAATAGGCAACATATCTTTTAAAATGTAACTGCTACAAACGCAAGAACATCTAAAAGGCAGATTAATCCTAATTCAGGACAAATCAGTTACTTTTAGATTGTATCAGCTGACAGATACCATGTCTACTATAAATACATACAATAAAAATTCAAAAGCCATACCTGCTGGCAAATATTCTTGTACTGGTACAATCCTTCTTTTGCCAGGTGACTCTTGCGCAGATCCACGCAGAGCTCCAGGTACTTCAGCATAATTGGCTCGTGGATTTTCTGCCATGTTCGGTGTTTCTTACTTTTCATAACATCATAGAGAACATCAAGGGCAGGCTGCTTTTTGCCAACCTCAAGAAATTCTGAAAGTAAAATCCCAGTTAGCAAAAACTTGCACACCAGAAGATGCATTTTTTATGCTTAACACAGGAAACATTCAGTATTTCATCAACTCCACCCAGAGTGCATTGATGGCTTGATTTAGTTGGCCAGATCAAAAACGTTGGCAACTCAATGCCAGTCGTTCAATGACAAAACTGGCAAACTAATGTTGACCAGTAAATTTACATGGGAATTTCAGGATAGCAGAGATGTCTTTCCATCCATCCAGGCATGACTGAGCACTTCATACACATTCATGTGTATGAATGCACATGTCCAGTTTTAACCATCCTGGTTTCATCAAGGACAAGGAATACCCACCAGGAGGCTAGTGGGTACAGCACCTACCAAGGGCATTTAACAAGGTACAGAGCATACCACAAATGTGACTGAAAGTCCTGCTCTCAGGTGAGGGAGGGAGGGAGGAAGGGAAAAAACTTAATTCAGCAAAGTTGTTCATTTGTTGTTTTTAACTCCCGAGTGGTTTAGCACTTCAGTTTACAGCAGTTACATCAAAAGCTGCTGCAGTTCAGTTGAAGGGTCAGACACTTTTTAGATCAGCCTTGCTGCTGAAACCAGTGCCCCATTTATTCATCCCTAAGCAGCTGCTGCTATTAAGAGGAGCTCTCAGCATCAGAGCAACTCCCACCTCTGATATCCCACACATTCTGCCTCGCGCAAAACACAGCAAACCACCCACTGGAAACACTGAGGCAGCGACCCACATACACACAGACCCTACTCTGAGTGTACTCTGCACTGCACAACAGCAGCAGAAATGAACACACAGAATGGGAAGCATACAGGTTTAAAAGATAAGGGAGGTCAAGTACAGCTAGTGGGAAATATGCCTGTTCTTAAAGGCTGAGGGATGGAGACAGTACTGCCATGAAGTACCTTGGAAAGCACTCAATTCCTAAAGAAATAATGGCAGAAACTATTAAAGTAGGGGCCTGCTCCAGGGGCTCAGACATCAGACAGAGCTTCCAAGTTTTGGAATCTCAAATTTGAAGTTAAACATGGCAAAAGGTTTAGACTGAAATCAGCAGAGTGGTTTTAATTTAAGGACCACAACAGCTCATATTCATGGATCAGTTTATGTAAATAATGAGCTGGCAGAAGATGAGCAAGCTCCTTTCTAGAGAAAGCAACGTGATACAAGTAAAGATAATCAAAGCTACGGTGTGGCAGTACCCAGCAGTACTCACCATGGGAATTTTAATAAAGCCACCCTCCATCCCATAATTTACACTGCTATTCTATCTCAGAGCTGCTTTTGAGACAATTACTGTTGAGCTTTACACTTTATTTATGAAAATAAACTTGAAAGGCAAGTTTAATCCTGCAACAACGCCAGGGCACTCCAACCACAGCTCTCAGTGGTCGATAACCAACTGGACAAAGCACAAAATTAATTTATGTTGTTTTGAAACTTTTAATTAACTCTGGCCAAGCAGGTTCTTACAAGTAAGTCAAATAATTAAGGCTAATTTAAGAGACACTTCAGTAAAAGCACAAAATGAACCTGAAGAATCAAATACACAGCGCCATGCTTTGCAGTAGGAACTGTAAATTATGGAAACTCAGATCTGTAACATATAAACTGCAAAGCTGAGTCCACAAGTAGCTGTAAGAGTTACCTTCTACTAGTTTTGTTCTTTTATACTACTTAAAATGCTAACAGGTATCCAGAGTAGCAACTGAAGCTGAGTGTTCAAGAACCAGCTGATACACATCAACAACTCACCTACTGCTGCTAACCCAAAATCCTCAATTAAGCTCAGTTTTCAATCTGAGAAAACATGTCACTGCGAGAGGTGACAAAGATGTCACGTGCTTTACAGTATCTCTAACAGTGAGCAGGCTTAGTATCTGCAACAATAAAACATTCCTTAAAGTTGCATTACATCCCTGAGTACAAAGCAATCCCAAAACCTAATAGCTGAGGGTTGGCCTTGACCTACATTTTTCAATTACAAAAACACTTTTGTTACATATCTGTATATACTTAAAATCCGTCACGCTCTTCATATTTCCAAACACCACCTCTGTATGTTGAAGTCACTGAGAACATGAAGTGCTTCTAATGCTCACCTGAGCCTTACTTATAAAACACACACTGAAACTCTGGAAACTGCATGAATGTCCCCATTAAAAGTGTCAGTTTAACATTAAACTGCTTCTTGCAACACACAATCTGCATTAGGTATGACTTTCCACCCTTTAATATGCTTGGCTGCACTAAGACTGAGCCCCTGCAGTTTGTAGGACTTGACACTGCTTGTCATGTTTTCCATTCAGTCCACTGAAATTCAGGATTGCCAGCATCTGTGACACAAACACCCCCTTCAGTTCCCACCCTTCAGTTCAACTCCACTCCTTCACTTCAACACAACTTAGCAGACTTGCAGCAGTATAAGAAATGTGGACTTAAATACCAGGAAAGCATCAATAATAACAATGAGCAGTTTAAAGTCAATATTCCAGAAATATGACTTGCACACCAAATACCACTTTCTCTACTCAAGAATTTGCAAATAGAAATAAAATTTATACATTATGGTACGTGCATCTTTTCCAGTGAAAGGACTGGTACAACACATCTTCATCCCTGAATGCTGACTTAAGCTGATTTTATCTTTCATCTTTTTATCTTTGTGGGAAAGATTTTTACAATGAATTTTTGATTAAAAATCTTGAGGACGTGCAGTACTTTTACATTTTCTTGTTCATATACTAAGTACTTGAATAATGCACAGTCCTCAGACCACACAGCCTCTCCTGCTGTCATGTAAAGACCCATACATCATCTCTTAAGTTGTGGACGTCTTTAAGTGTCATCTTTCGATCAGCCCTGTGACAATGAACAGTCTAAATGGTCTTGCTAAGGGCTTAAAATAGGATACTATAAAAACCAGAAGCGTCAAAGCCATATGTTTGGCCCGAAATGAGCCAGCTGATAAATATAACCAGTCCAGCTTTTATGTGGCAGTCAGCAAGCAACGGCCACAGCGCTGAATTGTCTCCCTTGGTCGCTCTTCCAGGGGCAAACCAGTGTTATCAGCCTGTGCAGCAGTGAGGGAGTTTTACCATTTGCGTTCTCTCCGGAGTCACGTGAAGGACAGGATACGACACACGAAGCCCACGGGGGACAGAAAGGCCTGGGATCAGCCCGGGTTTGCGATCACCCCGGCAGGGCAGCGCGGTCTGGTCTGGCCTGCTCATGCCCAGCCCCGGCCGCCCCTGCCTGCCGGCGGGCTCAGGCCCGCGGGATGAGGCCGTACC
>VXBC01001243.1:66070-91324 GCA_013399945.1 Ploceus nigricollis | reverse complement strand
CGCGGACCGCCAGGCGGGACCGGGACCGGATCGACGGGGCATCGGGATCGGGATCGGGACCGGGACCGGATCCAGATCGTGGGGGAATCGCGGAAGAAGCGGGAGGGGGATTGGGACTAGGACCCTGAAGGGATCGTGAGATGGAGTCCTGGGGAGATCGGGATCGGGAGGGGAGCTCTTTGTCCGAATGAGCCTTAAACGATGCCGGGGGCACAGGGGGTTTGCCGGGCCGCCGGCTGGCGCTGGGCCCCGTGTGAGTCGTTCGCCCGTCTCGCACACTATGTTATTAGCATTGTTCTCACTGTTCGATTTCTTATTCCATTGCTGCTTGTAGTAAATTGTTCTTTGCCCAACCGGTGATCTTTACCTTTTTGTATCTCCAGTTCTCCATCCTGTCACAGGGGGAGGTGAGGGGGACATGACCGAGTGGTGCGTGGTCTGGGGTGTTTCAGTGGGAACAATAAATTGGGGAGTTCTGTTCCTAAGCCATGACAGACCTGTATTTTAGTACGGTCTGCATGAAGTAGAGTCATCACTAAGGTATTTATAGTGCTGAACAAGTGCTTTTCTTGTGTTCATAAAATTAATTTAAAGGTCTGTCGGGTGACTGCCCGAGGTTGGGGTGGCAGCTGTGCCCATGTCACTGGAGCCAGTGACTCTCCTGGCAGCCTTCTCATGGGGGCAGCTGTGCCCTCACGGGGACTGCAGGTGTCCTGCCTCATATTTATTGCTGGATTTGCAATAAATCCAGCAGCCCACTCCGTGTTTTTGGATCTCTAAAAGCCCTCCAGGCTGGGATCACAACAATTTTGTATCATCTGTCTTGTCATGTCTCTTCCTACGTGGTAGTTGAGTTATGTGTGTACTTGATGACTTCATGAAAATCATGGCAAGCTGCCCTTTAGTGTGTTCCCTAGCCAGGACAGGCCTGGCTTCTCCCAGAACTTCACGTTTTTTTAGCAGCTTCTGATGCTCCTCTGGTCATCCCAGTTATTTCAGAAGTTTCTTCTAATCAGTATCATGATATTCCTAGAATCATTTAAGTTGGAAAAGACCCTTAAGATCATGGGGTCCAATGTTCAGGTGCCACTGTTTATCGAAACTTACAAATGAGATCTTTACGTTCTTAAACTTGCTGATGCATGGAGTTACTCAGGAATAGTTGTTCTGCTTCCATGACTGTTCTTCATGCCACTCAGTCCCCACTTGAGCACGAGCCAGCCTTTATCCATGCTGTGTAGAAACACAGGGATGTCTGTGTTTTGGGCTACTCAGGGTACAGCTCCTGGCTGTGACTTCAGGAGGTGGTTGCCAGCACGGCCACCCTCCTTTTGTGTAACATTTCACATGAACTGTGCCCCATGACTTACAAAGGGCTGTGGGGATGATGAGGGCACTGGAGCTCTTCACTTTTGGTGAAAGGCTGAGGGAGCTGGGCGTGTTCAGCCTGGAGAAGAGACACGGATCTCATCCATGTCTGTCACTATCTGAAGGCAGGTGTCAGATGGACCAGGCTCTGCTTGGTGGTGTCCAGCAATAGGACAAGAGGCAACAGGCAGAAACACACAAAATTCCACCCGTATACGAGGAAGAACTTCTGTATTGTGCAGTGATCACACAGTGGGACACTGCCCACGGAAGGTTTGGACTGTCCCTGACTGGAGATGTCCAGAAGCCGTCCGGTCACGCTCCCGAGTGCCGTGCTCTGGGGACCTGCTTCAGCACAGCGGTGGCACCGGCTGAGCTCCATGGTCCCTTCCAACCTGAACTATCCTGAGGTTCTGTGACGCAGACAACAAAAAAGACACATTTTGCCCAGACCCATTTTTCCCCCGTTACGGCCGGAGAACAGGCGGGCGGGCCCCAGAGGAGGAAGCCGCGGGGAGCGGGCGGGAGCGCTCAGTAAATGGCGGGGGGGCGGGCCCGGCCGGGCGGAGCGGGGCCGTGAGGGTGGAGCGAGGCCGGGCGGGCGGAAGGCGGCGGAGCGAAGATGGCAGAGCCGGAGGCGNCCCAGGCGGTGCCGGGGGTGCCGGCTCTGCCTGTTGCAGAACTGAGCCGTGCACAACTCGGCCGAAGTGTCTGAAATTTGCGGCTTCCGAGGTTTGTGTTGCGAAATCAGCAATAGGGAAAATCATAAATAAGCTGGTCCGAGTGCTTGTTCCTCCACACCGTGCTCATGTTGAATGTGCATTCAAACTTGGTGCTTCTTTGACCTCGTGAAGCAGGTCAAGAATGGAGATTTATTAATATTTTAAAAAACAAAACCCGTATCAGAATTCCTGCCTTAAGGCTTGAACCATAGTGGCAGAACTGGATGTCTAGGGTCAGGGTAAGGTGGAATTTTAATCTGATTCCAGGAAACAAACCTGATTAACTCATCAATTTACTTCCTTGCTGCTGTTTGGCATTCTCACAGTGAACATCTTTCCACCATAGAAAAAGACACCAACGGAGATGCTATGTGGGTTTGGTGTTATCCGTCCGTAACAGCGGAACTGAGGACACTGTTACTGCGAAAGTGCTGCCTTACAGATGAAAACAAATTGCTCCATACGTTTGTGTTTGGCCAGTATAAAAGGTCTTGGTTCTACATCACAACGGTCGAAGTTCAAGATTCTCCAGCCTTGAAAAAGGTATGGCTTGGCAGGGTTCTTCAGTAAAGTGAAGGGAGGGCTTCTGCAGAGCTTCCTCTGGGTTAAGCAGTGTTTTTCCGTGGAGAGAAATGAGAAGGGATTCAAGGTGTTGTGTGCTCACAGATGCAGCTCTGTCCAGGTGTCCAGCCAGTCTGCATTTCATTTGTCACCAAGACATGGAATTGCAGAATGATTGAGATATTCATTACCCAATTCTTTGTGTTATCACACAAATGCTATTTCATGCTGCTGGTTTTAGTTAATTTGAATTTCAAGTTCAGCATTGTTTTTCTCTCTGCGAAGTTTGTTTCATAGTGTTCAGAATCATGTTCCTATAGAACCTGCTGCCTTTTTTCCCCAAAGGATCAAGTTATGTAGGTACTTTCTTTTTCACTGTGTTGATTACTGGAAGATATAAATATAGTTGTATCTTCTATCTTTTCCCTGTTATAGAAATCATTAAACTGTTGGTTAAGTCTATTCAATTTTCATGTTCCATGCTATATTGTTAAGTATAATGTGGTAATTTTGTATGGCCACAGCAAAATGTTGCTTGCCTTTCCTCACTCCAAGTTTGTATTTCCTATGAAGTAAAATAAAATTAAATGTCACAGTGCTGTCTCAGTAGGTGCAGTGGGAGATGCTATTTCAGGAGGACACGTGAGCCTGGTCACTGTCTGCAGACTTTCAGTCTTGTACTGTCCCAGCCCACAATCATTGGATTGAGGAAGTTAGAGTAGTTCTGTTTGTGGGCCTGCTGTCTGTGTAGTTTTTCCAGTCTCTTTCTAAATGTGTTGATGCTGTCTGCCTCCACAGCCTCCTTTGGCAACAAATTCTGGAAGTTTCCTCCCTGCTATGGGGAAGGAAAATGCCTTTCTGTTTTTTAATAACCTCCTGAGATTAGAGGAAAGCAACTCTTATGTGTAGGTTAAGCAAAAAATAGTCTGTACTAGAGCTGAGTCACATCAGAAGTCCTCTGTCCAGGCCATTCCTGCAGTTAGGAGCTTGGAGCCTTGACAGTGAAGTGACCAAGACTGTTTGTGTGGGGTCATTAACTGAGCTCTGTGTGTTCCTGTGTCTGTGTCATGTGCAGGTGACCCACTTCTCCATTGTCCTGACAGCCAAAGACTTCAACCCAGAGAAATATGCAGCCTTCACCAGGATCCTCTGCAGGTCTGTATAAAAGCTGGCTGAGGTTCTGCCATGTGCATGCTTAGATCTTGCCAAAGCAAAAGGTTGAATTCATTGTGTTGCATTTGTTCAAACAAATTGCTGGAAACTCAGTCCTACAAATGAAATCAAATGATAAAAATCCTTGATTTGAGCTTGTCATATACAGAAAGTGTTGGGTGAATGTCAGATGTTCATTGGGTTTTAATCTCTGTCTTCTCCAGACACACATCACCACCACCCTCACACTCATTTTCTCTGAGAATATATTTTTTTAAAAGTGTAAATGTTTGGGAAGATGCCAGTGCTGGACTCAAAGATCACCATGTGTATGGTGAATGACTTGTATCCCTCTGCCCTCCACGACATCTTTGTAAATGCTGCTTGCAGCTCCTCTGAGCTAAGCACAGCACCTGGGGATGGTTTTGCTTTTCCTGTGGGGAAGTGAGAGCCCTCTTCCATCCAAAAAACCTTTTTCTCATTTCCTTGTCCTGTTTACTCACTTCCCTTCATGTCCCCATTCTCATGCTGTCTCTCCTTCTTATTTTGCTTTTCCTTCAGTTTCCAAATTAGTTCAGTCCCAGTTCTTGATACCAAGAGTATTCCCTGGGATTTTGCAGCTAATTGGATGCAACTGTGACGTTATTGTGCTCTTGGGACTTACTATATATAATGCAGACTTGGAAATGCTTTCAGACTTATCAATTCTGCAGGCTACTGAAAAACTGAGATGTGTTCTTTTTTGGCGATACATGAAAAATTTAGACTCACTGTGGATCACGTTTCTGCTGACTTCCCAGCTAATACTTCCTTTCAAATCTAGAATGGATTCTTCTAAGCACGATAATAATTGAGTTTCAAATGTGACATAGCTTTGTGCTATAGCTACCATGGAAAATGTGTAGTTGACAGCTTCAGTGCTATTCCTGAAATATCTTAACCTGTAAAATAGGTTGCAGTGTCTCTCTGCTTCCTGGAAGACAGCTGACAGTGCATGGGTTCTCTCAGGGTGTGCTTCCTCTGTGTCATTTTGGGATTTTATTGAGTATCAAGGACTTGTTTATATTTTTCTTTCATAATTTAGTAAAGAGTACAGAAGAATGGCAAAAGATACTTGGATAAAAAATTAAAAGCTACCTAGTCATAGTCTGCATGTAATAACAGGAGTTACTGTGGTAGTTGCTTTTTCATTAAGCAGACACCTTCCAAGTCTGCAACAACTTTGTCTGGACACCTACCTACACCTTTGGGGTGTGTTTCTATCTTAGTCCATGTTGGTTCATTCATAAAATAGAAAGCTGAAATAAAAATACAGGGTTATTTTAAATTCTAAAAGACAGATATGTTTGTGTGCATGTTGGAAGACTTCTGGTTTAGTATTTAAAACCTCAGCCAGGTGTCCAGAATAGGAATTATTGCCAACAATATTGCTATTTGTAATACTGATTTTTAATTTTTTATTTTTCACATTATATATATATATATAGGTGCACTGATTACAGTTAAAATACCAGACTCTCTTCTCTTCACACAGAATCTACCTGAAGCATGGAAGTCCAGTTAAAATGATGGAGAGTTACATTGCAGTCCTCACAAAGGGCATCTGCCAAAGTGAAGAAAATGGATCCTTCCTCAGCAAGGACTTTGATGCTCGGAAGGCTTATCTTGCTGGCTCCATCAAAGGTTAATCTCTGCCAGAGTCTCTATTCTGATTTCTTTCTTACAGCCTAAAATACAATCTTGTTTTCATGTATGCTTCAAGTAAACTGTGCTGACACTGTTACCTGTGCTGTTATTATTAAGCTGCTTCAAAAAAATGGTAATATTAGCATATATATCTTCTATAAAATAATTCCCTCTTTTTTCTAGATATAGTGTCTCAGTTTGGAATGGAAACAGTTATTTTATATACTGCACTGATGTTAAAGAAAAGAATTGTAGTGTACCATCCTAGAATAGAAGCTATCCAGGAATTTACCAGGTACTTTATCCACTCCCTCCTTCCCACCTACTCACCCCCAGAAGTCAAACAAATTTTGAACCTTCATTGAGAAAAAAGCCTGTATTTTAAGGGGAAAAAAAATCCATCTTAAACCTGTTAATAGAAATTCTGCTAAATCCCTCTTAAGGTTTAGCTGTACGTTGCTCAACTCAGAGAAATTTAATGGTAGAATGAGGGATAAACTCTGCTTGCACTGATAGTAGNCACCTTCCCCTAAATGGGACCTAGTGATTATTGTTCTTTTTCATGGCATGCAGTTTTTACTGTGAAGTTTTAGTTAGTGTAAGTAAAAATCTACTGTGTCTCAAATTGCACCCTAATCTCCCTAGGACTTTGCCTGCTTTGGTGTGGCATAGACAAGACTGGTCAATTCTTCATTCATATGTGCATCTAAATGAGGAGGAACTGGAAGCCTTAAAAGCCTGCACAGGTAGTAATAATTTATTAATCAAAATTACCAGGAAAATTCAATTTCAGCTTCTGTTGCTGCAAAGTTTTGCACCAGGGAACTTTGGAGGGAAAAAAAGGTTATTTTGCTATTAATGCTATTGATCAAAGTTGAACATAATTTTCTTTGGAAAAGGCAAATCAACTAAACAAGTATGTGGGAAGATAATTAGTTAATCTGGTGGCTTTGGGTGGATCCACATCAGTCTATCCCTAATCACAGATGCAAAGCAGCCTTGAGACTTTTTTGATGCTTTGATTGGAGGGATTGAAAGTCTTCCTGTTGTACAGAACCAGCTCACTTAGATAAGCTACACTTTTTTCCCAGCTTCTACACATCACTAGTAATGGAATGGGTTTTTTTGAATTCCTAACTCTGAAGTCCCAGACTTTTATTTTGATGTCAGTGAAGTCTGAGGCTCCTAATCACAGGTAAACTTTCCCTGTAGGAGTTTGGTCTGTGTGACACAGTGCTGTGTGTGCATAGTGCTTAATGCATAATCCAGGAACAGGCCCTTGCTTTATGCAGAGGTTGCTGTGACACATCATGTGGCCATTAAGAGGCTTCTTTATACAGAGTATGAGCAAGGAGACTACTCATCTTCAACATTTCTACAGCTCACTAAGCATCTTCCATGGAGAAAAACCTGCTCCAAGTTTGCTCATCTGACATGCTCTAAATAAGCAAATCTGCTGGGTTTATTCCTCTGTTCCAGTCTAATACTGACTTCGTGACAAGAAGCTCCAGAGTGGAGATTTTCATAATGAGAAAGTTACAAATGAGTAATTTTAGTAGGAAGGGAGGAAGAGAGTTTAAAATTTCAGATTGGTAACTTGCTGATATTGCTGTAGTGTTAGCAGTTAATCCATGCTCAAGGCAGTTCTAAAAGTTGATTTTTAAGCTCCTTGGAAATGAAGCATCTGCTGAACACTTGTGAAATGACTGATAATATCAAGAGAGCAGCCTCTTGGGTCCAATGGGTATTGTGTCAAATACTCTTAGAACAGACTTTAGGACTGTGATTTTTTATTTTATTTATGAAGATCCTAATCTTGCTCAATTCGTGCTCTAGGTTACATTGCTGGATTTACAGACTCTGAAGTGAGCAGTAGATCAGACCTCTATGATGTCTATGTGAATTTGGCAGACAGTGAGATTACAGTTTCACCTGTAGTAAAAGGTTGGTTGCTCTTTATATTTTGGATTTAGAGGCATTTTATTCCAGATTTGACAGTAATTGCTCAACCTTGCTGTAGATCAAACAATCTTGATCCTTCTTCTATCCAGGTTTTGAAAAGCCAATATGTAAGTTTCTGTCTTCATTTTATTGCCACCCTGGAAGACTGGTTAAAGTTGGAATTTGGAAAGATGTGCTTTGTTTTCCAACAAATGCACAGTTGAGATTTCATAACATCCATGTTAGACATGGAAGAGACTTTCAGCTGAATGGAGAGATATTACATGAGTTTTTAGAAAAACGTGGCACTAAATATCTGAAGACTGGGGATTTTTTGAAAGAAAACCATGTATGTTGCTTATCATCTTGCTGCTCCTTATCACTGCTTTGGGCCACTTCAGAGATACTGGCTGTTGATACAAGGTTATTGCCTTTACCAACAGATTTCAAATGGCTGTCATGAAAAGATTCCTCAGTTTGGTGTGTTATTCATATGCATTTCATAGGTATCACAAAAAAAGGTGATTTTATGTGTGATGTTTTGCTTTTTTCTTACACAGAGGCAATGACAATGGGAAAACTTCACAAAGAAATTGGACAACTAATTGTTCAATCTGCAGAAGATCCAGATAAATCAGACAGCCAAGTCATTAAGGTTAATATTTTATTTTTAAATCTAATTAACTTCTATTGCTAAATCTTGGCAGAAGGAGGGAGTAGGAGGAAGAGTAGCACTGAGAATCAGTCTCCTCTGCCTTCTGCCTTTTTACAAATAAGCATTTTTATTCATCATGCAGGTTTTTAAGGATAACTTCCTTAGTTTATATTATCTCTTGGGTAACTACATTGCTGAAGAAAGTTCAGAAATTCTATTGATTGTTAGACTGGTTTCCCAGTTTTATTCCACAAGGCATGGATTTTGTTCAATGCTTTGTCAATAGTATTGGCAATACCTTGAAAAGGTCCTGCTAAAAATGACTTCTTAGCTATAAAACCTGATTTTTATGATGATGGCATTTTATCACTCCCTCCCCCATGTAATATTAGACATTTCACAACTGAGTGACTTAGTCACAGAGCTCAGTAAGGTCAGGAGAGGAGTGGTTGTGCTTCCTTTATCCAATATGGCACAAGAGCAGGCTGAAGAACTGTTACAAGTGGGATCTTTATTTTAAATGATCTATTTAATTATCATTGTTTCCTTTTTTTGTTCTGTATTGATTGTTTTTTATTGTAAGCGTATGTGAAAACCTTTTAATACCTAATACTATATTCATGGTTGCTTGTTTTTCTGTTCCTTAAGGACATTTCTCTGAAGACAAAAGAAATCTTGGCTACTTTAGCCTCACTTACTGAAGTTTCTGATGGCAATGAAAAACCAACCCTTAATGCTGAGGCTCTGAAACAAAAGCGATTTCCACCAGCCACAGAAAACTTCCTTTTTCATTTAGCAGCTGCTGAACAAATGCTCAAAATCTGATTTTGATGCACTGCAGTGTTATGGACCAATTCTGAAAAAGCTGTCTCTGCCATCCAGATAGGTATACCTGGTATTTTACATGAAAAACTAAAGGTATGAGTCAATGTCCTAGTTACCATGATGTAATGCAGAATATTGGAGCTTGACTGGGAACATATGGAGACATATTTGGGAACATTCCTGGTGTCATTATCTCCCCCCAACTCTAACTGTGTACCTATGGCTCCTGTATTTCACACCACAAAGTGAGTGGATATACAAGTAGCACAGGCCAGTGTGTCCAGGCTGTGGCAGACATCAATGTAGTGGCTGTTTGTCCTGCACATTCTAGAGGCTGGACAGCTCTGACTTGTCTGCCTGGGGTCTGGAACATGGCTGCAGCACAGCTGGGATGTGCTGCTCTCTGCACAGGACACCCTGAACATGCAGCTGCTCTGAGTGCTCCTGGGCTTCCAGGGATGTCAGCCTGTCAGATGCTGCTCTTGCTCTGGACTGCCTGATACCTGGAAATCCCAAATAAATGGACAAGTTCTCTCTTTCTACTTGAAAGTGTCTAGGTGTCAATAAAGGGTGTCTGGGAAAATCTGATGTGGTAGCCTTAGTATGAAAAGGAAGGGATATTTTGAAGCTCAGGTGTGAGTTGAGCACCTCTTTTGGACTCCTGCCTTAGAGGTTTTCCCCCTTTCACTCCATCCCATGCCTCTGGTGGAGGGATAAGATACAGGATTACTGTGCTGGGAGTGGGGCTTCCTGGGAGGTCATGGAAAGTGCTGCCTTACAGCTGGAGTCATTTGAGGAGTTGTTGGGGCTCTCAGCTCAGAAGAGAGCTGGCCATTCATTCCTGATCCACGTGAGAGAAAGATGAGTCAAAGCCTTATGCACCAGGAATGCTCAAATGGCCAGGTGCCACAGGTAGAGCAGCAGCTTCTTGAATGACTGGAGCTGTAACACAGGTACTGTCTGATGGTGCTCTGTGTAAATTAAATCTAGATGGGAACTTCTAAAGTCACAGTGAAAACTGGGAAAGAGTTTAGAGAAAATGAAAATTTGCCTACTTGTTTGGTTGCACAGCCATAACTCAAGAGTGGGTTTTTTTTGGTTGTTTGTTTTTGATTTTTTTTTTAAACTGAGCAGCCTGAAACTAACTGTTTTACAATCTTCTGAGAAGAATTTAGAGTCTGTAAGGAAATGCTCTGAGCCAAACAATCTGTATTTGTTCAGAAATGTCCACAACAAATCAGTCAATTCTGCAGTAGCACTTTGTTACAAGAAAAAATAACCTTTTTCCTGGCCTTTGTACAGATAGGCTGTAGCATGTGGTTTTACATAGAGATTTTATACTTATGATTAAAACTTTAGTAACCAATATTTATATTGTTAAATAATTGGATGTTTCCTATTCTGAAACTGGTAGAGCTCATCAATAACTATGTGCAAGCAATATTGGTTGGAGAAAGAGTTGTCCTTCTGCTATGTATGATACCTTAAGGAAATCTGTTGTAGAATGTGATTAAGGAATGTGGCATCTGTGTATACAATGAGTGATTGTTACAGTCAGGAAATGAAAGTGCTTCAGAACAGTCCCCTATTTTCAGGGGTGTAAAATTTTGCTTTAAACACTTAGTCTGAAGTTTAAATTCTGAACACGGTAGCATGTAATTTTAACTTCTGAGAAAAATACTGCAACTGCCTTTGTTTACCTGTAAGTGCTCTACAGCTTTTTTTCCCATTTGCCCATTAATGGTTTTTGTTAATGGTTCTTTAATATTGCTGCTTCTTTAATATTGCTGTTTTGGGACCTATAAAACAATCAGATTAGAAGAACTGCAAAAAATGCTGAAAATTCTATTCAGGACCCACTTTAAATGGAATTCTTTCACCAAGGAAAACCTGAATCTGCTTCAGCCAGCTGTCTTAACACCACAGTGTAACTGAGAAGAAATTCCCATCATTTCTTATTAACAAACTGCCTTAAGGCATATCTAGAGACAACCACACAAAGCAGAGGAGCTCAATTGCAAACTAAACCCTGAATGCCTGTTTTGATTTCTGTCCTGGAAATGTTTCAGTTGAAAATCTCAGTGTTGTATTAGATCTCCTGATGTTTGTGCAACACAGATGAAATACGATTTTGCACTTAAGGAACTGGACTCATAGCATGCTTGTGCCTATTAAAAAATTCCTGAACAGTCTGCCCTTTAACTTATGCAAATTTATTTTTGAATAGTTGTGACCATGGAGTCACAGGCCTTAGCTCTTAGTTTTGCAATACTGGGATTGAGCTATGGTTTGGGCTTTAGGTTGGAAATGTTCAAACACTTCTGTCCTTGCTGATTTTATCATCAGCACTGTACAAGATTTATTGGCCTCCCTCAGCTTCAGTGAGTTCAAAGGATTGTCTTAATGTTCTTGCATTTTCTTACTGACTTTTGACACTGTTTCTTTTCAAAAATGTTTAAAATAAAATAGAAAAATTTGCAAGGTCAGGACAGGAAAATATTTCTACTTATTTCTCACTTCCCTTTCCCCAGGATGCACACAAGCAGACTGTGGGTGCAGTTGCTCTTTTGCAGTCAGATGACATCCTTTCTTCCTCCTAGAGGCAAAGGCTGTTTCAAATGGAATTTTTATTCATACCTTTTCTTCTTACTACCTTTCTGTTCTTGGAGAAATACAAAATGGTGAATGCTTCCTGCACCTGTAACATCTCCACTACATTTGCAGAAACTGGAAGGTAAAGAGTGAGCAGGGCAGAGGCTTGGAAAGGGGAGCAGGATAAACACTCAGTCCCTGCAGCTGAGATTTTGCTGAGTAAATTGGGTTACTTGCTTTACTGCTTTCATCCCTGGGGTTTTAGTTCCTGGTAGGAGCTGCCCTGCCCTATTTCCCCTGCAGGCAAATGTGTGAAGGGGGAATGTTCAATGGAGAGCAGTGTAATGCTGTTCAACCTGGAAGAACTTGACATGGGACATATTACAGAATCCATCTTTAACATCCTGGCTGCTTCTGCCTTTAGCCTCTGACTGCTCCTGAAATGGTTACTGAGGGTTTGTTAATTGTGTGGTGTGAGATGTCAGTTGAAGCAGCTCCATTTCTAGATAAAAAACAAGCCATAAAGCTCAGTGTAGGGAGTTCCCAGCTGCCTCATAGTGCCTTACACCCCTCCCTAGGCAGCTGGCTGGAGTCTGAGTCAGAGCATCTCTGGTCAGGTGGAGTCATTCCTTGGAGCTGCTGAGTGATGTGGGATAGGAGAAGACTCCAAAGCCTGGGCAGCAGCTCCTTCCTGAGTGACACTGTGCAGCACGTGGTGTTTGCTGTCTGACAGGGAAGGAGCTGCAGTGCAGGACTCCCTCCCTGCCTTCATCCTTCCTTCCTCCACCCCCAGCATGTGGGGAAAGGGGAAAAGCAGCATGGCTGTGTTACAGGCCTGGGGGTAAAGCAGGGACACAGCTCCAGCTGAGAAAGGCTTTGATCTCAGTATTTCTTAACATGGGAGTGGCTGATTTTTTTTGTTTAAAGCTACATTAAAGGGGCCTGAAAACCTCACTAGATTTTCCTACATTTCAAGATGACAAGCTGAGTGGGTGAGGCACAGCATCTTGTGCTGTACTAAGACTTCTGTTTTCCTTGAAGCTGAAAGCTTCCATCTGTTGTCATTCACCACAACTTAAACTGGTTCCACCACTAATGCACTGTCACTTAACACAAGGGCCAGCTAAGGCAGGAGACAGACCTGCCTTGGGCTGGTATGTTGTTAATCTATTCCACATGACAAAGGGGAAGGTTTCCTCTTCCCAGGTCCCTCAAACATGATGCTTTGCTGCTTGTCCCAGTCTTGTTTCCTGACTTGTATCTCTGGACTACCAGGTGTCTGCTCCTGGCAGTTCTCATCTCAGGGACTGGTTCAAGGCTGAGGATGCCAGGGCCTTTTCAGCAATGTGTTTTCCCTGCCCTGATTTGGGAAGCAGCTGATTCAGCCAGGCTAACAATTTAAATGGCAGGCGCCTGCCCTCCTCTTCTGGAAAATTCTGGTTAGGGCAATAGGAACATTTATGAGCATGGGGGAAATGGGTATTTAATAATCCTGAGGGAGCTGGCTTTAATACGGCAAATTTCAGCTCAAGTATTCAGTAAGGAGCTGGTGGAGTTTGAGAAGGGGCAGCTGTAATAACAGACACTATTACCAGACCTATTCCAGAAGCCTTACTCATGGAGTTGTAATGACATCAATTTGCTTAAAACACCCAAGTGTGTTGCCAGTGAATTTATAGCTTGTCTAGTTACCATGACAATCCAAAGTTCACCAATATATTCTCTTTTATTCGTTGGCTTTGCTCTACTCTTAGGTTTTGGGGTTTTTTGCTTGTTCCCACTGTGGTTCATGTAACTGGCATTTACTTTAGCCATTCTTAAGTTGTGTTTAAAAAAGAAGTGGGGACAGGTGCAGGTCTTCAACTGTAGTGCCAGTTACTGTTTACTGAGAGTGGAATCAGACCCCTCCTGCATTTGCCTTTGGTATGTGACTGAAATAGGAATAGAGAAACATGGTTTAGATAATTTAACTGCAGGATGTTATCTGTGCCTCTGCTATTAAAGGTTTGGAAGGAGACAAACACTTCATCCAGAGAGTCAGGCTGAGGCTTAAGCCTGTTCCACCTGACCCTGTGGTAGAATCATGGAATGGTTTGGGTTGGAAGTGACCCTAAAGATCATCTAGTTCTAATCTCCTGCTATGAGCAGATGACGTTTGGCTCAGCAGACCCTTTGGTCTGACACAACACAATTATCTTCTTGACCCTGATGAGATTGTACCATGTACTGAAGAACATCACCCACAGAGGCTGAGTGAGCCTGCAGAGTTCAGTAGGTGTAAACAATCCTTTACCTTTAAAAATTCATTACAGTCCTCCAGTGGAGTAGTGCAAACTCTGCCAATTACAGACAGTATCCATATGGTCTTCCTGGAACAGCTTTACAGCATGTTCCACTCCAGTTCCAGGTCCTTAGGATGTGCTGCTGCTCCTCTCTCCTCTTCCCTTGTCTGACCTTCCCCTCTAGTAAGTTGTTAGAGGAAGGCTCAAAGGAGGCAGAACTCAAACAAGAAATTAAACTCAACCCCCAGCTTCCTGCTTTTGTTCAGTGCCAAAAGCACAGCAGGAATCTCTTCTTGCAAGAGCCCAGGCCTGCTATTTTTCCTTGCTTTGCTCTATGCTGCTATCTTCCTGTAGGATGGATTGGATTGGGCAACCATCGTTTTCCTCACACTGTGAAAAGAAATCCAATCTTCCAGCAATAGGAGAGCAGTGACCTGCGTGTTGTGCCCTAAGGAAGTTAAATTATGGCACATTTTGGAGGCTGCACTTGTGATAATCACTTTCACATAAATAATTTTGTATTGTTTAGTGCATTTCCATCCTTGTCACACAGCCTTAGCAGCACCTCACATAACTATAGGCATGGGTTGTAGAAGAGGTGGCTCAAAAATCACTGAAGACTTACAGAGTCTCCTGTAAGCTCTTTCACAGACAGCTGAGGGTCCCTGAATAATTTCATAGGATCAGCAAAACGTTATCACCTCACTGATCAACATACAAAAATGATGGCATGTATCAAAAGAGCTTTCTTTCTTTGGATAAACACGGCCAACCTGAAAAAGTGGAATTCCTCATTGTCCACCACAAGGTCAGAAAGACACGGGATCTCCTTATTGCTTCAGTTTAAAAAACCAAGTTCTAAAGCTCAAGGGCCATCAAGCCTCAAAACTCCTTCAAGGATGTTTAAAAAAACAGGAATTAACTGGTAGTCAAGTTTGTCACCCATTTCCTGAACACTTTTTAAACAACTATATCAAACCAATATTCTACTGCCATCGGGGTTGCTTTGTCTAATATCACTTCAAGGGTTGCCTCACTCACGTCTCATCCTCAAAAGGAGCATTGTTAGATCACTGAAAACATCAAAGTGTTCTGAGAAGAACCAGCTGGACTTTACCCACAGGAGTGCTGATGTCAAAGCCTTCACCAGCTGAGTTCCTGGAAAGAAGCGCACCAGAAGCTGCAGCAGCAGAACAAACTTATGTACTCAACAGTCATTTAATTAAGAAATCAATCATCTGAGGAAGCACAGAGCACAGGTTGTGACAAAAGCTGTGTTACAGTGCTTTTCTAGCATTTCTCAGCATCAGGTGAGGTGTGTTTATGTGCCTCCAGGCTGGGGCTGGCAAAGCCACGTTGCCAAGTTCTGCCTCTTTACAGGCCACACCATTGTACACCGGATCTGGCACCTTTGCCACCACAGAATCACAATTCAGTCACAGATGCCAGTGGTGCATTCAGAATTCACTTGGATCAGAGCACACATTTCTATATAAAAGCTAGGCTCTAAATTCCCCTGTTGTAGAAGAACTCTGTTTCTTCTGTAGATGACAGAATTTCTGGTTCAAGGTCTGCTCGCTTTATCTGAAAAGTAGGAGAAAAGGGAATCAGCACCACCACGGCCTGGTAAGTGGAAGGTAAGTCTTTGTTACTGCACTGCACTTTGCACAAATTCAAGTACTACATTCAGGATTTGAGACTTGAGGCTCTTTGTTTATTTGGGGATTTGAGGGATTTGTTGTTGCTTTGGGGCTTTTTTTTTTCTCCTCCAACATTTTCTACATGTGCACACATGTGGGAAGAAATACTTATTTTTTTTAAATAAGACATTATCTCTGTTCACTATAGAATCACAGAATCATTTAGGTGTGAAGAGACCTTTAAGATCACCAAATCCAGCTGTAAATATATTTGGGTAACACATAGGAGAACTTCTGCTGTGGGCTGAGCCATTGGGAAGCCCAAAGGGCATCAATCAGCCCTAATCTCAGAACATAATTCCTCAAAAGTCCCCTCATTTATGTTCAGTTTGCTTTGTTGTAATAAGAGATTAAGAAATCTTTGAAAAACCCAAAAAACTAAAATGCCAGAAAGTTTAGGCAAATAAAAGAAAACACTGAAAATTGCAAGAGCCCAGTTTGTGATTTGCTAAGAATATTCACAGAAACAAATGCAGAAAGGCTCCTCTCTTATTGGGCCTTCTCCAAAGCCCAAGGTTTATCCTCCATTTAAAACCTGCCAGGAAGTCATTCTTTCCCAGGGAACACATTGCACTTCCCAGTTCAGCAAGGCAGGGTGAAGAGATGCCACATGTGAGCAGGTTTACCTCTCCAGTGAGCTCATGCTGACTTTGCATGAGAGAAAAAATTCTCATCTACATCTTTCATTTCTCCTGCAGGACTGAATGCAGTGCGGGAAGAGCCTTGGCTTAAATCTTCAACATAGTTCTCCTGACCTTGCTTGCTTCAGACTGTTGTGAAAATCTGATAAATCTACATTGAAAAGTGTACATATAAATAACACACAATGCAACTCAGTTCTCAAAAGTCCTGTGAGCCTCTGCCTGGTACATGGGCCTTCACAAGCAGCCTCCCTGCTGCCCCATTTTAGATTAATCTTGTTGGTTTTTTTTTTTTTATATGTGGCCTTCAGACTGCTAGCCATAGTTCTGAAAGGCTGATTTAATGTCACAATAATCTTAAATCAATTCCTGTGAAAGGACTTACCTCCCCACACTGTGGGAACATACTAAAGGAGACTGGCAGCATCCCTGCTAGGACTGACATGACCACAAATATCCTCACAGGACCCAAAGCACGAGGATTTTTTTTTAGTCTTGCTCTGTCCAAGAGAAAAAAAAATTGAAAAAAATATGTCAGTATATTGAAAAACAACCTGACAGTGACACAAAGAGCATTAGCTACTATTTTACTGAAATTAGTAATAATCTAGGCTTATGGTTCCTAAAGATGTTTCCTTACTTCATTTCCTATGTTCTTACTCTTAACTTCCTGTGCTTTCCCTTTGTTTTATGCTTGCCTGCAGCATTTTCCAAGCTCAGACTGTCAAGATTAAGAAAAAAAGCAGCAAGATCAAAGTGACAAAAGGAGAGAAAGTGCATTAGTGCTTTAAAGTGTCTCAGTTCCTTCTTTAAGATTTTTCCTGCCTTACCCTCTTTCTTTACACTTTTAGTTCCTGTGGGCAGCCCTATTTTGCCTTGTGCAAAAATTTATTACTTGACATATATATTTAAAATTTTATTTTACATCTGCATTTGTCTTCTGGTAACAGGAGTCCCTTAAGCTGATCAGGAATCAATTTAGGCAATTTCAAATTACCTGACAGAGATGATCCCTACCTGTACTATTTACATGACAAAAGATCATGAACAAAAGTTCAGGGCAGGCTAAGAACCCTCTCAGAAAGCATACAATGTATTCTTCTTAGGATACAGGGATTTAAAATGTTGAAAAGCAAGAACATGTTTTACAACAGGTGGAAAACTATTTGGAAGTTGGGATCCAGCTTTAATTGCAAATTGAAGTGCCACATTACCTCTTCAAAAATACAAGCCCAAGCTAAGTGCTGTGAACAACCTTGATACAGACATTGAAACTCAAATCTTAAGTTGGGGAACTGGAGGTAGGTAGGTGCTGGAAAAGAGCCTGTCAGGAGAGCACAAACATGTTTCCTGCATGGGAGCAGAGAGGAAAACCTCATTCCTACAAACCTTGGAGCATGGGTTCAGACATAACCAGATTCACTTAATGATCTCAAAGAATCACAGCAGCTGAACAGCAACTTCCCACATCATCACTTCCAGCAAGGCAAGCAATACTGCAAACCCAAGGAAAAACCTGGCAAATGGTAACAGGCAGACTGAAAAGCAGAGTACCACTGCCCAGGCACCCCCACAGCCCCTTGCAGTGCCTCTCACCTGTGCACACAGTACATGAGCACTTCTGGCAGGAAGAACGTTGTCCCAAACAAGACTGCTCTGGACAATGCTGTTTCCATAACAGCCTTCAGGGAGAGAGCAAAACAAGTGTTGTCAGAAGAGTGCTCTGGGCAGCTTCAAACACTGCCTGCTTCCCTGAGTCCTTTTTTTGCTTACACTCTGGAGTTTAAAGCCACCAGTTAATGAGGGATAACAACACCTATTAGAAGAATTCTTTCTTAAATGGAAATTAAGGGGCAAATAATCTGCTTATGACTGAGAAATTCCTTAAAAGGAAGGTGAAACTACTGATGAGATTTCCTGCCATGATAATAATTTTGCTAAGACTTGCTTTTTAAAGTTGTCAGTTTTAAAGCTGAACTTCATACAATTGGTTATACCTTCTGGGCATCCTAACTAGCCTGTGTTAAATCTGAAGTTCTCTCTCCAGCTGTCCCCAAATCCTTATGCTCATGCAGTTGTTTCCACAATACAGGGCTTTTCTCTGAGGTGTCCCATCCGAAGATCCAAGAGTCTTATCTCCTTCTGGAGGTGACCAGAGAAAACAGAAGTGTCTGTGCCAGTGTCTCTGGTCCTCAGTGTATTGGTCTGGGGAGGCAGCCAACCCTTGAAGTTGTGGAACCTGGTTCCAGAGACCTAATCCAAGCCTGCCCAAAGATTCAGTACCTGGTGTGGGATTCCTTATTATTATCCAACCATAGCTACTCTCAGCATCACATTCTGCTCTTAGCAGGGAATGAAAGGAAAGTCAAAAAAGCTCTCCACCCCCTCACCTACCTTCTCACCAGCCTTCTTAGACACTCCTATAACCTTGCCATTCCTGTCCATCACTTCTATCCCATTATCAAATTCCGGGCTTCTCACCATTGCCACATTAAATGCACTTGTCACACCTGCAGGGTTAAAGGGGATTTTGCTTTAATGGATCCCAAAGGACTGCCTCAATAGTAACATTCATAACAATGTGCATTTTACATTTCCAGTTCAACAGTTCACATCTGAATAACCTGGCAGCTTAAAAAAACACTGCCCTATGAAATTCTACTCAGGATCTGAATCTTTGTTTCAGAAGCTTGAGAGACACTGCAAGGCTTCAGTTCTAAAAGGTGCTTTGTCATTATGGATTCAGAGCTTTAAAATTATTCCCATCCAGCTCAAACCATGAATACTTTGTCTTAACAGAAAGTGGAGAGATTTCTTTTGTGGTTAGGTTTTGTCCTGCTCAGCATAAAATCCAGCACAGAAGACAAAATCCTGAAAGGAACAGAGTTTCAGAAAAGGTTGCATCGTGAATTGAAAGGAAGGGCATAGACTGTCAAACTGACCTTGCTTGAATGACGAGATTGCTCTTTTTATTAGTTCTTGGTAGGGCTATTCAATAAGACATCAGTGTACCAGAGGGCACTTTGAAAATGCTGGACTTACATTAATCAATTACCCTTAGGCTTTTCTCTACATTTAAGAAAATGGAAGCACATTTAACACCTGCTTGAAAGGAAACAAGCCAGAAACCTCTAAAGTAAGACCTCAGAACGATCTGAGTAGGCATCTCACATAACTTGAAACAGAGGAGATGATGTGTTTTAATTTGATCAATTTTTCCCTAAGAAAGGCCAAAAATTTCTATAATGGCAATAGAAACATAATTAATGACATTAAATAGTTAAACTTGTCCTGGTTGCAACTTCACCATGGCAGTAGAGCTGTTGCAGTAATGAACTGAGTCCCTCTTTCCTTGCAGGGTTAATAATCCCCTGCTGGAACAAGTCTCCCTTTTCTGCACTCCCAGAGCGATGTCGCACTCTGGTGTCACGGATGTGCCACATCAGGTCATGTCAGTGCCACTGCTACTGCCCTCCTGATGTGTCCTGGTGCTTTCAGGTATGTGTACAAAGCTCACAAGAGTGCTCTGCAGCTCTGAAACTAAAACCAGCAAGAATCCAGTGCGGTCGGGAACACTGCACAGTGAGAGTTGTCTCCCACAGAAAGGAGGGGGCCAGCAAAGGCAGCCAGACACCACAGAGACCACACCTGTGCAAAAGCAAGAAAACTCTACAGGCAGTCAGGCAAACGGCCCTCAGGCCAGCTGCACAATGCACAGTTTGTTCCTACTCACCAAGCAGAGGAGCAGGCAGCAGTTTTCTGACGACAAATTGCATTAATGAGCTCTTCAACGTGTAACGATGCACGAAGGCAAGAGGGAGAGCCTAAGGCATTGAGAGGAAACAGGCCATTGAAAAAATGTGCAGCATTTCAGTGTAACAGGTTAGGAAAATCCATCTGTGACTTAGTTACCATCTATGAAAATAAACAAATGCCTTGGTTTAACATTCCAACAAAATATACGCCTTCTCTAGTTAATGAAGGTGCTTGTAATCACTCTTTTAGTTAAGAATACAAAACATTGTGATAAAAAAAGCATTCAACATTATTACGTAGAGGACAGCAGCAGTGTGAATACAAAGACAGAAAAAAGAAAATAATACCTCTGACTAATATTCCTTGGACATTCATCCAACTGCATTGTGTCACACACTCCTCTCTCCCCCAAACAGGAAATCTGGTTTACTTCTGTATTTTTCCTGCTTCTCTGCAGTTTCAGCTCAATTCTAAATTCCCATAATACACTTGCAGGAAGTTTCATTTAGGCATAAATGGCCAGGACACCAGCTGGCCCTCAGAGACTCCCTTGAAGGACAAAGGGAAGCACTCCCATGATGACCCACAGGCAGGGCTGCCTCCCCAGACTTCTGTAAGCCCTGAGCAATCCTGGCCAGCTGTTTTGCCCTGCAGTGGGCAGAGGTGAAACTCCCTCTAACAGAAGCAAAAACAATCACATTTTTCTGCCAGAAGCTTATGAAAATCATTGCTTTGTGTGAGGGGTGAGGAGAGGCATTACAGAGACATCTACACTTGTGATGAGTCACAAGTGAGTGTCACTCAACACTTGTGACGAGTGTCATGATGATAACTGAGCTCATTCTGATGTAGCAAACTCCAGAAACCACAAACTCCTATCCCAGCAGAGAGCACAGGGGCAGCTCCCTTCTGGAAGACTAATTTCCCTGCATCCAGTGCAGTATTTTCATGGCTATGCTGTTCCTGGATTTGAGCAAACACTGTCCAGTACTGCTGCTTGCAGACCTCACCACTTGTTTGGAGTTAGATCTCTTCCACAGCACCACATCAAAAATCAGCTACAACACCCCAGTGGCTCACTCTGTGTTTGTAAACATTGGCCAGTTCCTCTCACTACCTGTTTGCTAAGCTTGCAAAACAACAAAGAAATTGACACAAGAGGAAGCATCAGGGGAAGCCAAGCAAAATAATGGCTGACAAATGATCAGAAAGTATTCTTATTCTGAACAGTTCTGTGGCAAGACATCAGAGCAGAGCACCAGAGCACAGTCCTGAAGGATATCTGGCACTGTGGATATCCTGAAGGACATCTGGCACTCTGTGCCTACTCCTTCTCAGGAGAGCTTGTTAGGAAAGCAATCATTGAGCAAATACTTACACCAACAAAGGCTGAATAGGAAATGGCTCCCAAGCCAAGCAACATCTGCTTTTGCTTAAGTGAGTATTCCTAAGGACAGAAAAAACACACTGCATCTATACATTGCAAAACACTTGCAAATCAAGTTCAAAATGGCATCTGTACAATGAAGATGATTACAAAAATAAAAACCAACACTCACTTCAGCCGTTGGGGTGCCATTTCCATTTATCAGAGTGAATGCTGTGGTGTATGTGTGAAACACAAACTGCAGAAACAAGAGATTGTAAGAAAAACTGAATTCAGGATTGAGACTAGAAGACCTATAAAAGTAGAAAGAAAGAGTTAATTACCTGCCAAAAAAAAGAATGCCTTGCGTGGCGCTGAACAGATGAAACGATGACCTAAGAGGAAAAATGCACAAGAAAATGAGGTTTGAAGAGTGTAGAGGTTTTTGGTGCAGGAGCATCAGGAGAACTGCTGAGGTACCACTGGCAGCAGTGTCAAAGGCTCCAGCCAGTGCCCAAGGCCATCAGCCTTGGTTCCAGGCTACCACATTCTCTTGTTACAGAGGTGGCATGCTCATTTTTCTGTTCAACAGAAAGCACACAGACATGTATAAAACACAGACACATAGTGATAAAACATTGTGTGCAAGAATATTGCAGCAAGGTGCCTTCTTACCCAAAAGAAAAATGCATTTGTGCCTGTGAAGCTTAAATAGATGCAAATAAAATAACTAAGGTAACAGAAGTCTAATAAAAGAAACTATTGAGAAAGGATCAGATTGGTTTTGCTGGGGATATGAATACTAACTTACATCTAACTGATCTAAAATCAAAGGTTTTAGAAGTTAATTCCCAGCTTCTTCTCAAATTCAGACAGTGAATAAGAACTTCAGCTTTAATAAACCACAACTTTTCTTCAGGTTTCAAGCTCAAGATGTGGAAAACTTTGAAAAAACAGAGTCAATCAAGATAAGAATACAAAATATTGAGTAAGAGGAAGGCTGAGAATTTCCAAAGCCTCAGAGAAGGATCAGTAATTCATTTAATATTAGTGGATCAACCATCTTTATTATTAATGCCAGCACTGACTCTGACCACATCTATGAGAGTGCATTAAGCTGTAAATATCAAAAAGAAGTATTTCTATTAATTTTATTACTGCTATTAATGAATCTAACATCCATCAAGACTTTCACTGTACTTTCTAGCAGTGCCATGTACGTTCAGGCTGTAATGTCTGTATGGAATGACATATCTCAGGATGAACACTCACAGACCAAGACCAAACCCAAATAATCTAAATTAATAAATAAGCACATGATTACAGCTACAAATTTTATGAAACAAAATGGTGCCATTTTTGAGCACAGTAACAAGAGTTTATTTTTATATCTTTGGTAATTTACTGACAACACCATTTCTTACTTGCAAATGCACCATCTACATAAGAAAAAAATCATATTCTGGGTCTAAGACACAGAACACAAGGCTCCAACCCCTTCCCACTGCAGTTCCAGATTTTTGAGGCTGAACAGATCAAACCCAGGCCTTACTCTCATTGCCGAGTGATCTCACCTTGCATCAGAAAGCTGTCCTTCACACATAAACAATCTCTTGGAATGCAGCTGGGGAAGGGTAACTAACAGCTTTGGACTTCCAGGGAGATTCTTTAAGGGCTCGATTTCCAGGTTGCTTCCCATAAAACAGATGTCTTTCAAACAGCTTGTTCTGAAGCTACAATAAAGTCCCAAAACTTCCATTCCCTCCCTCCAACACCTGGCTATGGAAAATGGAAGCCTTGCTGGATGCACACTGGCATCTGTCATGATTACTCACCAAGGGAAGAGTTACAGGCATGAAAGCTAAAAAGAAAGAAAACTTGATTTCAGTAAAAATAATATCTGTGAATGCAGATGGATGGCCTTGAGCAGAAAATCCCCCTAACTTCCCCTGTCTATTTCCATCTCCAAGTGAAACACTGTCCACAAACCCCAGCATCGCCATTAACTTCAGCCCTAAGCTTTATCTCTCACTCCTGGCTCAAGAAGCCACAATCTCTGCTCAGATTTCACAGCCAAAAGGAGCCGTTGTGAACTCCACTCCCCAGGGCTGCTTGGAAATGAAATAACTGAAGACAAGTTGAGCTCTCTGTTCAAAAAGAGAGGTGTAACAAAAGCTGCCACAGTTGTGAGTGGTCACAGGAGATAATGAGCACATAGCCTCAGTGTGGTTATATCTAATTAACAACCTGTGCTGCCTAAACAAACCCCAAGCACATCTGACCTGTCATCAGAATGTAAATTCATCCAGCAGCCACAGCCATCAAGGGAAAAACTTAAATTACAGCAGACAGTTAAATGTGGAGGGATTTGGAAACTCATTCTGCAGCAACAAGAAACAGAGACTAATCGGAGTGTTTCCATCTAGATGAGCAGATTATCCCAGGGAGAAATTCCTCAGCAGGACCACAGGAATAAATAAATTTTCAACACATATACCAGTGCAACTAACAGAAGAGTCTGCTTGCTTTTCTGTGTGGAGAAGGGTGTCACTGTGGTATCACAGCAGCTGTTCACCATGAGCAACTCCCCCTTGATGCTTCAGTCACACACATAAAATTTCACTTAAGGGAACCTACCTGGAGGTCTAAACAAAACAGGAATTATCTTGTCTGTATCAGGATGTACACTGGACTTAAAAAGGAAAAAAAAAAAGCAAATTAGAACATCTTTGCCATACTTGAATAATGAAAAAAAAAAAATCTAAATATTTTGTAAACTTACCAGGCTTAGCAAGAAGGCTTGTCTGGTCTACGACAGTTGGAAAATCAGGTTAGTAATTAAATTTCAGAAGAGGCTGGGTAAAACCTTCTTTCTAAATTTATTCTATGTCTTTTTCTAATCACTTCCTTTTATGCAAAGTGTATATATTTATATATCCCTTTAATTATGTTTTTCCCCTAAAATTTTTCTCCATATACTCCCTGTTGAATATAAAGCATTCACATCCCTGAGCTGTGTAACAACACCAAAGCACACACTCGGGCAGAACAGAAGGTTAATTTTAAAATGTTAAAACTAGTAGATATTTAAACCATAAAACAACAATTTAATATGGCTAAACACTTATGTTAAGACTTTAACTGCAATCCAAAATACCTGATTATTCTGTATGGGCTCACTTAGGGTCTTCTCATTGATTTGTATTAATGACCTGGTTCTTTTTATTTCATTCTGTATTTGAGAAAAAAAACCCAACAAAACAAACAAAAACCCCTCAGATTTCAATATTTTAAGTGCAATATATCAGCTATAAAACATTGCAAATACAAACCTAGAAGCTAATGATGCACCTGTTCCTTGCAGTGAAAGCAAGAACACTCCTAGACACAATGAATTCACAATCACAGAAACTTTTAAACTATTGGGATAATTCAACTGCAGGCACAGTTGTTGAGATGGTTTATGCCTAGAAATGTCCCGTGGTTTATGTAATCAGATCTAGAAGTGCATACACGTGTGTTTCTGTTTATCGTAGAACTGTGGAATGCTTCGGGTGGGAAGGGACTCTAAAGCCACCCAGTGTCACCCCTGCCGTGGCAAGGACACCTTCCACTGTCCCAGGCTGCTCCAAGCCCCGTACAGCCTGGCCTTGGGCACTGCCAGGGATCCAGGGGCAGCCACAGCTGCTCTGGGCACCCTGTGCCAGGCCCTTCCCACCCTTACAGGGAAGAATTTCTTTCAGCTCTACAACCTAAACCTCCTCTGTCNAGCTGGGGAGAGGCCCCAAGGGCTTCTCCCTTCCCAGCGCCTTCCCCCGGGAAAGCAAGGCCCCAAGGGCTTTTCCCTTCCCAGCGGCTTCCCCTGGGAAGGCAGAGCCGAGCAGCCGGGCTGCGGAGAAACCCCCGCGCCCTCCGCGGGATGGCGGCGGGAGGAGGCCAGGCCAGGTGAAGGTCAGGGTGTCGCAGCCCCACAGGCACAACCCGGCCACTCGAGGAGCGGCAAATAC
>VXBC01001243.1:51941-66019 GCA_013399945.1 Ploceus nigricollis | reverse complement strand
TGAAAGCAAGAACACTCCTAGACACAATGAATTCACAATCACAGAAACTTTTAAACTATTGGGATAATTCAACTGCAGGCACAGTTGTTGAGATGGTTTATGCCTAGAAATGTCCCGTGGTTTATGTAATCAGATCTAGAAGTGCATACACGTGTGTTTCTGTTTATCGTAGAACTGTGGAATGCTTCGGGTGGGAAGGGACTCTAAAGCCACCCAGTGTCACCCCTGCCGTGGCAAGGACACCTTCCACTGTCCCAGGCTGCTCCAAGCCCCGTACAGCCTGGCCTTGGGCACTGCCAGGGATCCAGGGGCAGCCACAGCTGCTCTGGGCACCCTGTGCCAGGCCCTTCCGACCCTTACAGGGAAGAATTTCTTTCAGCTCTACAACCTAAACCTCCTCTGTCAGTTTAAAGCCATTCCCTTGTCCCACCACCCCGTGCCCTTGTCCGGAGCCCCTCCCCAGCTCTCCTGCAGCCTTCAGGCAGCGGAACGTTACAGCCACTGCTACATTCCTCAGGAATTTCCTTTTCCTCTGCAGTGACCCCACTTCACAGCCCGGCACAGCCACAACCCCCGGGGCCGCTCGCTCATCTCCGCCCTCCCCGCGGTACTCACGGAGGACTTGAGGAGCAGCAGCGGATCCAAGGCGTCCGCCCAGAGGAGAAACCTCTGGAAGAAAGACTGAGGGAGACACGTTGGAGGGGTTATTTCGGCCCTTCCCTAAGCCCGCCCGTGCCCCGGCCCGGCCCGCAGTGCCCACCTGCCCCTCCGCCCTCCAGAAGCGCAGGTTGGCGTCCATGGAGCCGCGGCACCGGAAGCGCCGCCGGGNTGGGAAAAACTCACGGTTACATTTCACAAAACAACCAAACACCGGACTGAAAAGATTTGCAAGTCGTGGAACCCGGAGCATCAGCACCGGCACCGCTTGGGTCTCAATTTTCATTCTTTGTTGCAGTGGAGCATTGATCCCCATTATAAAGCTAACTCAGGCCTCAGCCACCTTGTGCTTCTTTGCTCAGAGGGACAGAAGATGATAAACAGAAACACACAGGGTGCAGCGTTGATCTGTGCAGCCCCCCAGCACTTTGTGTCCATGGGCTGCTCCCCACGGCAGCTGTGACCTGCTGGGGCAATGAACACATCCAGTTCCTTCCAAACAGAGAAACAAGGCTCTGGGGAAAAGGGAGAGAAAAGCAAAGCACCACACCTGCTGCTAGGCCACGTTAAGATTATTTTATTATGGCTAGAGAGATGCTACATCAGTTTCAAGCAGTACAAGAGTCAAGCAAATTCAAGTGAAAGAAAACTTGGCATTAAGCTCCAATAAGTTCACTGTGAGGGTTCAAGTTTTTACCATCTCCCAAAAAAATTAAAGTTCATGCTTGTTATTGCTCCTGAGTAGCTCCACATTTTTTTTAAATAGCACATATTTACATTCACTCCATGTTTTAGTGCATTTACACACAAAACCAATGAGTTTTAAATTATTTTTACTATCAAAATTCCATCCTTGTTTCAAATTTCTTTTTTGACAGACTTTTATGTTGTGTGAGAAAACAAAATGCAGCACATTTTCTGGTCCAAAACTAGTTAAAGAAAAAGGGAAAAGCCAGTGGAAGGCAACTGTAACTTGTGTACTCATCACATTCAGGAAGATGATTAATGGCCACAGAAATCCATTAAACCGAAGTTGCAGAAGACAGGGGGAAAGCCTTAGTTTTATCCTTTTTAAAGCAAGACAAGGGAGTCAGTAAATATTTCAGCATTTAATTTCTTCTAAAACATGAGAGCTTTTATTTTTAATTTTTACAATTACAGCTGTTTTCCTAGTGTCTTCAGTGGAGACATATTCACTCAAACATATTTGAGTGTTTATTTATTCACTTTTTCAAAATATTCTTTGGAACCTTCTGGGCTTGGTTTGATCTGTCAAGAAAAGAAAGTTAAGTTATTACTTGGAACAGGTATGATAAAAAAATACAGATTTGACACATAATCCAAGAAAATCCATGCATACTTTATAAAAATAGTAATCTGTTTCTGCACTTGGTTGAAAGACAAAAGCCTAAAATATGTACAACTTGTACTTGAAAATTTTAAGTATAAACCACATTTTTCCTGTTAAATTACAAGGCATTAAGTAAGTAAAAAATGTGAACTCAGTTAATAGAGAGTCCAAGTCAAATTTGGAGTTTTGAACACAATTTCATCTCCTAAAAGGGAACCAGTAACTTTCTTCACAGACATCCCACACTTACTATCAGACAAAGAGACTAAACTGGCCAAACCAATAACAGCTTTGTGTTTAGACAGCAGGCACAGACCCAGTGAAGCACCTCACATCCCAGTGGATCCCAGCCCTCCAGACAAGCACAGCCAGGGCAGTGGCTGTCTTTAGGAGGATTACACTCAGCCCTGAGCAGGCACTGACCGTTGGGGAGTCTGGAGTCCAGTTGGCCGGGCACACCTCTCCGTGTGTCTCCACGAACTGGAAGGCCTTGACCAGGCGCAGCGTCTCGTCCACGCTGCGCCCCACGGGCAGGTCGTTGACACTCAGGTGCTTGATGACCCCGTTTGGGTCAATGATGAACAGACCTCTGCAATGGAGCAGCAGTTCAGGAAAGGCAAATCAATTTCCAAAGCCAAACACAAGGAACTGTGTGCACAATTTCAGCAAGGTGGTTATTTGTGGCAGCAGCTCTCTGGCCACAGAGAGCAGGCACATACTTTCTCAGGACTTCTCCTGAGAGAAGCTCTGAGAGAAGAGAATCAAAACAATTCTTATCTCTGCTCGTTGTTGTGCCCATGTGGAATGTGTTCTGAAGATTGTTTACCCAAGGTGATTGCTTGATTGGATTCTGGTGATGGTGTTTAGATTCACTGACCTATTGGATCCACAGCTGTATCAGGACTCTCAGGAGGGAGGGTCACGGGTTTGCTAGTTAGTAGTAGTTAGTTAGTGAGAGCTCTTGCTACTGTAATACAGTGTAATAGAAGTATAATATAATATACTATAAGATGATACAATAACAAAGCAATTGATCACCCTTCTGAATCATGGAGTCAATGCTAATTATTACCCAGCTGGGGGCCTGCAGCAACAGTTACTCCTAGTGACACACATCAGTTAGGAGCGGAACTGCAGCATTTGGTATCTTGTTTGTTAGCAAAGCGATCCACTGCTGTGGTACTGTGAAATTACGAAGTATGCATGGAGACTATTCAATCCAGGCAGAGAGAGCAAAGGGAGAACTCAATGTTCCACCTGTACTTCAAAACTGAAAGCTGGCATTCTGCCCATGTCTTTTTGGTCAAATTTGTAGGTGCTGAGTGAAGGCTGCTTGTGCATTATGCTACTAAATTAAATCCCACTGCATACAAGTATTTCTGAAAACCAAAGTCCCAATCTTACCATACTAATTAACTTAATCTCTCAGTAAACAAATGCCAAAAGTTCCTGATCCAAAGAGATCAGGAACTGAAGGTCTCCAGAAGATTCCTACCCAATCCACTGTTTCCCAGGGACTACTATGGAAAAAAATTATCAGAAATTGCCCTTCTATGCTGCTCCTTTTCCTTAGGGACATGGAGTTCTCTCCCTCTCTCAGAGCAGAAGAGCTTTTCCCTCACACATTTTCAGAGAGGCCTGGAGCCATTCTCAGCTTCATGGCCAAAATGACCACATGCCCTTTTCCTAGGGTGGGATCCAGCCATCCTGCAGCAGGAGACATCTCACAGTCTTCACTTGACACCATTTCCCTGAAGGAGGGGACAGTGTGCCTTATGTTGGTTGGACTGGCTTGTGTCACAGCACAGCAGTCGAGCCTTACCTCAGTGCTATGCCAGGTCCTTCCAGCAGCACCCCATAATCACGGGAGATCTGTTTTGTGAGGTCTGACAGAATTGGAATATTCATTTTGCCCAAACCGCCGCTCTAGAGAACAGAGAAAGATTCCACTTGGTTACAAAAAGCCTCCCTAGAATCATCCTTCCTGAGCTGCTGGATTCCATGTTCTTGAGGGCACAGTAACAACAAAACACAGCCAAGGCATTTGCTCCATGAAAGGAACCAAGTGTGTGTGGTGTTGTTTGGGTTTGCTTTGTTTGTTCGTTTTAAAGGAGTCAGAACAGTTTGTTTCTTAGAAAGTGAAAACTTCTTTTGCACTGAGCATTTTAGAATTGCTGATTTCGGTGGTAAGAGGCTACCAATGGCAACAGCCATACATTTCCAGAAAAACTTCCTTTGTATCCTATTCAGGAGCTTTGAATAGAAAAATTTCTACTGCATATTGAAGTGTTCAGAATTAAATAGGATGAACATGGTGTGGAGGGAACAGAAACAAACCTGTGAACAAACAAACTTTGGAGCACACATCTGATGAGGAAGAGCCGAGGGAGCTGAGGATATTTAGCCTGGAGAAAAGGAGGCCCAGGGGTGACCTTATCACTCTCTACAACTACTTAAAAGTGGGTGTAGCCAGGTGGGGGTAAGCCTCTTCTCCCAGGTAACAAGGGACAGGACAAAAGGAAATGATGTCAAATTGCACTAGGGGAGGTTTATATCGAATATTATAAAAAATTTCTTCACAGAAAGGATTGTCAGGCATTGGAACAAGCTTCCCAGAGCATGGGAAAAAAACATGTGTATGTGGCACTTGAGGACATGGTTAGTGGTGAACACGGTGATATGGTGGTGGTGAGTTCATCATACCATCATCATGAGACTTCATGATCCTAGAGGTCTTTTCCAACCTTAACAATTCTGTGATTCCAAACACAATGCTCCTACCAACACACTAAGTATGTCAGAGTTCTGCTGCTCTATTCAGTGTGCATGGGGTTTTTTTTGTTTTGCCTCTCACAAATCAATTTAAATACTATTTGAAGAGTCAAACAAGATTTCTTTCAATTTTGCCACAGATTGAGACTGCAAGAGAGATAAGCTCTCTCACCTTGAAACAAGGCTGAAGTTTGTTAGCTTTGCTATTCTTGGCATCATCAGTGAATCACTGTGTAATCTCAGCCACTCAGACCCTGATCCTGCAAACACTTGTCTGCAGAGTTCCCTACACAGAGCTTTGAGCACAGATGTCAGAGAAACCAAGGCTTCAGCTTCTCTGGGTGTCAGTTTCCTGTCTGTGCCACCACGGAATTCTTTCCACCCTGTGCAGGGTGTTTTGAGTTGGGCTCGATGACTCCTTGTGGGTCCCTTCCAACTTGTCTGTGCATCTGTAAAACTGCACGACTGACATACCCTGAACACCTTTGGGATAAAGCTGGGAAGTCAGGCCACAATCACATTGCTGAGCTTTGAACAAAGCATGTGGTAAAGAAATACTCTTTGACAGGCTCAGCCAAGGTGTATTAAATGCAGCAAACTCTCCTCCCTCCCCTGCGTGTTCCAGTGGTGCCAGAAGGCACCCAGCCTGCAGCACTACTGCACACTGCTGTCCACACAGGCTAGGACTGATGGCACAGGTGCTTCTGCACCTTCCTGGGACACCTGTGGTTTTCTACAGCTATCTAAACCAGGGAGATGCTTTACGTCATCAAAAGCAGGTATTTTTATATGTACCTGAAAGAGGCTCCTCTCCAGTAAAAGGCTGTCTTTATCACTTTCTTTCCCTAAAGAAAGCCAAAAATCTCCATTTGTACTGCAAGAGTGGAACCCTTGCAGCAAGTGAGAATTAATGATACAAGTGCTCCAGTAAACTGGTGGTTCTTCTGCTTCCAACCTGAAGCCACCACTATTGGGTAATTGTTAACAGTAACAACTGAACAGCTGCTGCTCCTTTTCTGTGATAGTTTTTGTGCATTATCAGCTGTCACAGCCACTTTGGGACACTGACATGTAAACTGGGCATTCTGAGATAAGTGTACAAGGATACAATGTTATCTACAAGGCTATCATTACAGCAAAACAAGTTAAAAACCCAAGCCAGATAATTACGAAAAAGAAAACAAAAGACAGGTCAGAATTATGTCATCAAATGTAGAAGTTGACTGCATACGACTTTAGGAAATCTACTAAAAATCAGCGTTGGCACAATTATTTCTTCAACTCCTCTTCTCTGGAGCTCTTGTGAAAAGAAACCAAACCAACAGAGAAAGCCCCAAAAAGATACTCAATTCCTACCTTTCGTGGTGTGTTTATCCAGGCCAAATGAGTAAAATGAGAGTCCACTGAAACTGCCACCACTTCACAGTTCACGTCACGAAATTCTTTTGCTTTGTTGCTGAAAGCCACAATTTCCGTGGGGCAGACAAAGGTGCTGGTGGGAAGACAGATCAGGCTCTAATAATTCTGCCATCTTCTCTAGAGAAGACTCTCATGTCTGTTTCTAGGCACTAATGAAGCAGAGCATTTTCTTCTGAGTGATAATTTTAGCCATGTTTCCTGCTCAAGATTAATTTCAGTCTCAAACCAACAGTCACAGCCACACAGCTTGTACACCAGTTACCATCTCTGAGTTCTAGACAGATTCCTTACAAAGATGGAGAAACTGTCTCTGCTAGAGACTCTCTGGACAAAGGTTTTTGGAAACTATAACAGAAAGGTCTGAAGGTTAAACCCTTCTCCATGTGCCCACATGCACCAAGAAACTCTTGGCAATTCAAGTGTTCTGAGCAGACTGACCCCCATATTATCATGTTTTGCCTTGAAGCTGTTTAGCTGCAGTTCTGCTGGCCTTGCTTCTTCAAGGACAGAGTATCCAAAGCAGTCCCAAATTGCAAGGCAATGCCCTCGCCCCTGGGATCTGACTGTAACAGGAACCACAGCCGCCTCCTGATGCAGGCCCTGCAGCTAGAAGATGCTCTCCAGCCACCCTATCCACTCTTTTAACACACAGTGGCCGTGTGCCCCCAATCTTATCACTCATGCTCTAGAAACAGGCACGTCTGCCCTGCAAGACTGGCCCAAATCGGGCAAAACCAGAACGACCTGCAGCGCTTGTGATGACCTTCAGCAGGACAGAAGGCCCACCGGGAAGGGGAGAAACCCGCACTCACAAGTCCAGGGGGTAGAAGAAGAGAACCAGGTATTTCCCCTTGAAATCATCTAGGCTCAGCTCCTTGAACTCCCCGTTAACGACGGCCGTTCCCTTGAAGGACGGGGCGTGCTGGGTCACCGCCACGGCGAACCGCGAGGAGCCTGCGGAGGGGAGAACGCAGAGCTGCGGGCCGGGCCCGGGGGCGCTCCCGGGGCGCGTTCCCCGCCCGTCCTCCCGCACNGGCGGGCGGAGCGGGGCGGAGCGGGCCGCCGGGGGCGGGAACCCCGGAGGGGCGGTGAGGGACGCACAGGAACGGAATCACGGAATCGATCGCGTTGGGAAAGGCTTCTCGGACCATGGAGTCAGACCTATGGTCGGACACCACCGGGACAAGCAGACCATGGCACGGAGGGCCGCGTTCAGTCTTCTCTTGAAGACCTTCAGGGACCGTGATTCCAACACCTCCCTGGGCAGCCCATTCCAGTGTCTAATCACCGTTTCTGCGAAGCAATTCTTCCTGATGTCCAACCTAACCCCACGCACAGCTTGAGGCCATGTCCTCTTGTCTTGCCGTTTGTTACTTGGGAGCAGAGCCCGACCCCTGTCAGGGAGTTGTGGAGAGTGCCCTGAGCCTCTTCCAGGATAAACACCCCCAGCTTGCTCACCTGCTCCTCACAGGACTTGTGCTCCAGACCCTTCCCCAGCTCCGTTCCCTTCTCTAGATCTGCTCCAGCACCCCAATGTCCTTCCAGAACTGCGGGGCCCAGAACTGGGCACAGCACTCGAGGTGCGGCCTCACCAGTGCCGTATCCCCGGCGCTGTGCCCGGGCTGAGCCCGTCGGCACCGGCCTCGCAGGGGTGAGCGGTGTTTGCTGTGTGCTGATACAGCCTGGCTTGTGCTCAGAAACCTTCCACATACACACTTACAGCTGGCTCTGACTTTGTTGAAGTCGGATTATAGTTACAGAATCACAGAATATTCTCAGTTGGAAGGAATACACAAGGGTCATCGAAGTCCATCTCCTGGCCCTGCACAGGACACCACAGGAGTCACACCATGTGCCTGAGAGCATTGTCCAAACACTTCTTGAACTCTGTCAGGCTTGGTGCTGTGCCCACTTCCCTGGGGTGCTCATTCCAGCACCCAATCACCCTCTGTTTTTTCTAAAACCTGGTGGTTTTTCTAATATACAACCTAAAACTCTCCTGACTCAACTTCAGGCCATTCCCTCGGGTCCTGTCACTGATCACCATAGAGCAGAGATCAGTGTCTTCCTCTCACAAAGAAGTTGTAGACTGCAATGTGTTGTCCCCTCAGTCTCCAGGCTGAACAGACCAGGTGCCTTCAGCCGCTCATCAAACAGCATCCCCTCAAGGCCCTTCACCATCTTCACAGCTCCTAGCTTCTTTCTTTGTGTTCCTTCATCTAAACAATTAAACCAAGCTGAACTTAGTTTCCCTTCTGGGTTTTAGTAACTTCTAGTTTCATGTATTTATTAATATCCACAACATTTTAGAAAGGGCAGACCCTGTGGACTACAGAAAAGTCTGGCTCTGCTAGCAGGATAAGCTCAGCCATCGGCATCGGGGGACACAGCCAAAGGCAGCCAGAGAAATGTCAGCTACCCCTGGGATGAACTCAATGAATGCTAAATCTCTGTTTCTGAACTTATTCCTGGTACTGATCCATCTGCATGGTCCAGTCATCTCTGTAATAGTGAACCTCTGAGCCTTCAAAAGAGGGAGGATTGTGTTCAACCTGCCTGTTACGATTGATAACTAGCTGGTATTAACTCCCTACTATGCCTAGGAATTGTTTGGGGCAGTATTAGTTGGTGTCGTCCAAAAGTGTGCTGAGACCTTTCTGGGCATTTAACATCATGGCAAATTTCAGTCACTGGCACCTTGAATTTATTAATCCAGATGTAGCCAATGACAGCTGGAAACGTGGCTCTGAAAATCTTCTCAAAAAGAAAGTAATTCCTAGCAGAGCAGCCAGAATAACGTTATCTACTCAAAACATGAAAGTGGAAGGGAGTAAACAATTTGTAAATTAGAAAGTGTGTCAGGTAGAGTGTGGGTGAGCTTTGCCCTAGTCTGCAGCCTTGGATTAGGAGAGGGAAGGAGCGATTGTGGAGATTGTGACCAGGGTAGAGGTGTGGGAGGTCTTTGTGCTGCTGCTGCTGCTGAGGGCTGCAAGCAGAGCAGTGAGCAGTGGATCTGAGCCTGGGACACCTGTGGAGCAGTGGCTGTAGGTGGAGAGCAGCAAACCCATCAGCCATTCCGTGGGCTGATTCTTTCCAGAGCAGTGCAGGATGGCATGACTGCGTTCGTGTCTGAAACCTGTCACATGCCCTCAGACAGAGAGATGTGCCCTGGGTCTGGGCAGCAAATTGTGTGCCCAGGGATGGCCGGGTTCCTTTCCCTCAGGTGTGGGAGCTGCATTGTGGCAGCCAGAAAAGGGCTGTTGCTCGGATTTCCTGAGGATGGCTGTCTCATCCACAGATGATTATTCACAAAACTTCTAAGTTGATGTATTCTAAACCAATGCCCTTCCCCCCATCCCTGGAAAGTTATATTTGTTTAAAACTCTTTGTTTAAACTCTTGGCTTGCAGGTGGGGAAATATTGCTCATGCTTTGTCATGGAGGCAGTGTAATTCAGTTTCTCAGACTTCTGTGCAAAAGCTTGAACTACTGCCATTTAATAGGGGGTATTTTCCATTTCGCTTTTGCAAAATGAGCATCCCTGCAATCTGAAGATGGACCTTGTCACTGCCAAAGTGCACCTGATAAAAGTTGTTCCTTTTTCCTCAGCTCTGGCTCTGGCACAGGCTCGAGCAGCTGCTAAACCTGGTTCTTATTGACATCCAAAGCTCAAAATCAACCTACCGAGTGATACCATATGCACATCTATTTCCAAATCTTGCTGGTTGTCTCCTTTGCTGTCTTTAAGACTGATTCAAATAGACATGTGAAGCTGGTGAAAGACTCTCCAGGGATTTCAGCAGGCTTGAAGGAGAAATTGGTATACAAGGTGCAGAGTAGTCCATAAGGCACTTGAATAGATAATGAGAAATGTGAATGTTCTTTTTGGTTAGGATACTTATCTGCCTGCTCCCATTTTGTGCTTCTCTTTTCCTATCTGGGAATAGTTAACTATGTCTTTCTGGTGAAAAACTACAAGATCAGTTGATAAAAAATACTAGATAATGCTTGTGTGTTGTTTCCATTATTGTTTTGTAAGTGTTAGATTTTAAAGAGCTCTTTGAAAGATCATCATTCACACAACAAAATTTTGGGGGAAAAGTAGCTGTTTCTTCTAAACTTGATAAAAGGGATAAGCAAATCCCAAATCAGAACTGCTGCTGTGGATCACTGAGTGGCAAATTCTGTGCAGAGTATGGGATACATATGTCTGCTTGTTTAAGAATAAAATCTGCTCATCTTCTAGAAGATTATGTTATTCCATGTGCTCAAACGCTGTAACAATCATTTGTCCTCTACCTTGAGGAAACAGATAACTGAAAAAGAGGCTGGGAAATGGGAAAAAACAACAGAGGCATAAACATTTTTATCTAAACTAAAGCAAGAAGTTTGGCTTAGGCAACATGATGCATCACCCCATGACTGTTGGTAGATGGCAGCCTCTGTCCTTGCACACAGGGGCGCTGGAAAATATTCCAGCTGCCTGCAAATGCTCTCACAGGCCTGTGTGCTCCCACCTGCTGATACCCAAGCTCAGCAGGAGGAGAAAGAATCTGCCCGTTCATAGCAATAAGTTCCAGAAGCAATCCCAAGCACAATCCAGCTTAGGGCTAATCATGAGTGGGCTTTACTGCATTAATTAATTGTTTGAACATGGGTTTAGGAGATAGCTGCTGTTAGGGTATGTTTCCAATTGATAAGTATAGGCAAAAGCCTTTCTGACATCTGGTCCATCAGGGGTCTTATCCTTCGCTGTCGAGGCAGCCGTGCTGAGGCCGAGCGGTTTTTCTCTGGAGCCAGGATAAAACTGGGTGTGTTGCTGCTGTGTTTCTGGCTGGAGCTGTGCGAGCCCACCCTGCCGATGACTCATCCTTCGAGTGGCTCAGAATATCACACTGTGCCTCGCTGCTTCCTTGTTCCTATTACACTGATGCATTTGGGTCTCGCTCGGTGTTGGCGTTTCATTTACAAACCTCGCTTTTCCCATAAAGGAAAGATGGCTGCCAGCCCTGCTTTACCCTGATGTTCAGCACTTCTAGGTTTTTAGGAGCCTCTCCTTAATAACTTCAGATGGAAATTTTAAAGCACATTTTTAAAGCACCTTAGAAAGCACATTTTTCAGAATATGAAATTTTTTTTGGTAGCCTCTCCTTTTTTTTTTTTCCCCTTCCAATACTGGTTGCTTCTGCATATGATTCAGACTAAATTTTCCTTTTTCTCCTTCAAACGTTGAATCAGGATATTTAGGCCAGCAGAAGAGACCTGTGTTCCTTCCCTGCATTCCTTCCCTGCCACCCTGTCTTTGAGTCCATGTATTTCAGCACCATTTTACAAGAGTGAATAGAGTCAGATAAGCAGTGGAACAGATTTACAGGTCTCCTGTTTCCTTCTCCCTCCCTCACAGAGAACCTGACTGTTCCATTAAATCAGGTGCGGACATAGCTTGAAATTAAAGGACTGGCCATCACAAGAGAAAATGGATATAAATAAATCTACCTCTTCCCAATTTTTTTTGTTGGTTTTGTGAACCAGTTGTTCCAGGTGACATGAGAATGAAGATACTGACGGCTGTGAAGCAGTCATGAGGTAAGAGTCGAAATGCTGCAGTGGGTTTTGCAAAAGGCAACTGATGGACTTTCTGTGCAGTGGAACTTGCTCTGGCAACACATGGGGAGCCACATCCTTGAAAGGGACCATCCATCTCAGGCCTGTGTCATATATCAGGTGTTTAATCAGGCTCAAAAATGCAGTAGAAAAGAGAGATGCAGAGAGGACTAATCACCCTGATTTTGGTTTTCAAAGTAGTGCTAGTGAGTGCTAGTGAACACATCTCCTTCCATGTCCTAGTGCACCACAGTGAGTCGGATTTATTAGAAACAAGGGGGGCTTTGTTAGTTAACATAAGAATAATGAAAAAAAAAACCTCCATTGGTTTTCACAATAGGATGGAGTCAGAGTCGCTGCTCTCCATGTAGGTGTGTAAGTCAGACACACATATTATTGCAGACCCTCAGCAGCCCGGTAGCAGAGCTCAGCTGTCCCCACTCCCTGCACACAGCCACATTTAAGTTATGTGGCTGCCTCTGGTCCACTCCAAGGCACAGCCGAGCTGGAATAACCCCTGTGTCACAGCACACACGCTGCTGCTGGCTGTCCCTGCTCCAGCGGGAGCTGGCTGAGTGTGCCTCTGGTTGCCAGGATCGTGGAGCCTGCGGGAGCTGCGCCGCTCACGAACACTAGGTAGCTCCGTGGGATTTCCAAACTCCAGACAGATCTGTCGTAACTCTTTTGATAAATAGGTTTGCCCTTTCAAGAATTAGATATTTGAAACTATACAGGACAACATCAGCGTGCTGGAGTCATACTTTTGTCCCACAGGGCAACGCTGTGGGTGACTCCACATATCTCGAGGTACATAGAGATATTAGATAAGAGGAGCAGTAGAGCTGTTGGGTGCACGTGCTGATTTCCTGTGCAACTCATACTTGAGCTCTTCAAGATCTGCCCTCTTCATTCAGGCACCTCTATAAAAATAACTCACCAAACACAGTCAGTGCTCCCTGTGGAGTCTCCCATGAAGGTAAATCCCACTGATCAGTCTCATCCTGAGCTGCAGCAGAAACAGCAATATCCCAGTGCTGCTGCAGTGAGTGCTGCTTCACAAAGTGGGCACTTAGACACATGCCTTCATTTGTCCTCTGGAGAGGGGAGTTGCTTGTAGCATTAAAAACATCCTGTATAATAAAAGTCTTGTCTTCCACCGACCATCAGCCTTGTTGCAATGTTTGCATTGTCCTTATGATGATCATTAGTGAGAGGCTGGGCAGGGATGTGAAGTGCACTTAGAACTGAGCATAATCTGGTCTGTTTACATCAGTGCTCGCACAGAAGAGTTCAAACAACAAGCAGGGCAGATGCTCCTTAGGAGCCTCATCTCTGTGCTAAGGCTCTGGTTTCCAGGAAGCAATTTCTCCCTCAAGAATTATTTAATCAGAGAAAAATCTTCCGGTACTTACAGACACAACTGCTGCTGTATAGAACTTGTATTACAAAGAAAGTAACCACAACATGGAGTGGCTCTGAAAGCTGAATGTTTTTCTGAAGCTACAGGAGAAAGGCTGTGGAAGATTGTACATAGCAGTGCCACCTGCTATGCAAAATAACTTTCAAAGGTCAAACCCTTGACACTTAATCAGGTACAAAAGGCATTTATTGTAGCAATTTTACCTCCAAGGTATTATTCATTAAATGCATTTCTCATCTATTTCCTATGTTCAGAAAATGTGTTCTAGGCAGTCAGCAAGCTCTGCTATTGCAGGCCATTTCTGTATGGCTGTGGAAAGAAATAAATTGGTACAATAAAAAAAAAAAAGAAGAAAAGAGTAGTGTCTATGCTCCACTTAAAAGAAGGTGCATGTTAATTTGATTTGCTTCATGTGGATTTAATCAATGCAAATATAGATGGAGGAAGAGTGTCAGTGGGAGTAATGGGTCGTTTTTATTTCTCTTTCATTGCTTGACCTGATGAATCGATCTACCCCGTTGCTAGGAAAATCAGAATCGTGCTGACATGAACATCTGTCCTATGTAGACAGGAGGGAGTTTATGTTGTAATCTAGCGCTTAAAATTCACAAACTTTCCTCAAGTGGCTGATGCTTCACACAGTTCCTTACAAGGGTGAAAACAATGGTGTGGCGGAAGAGATGGGGTTCCCTCGGGTTCTTCTGTCGGGGCTTTAGAGATCCCGAGAAAGGCGAGAAGCCCCGGCCCGAGGAGAAGGGCTGGGAGCGGAAGACGTCTGCCGGGTGTCGGCGACCCCTTCCCACGAGTGTGGGCACCTGCGGGGGGGTGACAAGCACGAAGAGCCGGCCCGGGGAGC
>VXBC01001243.1:0-50684 GCA_013399945.1 Ploceus nigricollis | reverse complement strand
CGGGGCTCGGGGCTCCCCGCGGAGCCCCGTCTGCCCGGGAGCATCCCTCCAGCTGGAGCGGGAGCGCCTCGCACAAGCAACACGTCTTACGACTGCGGCATCGCTGCCAAGACGCGATCGCCTTCTGTCTGCTCCAACCCATTTTTATGTTTGTGTTTATTTACTTGCTTGATGCTTAAAATAAGGCATTTTTCCAAGCCCTTGGTCAGAGTTTCTTCCCTGAAAGCACTTGCTGGACCAGGCGTTTTTAGGTGCGGTACAACCTGCAGCCTGTTCTCCGCTGTCCGCCGGAGCGCTGGAGCTGCCTGCGAGCGAGGCTGGGCACCGCTTGGGTGGGCTTCAGCTTCGGCCGCTCTGAAGCTCTGGAACTACGAGTAAAGCAGCGCTCATTTTGTAAGAGAGATCATTCAAATAGTCCGCCCCTGGAGCGATCCTTTTGCTGGGAAAATAACTCAAATTGTAAAATAGTGTTTATATAACTCTCAGGCTGTTGAACTTTTGAGGCTTAGCTAAAGAGTAAAGTCCTGAGATCCTCCCAAAAAAGCTCTACAAATAATAAGGGCAAAGGTGTTGAGCAGATCAGTGAATTATAACTTTTTGACTTCTGATGGAGATTTTAGATTCTGTTGTCATTTTTAATGTTGTTTAGGATGCAGTTGTTGCTACCAGTCATACAATGCCGGTTTAGATTTCAGTAGACTTTAGGAATACTTTAAAGGACTGGTATTAATTACAGTTATTGTGTGTTGTTTACAGAGAGCTGATATTTTGCAAGTAATTTTAAATGTGATGCTCAGTTTTATGGTCCTTTTCTACCATTCTCAGGAAGATGGTTACAGTCATGTTGCTTTATTGTGTTAGAGTTGCATTAAAGAAGCTGTTAGCTATAATCCAAATGGCAGAAATTTATCAAGATTTCCTCCAAACTACATTCCAAATGTTCTTTAAACCATGTATGAACCTCCAACAACATATTTTGGAGGCCTGGTGCTAATTTATTTTAAAGCTTTTTTTTTTTTTGGAGGGGATATGAATTTTTTTTAAAGGAAGAACAAGGGCAAATGATGTACCTGGCAACAGAGCCACAAGTATTATTGCTGTATGAGACAGGTTGCCACACTTTAGTTATTGTTGCAAACTGCTGTGAGTAAAGTTGTTTTAAAATTTGCAGCGAATAATGCAGGTGGCTTTCGTTTCAGATGAAGAAGGCAGACAACATATGTAAGACCAAGAGTTATATTGAAGATTATGGTATCTAAAAATAAAACCAGGTTTGTTCCAGGTTCTGCAGACTCCATCAATAGATTTAGCTGGGTGAACGTGTAGCCTAGGCCAAGTATGTGCCTGTGTGTTTCCACTTGTGAAGGCAAAATTAAAAGCTGTATTCCTCAATAACATTCTGGTTGGTGCCTGCAATGTGGTCCTTAATGTTAGGAGAAGAAAAATGATGGAACCACTCTGCAAATGTTAGTAAAGGCGGAAGTTTTGTCAGAATTGCAAGGGGAACACAAACCTACTCTCAGTAGCAAGGGGAATGTCAAGGAGAGGTTTAGGTAGAGCTGCAGTGTGAAATCCAGCAGTGAGGACATTTGAGGGAGTCAGAAGTAGGGCTGAGTGGCCACCACAAATGTTTTATAGCAAATATTGGTTTAAATTTTGCAACTCTTTTGCTCTGGCCCTGGTAGCTTTTTTTTTTTTTTTTTTCTTCCCTGTACTCCCTTTCTAAGTTCCTTCACCCCTGATGTAAAGTGAGCTTTTTAGCTGAAATACCAGGGGGCAAGTTCTATAACTGCTACACAAATACTTGCACTTAAATCCTGATGATCACAGTGAGAAGCACACCCAGAATTAACTGATGCCATGTGATACATGAGTAATCTTATTAGAGCAACAAAAAGAGTAAATGTGGTTCACATACAAAAATGCATTTCAGTGAATAATTTTGAGCAGAGAATAAATTTCAGGAAATTTTAATATTTTTGCAGAATATTAAGGTTTTGACATAAAAGTACACATAAGTTACTTGTTATACTCAGAAGTCTGTCAGTTTGAACATGTAAGAATGGAGATTTACTGCGTTTGAAAATCCATTCATTATTTATTAGGCATAAATTTATGCTTTTTCCTCAACTGTAATTTCTCATTTCTTGAATGCAAAGTCCCATTTCACAAATCGCTAATTCCTTTTCAGACTGAACAGAAAATACATCTGGTTTAATTATAGGAACCAAATAGGTATTTGGGAACTATCTAGTGTTGCCTGGGGAGAAGAATAAGCTAAGAAGGGAAGACAAGAAAGATGAGAGTCATAAAAAGAAAATCAAAACCATAACAATTGCAGTCATTTTGGGTTGAGTAAGAACCCCAGATTATGAGGTGATAAAACATTTATCTGGATCTTCATGGCATCATAGAATGGTTGGGTTGGAAGGGACCTTAAAGATCATCCAGTGCCACCCCCTGCCGTGGCAGGGACACCTTCCACCATCCCAGGCTGCCCCAAGCCTTGTCCAGCCTGGCCTTGGACACTTCCAGGGATTGGGATCCACTGCTTCTCTGGGCACCCCTGTGCCAAGGCCTCACCACCCTCACAGGGAGCAATTCCTTCCCAACATTCGTCTAACCCTGCCCTCTGGCAGTCTGAAGCCATTTCTCTGACCTTTCTTTCCATCAGCCTTCATGTTGCTGAGTCTCAGCAGTGGTGGCTGAGGCTCAGAACCACCCAGCCACGAGCACTGGAGATCCAGCACGCAGCCAGCAACCAGTCCAGCCTGGGCACTGAGTCCCAGGTCACCTTCCAAATTTGTGGTTGTTTGGCAGAGGGCATCATCAGAAACAAGGAGCCAGGAGAGACCAAGAACTGAGTCTCCCAAGGTCTCAGAGGAACTTTAACAATCCTAATCCAGAATTTCTATTGTATCCACAGAGAGGATCTACCCTTGCCTGTCAAAAGCAATAAGCTGATAAAAGACAAGTCTTTCAAAGAGACTGATAATTAAACTACAGTGATTGTAATAAAATTAGACAATATGGTCTGAAAAGCATGACCAAGGCATGGTGATCACCTGAATACTCTTCCTCATGAACTGCTCTTCCTAGCCATAAAACCAGCCTTCCCTGATGTTTCCTGCTGCTTCTGTGGGCACGAGCTTCCTCAGACAACCCGTAACACATTTCAAAACAGAAATACAACTTGAGTCTAAAATTGCAAAATCCTTAAAAAATGTGTACAAACAGACAATTCTCACCACTTTGAAGTTTTAATGATAACTGTGATGTCTAATTTAGTCATTAGTTTTAAAGCAGCCACTTTGGAAGATGAACTGTGGTTTTTTGTCAAACCTAGTGTTTCTAAAGCGCAAAGTTTACCACGTAACACGAAAAAAAATCTTCAACCATTGAAACACAATGCAAATGCTTTTTTCCCTTTTTAGGTAGGCTGGAATTCTAAAATAAGCTTATTTATGGCACCCAAGCAGAGCCTTCTATTGGCCTAGACAAAAGGGGCGACCTTTTATATGCCCAAAATTTTTTGATGCGTGCACACTGATGCCATATAACATGCAAAATGTTCATAAATTGCTGTATTTTTAGCTTGCTTTTGCAGGATGATCACAGGAGAGATTTGTGTGTGTCCGTACTGGCAGAAGACTAGCAATAAATCCTAAACATGAAGCGTGATTGCTTTCCAAGAACTTGGCTGCAGAGCAGTTGGAAAAAGGGCAGGAGAACAATGAAAAGCATATTTTGAAGGAAAGAAGGTGGCTGTAGTGACAGCCAAAACTATGGAGAATATGGAATGCAGAATCTAAGGTCCTGTCCTCCATCCCTTGAAGGAAACCCAAAATGCCTTGTATGAAAAGCTGTAAGCAGAGGAAGTTTCCATGTGGTGTCTCAGTTTAGTTTTCTTTTTTGAGTTCAAGAGAAGCTCACCACTGTAATAGCTTTCAAAAAAAGTATTTCAAGAATGGAGTCAGCCATTGCTTCAGATGCAACAGGGTGCTTTCAAGAAGTAGTTTAAAAAAAATAGTTTCCTGGAACCAGTTCTTTCTGGGGAAACAAAAGGTACCCAGAAGAGTCAAGACTACCTCATATTTTAATCAAGGAAATTCAGAAAAGAGGATTTTTCAGGACTTTCTGAAAAGAATGTGTAAGTCTGAATCACTTCAAAATTTCTTTTTAGAGAAAGCCATTATTTCTGTAGCCACACCTGGCTTAGGGCAAATGTGTGTGCATGTAGAACTGGCTTGAAATATATCTCTTGTGTTGGTTTTTTTTATATTTTTTGATAGCAGGGCTGATGCAGAGCAAGGTAGAACTGTAGCTGTGCCCTTGGTGGACACTCTGGGGTTCTCCAGTCTGCAGACATGGGCAGCAGGGATGGGGATGTGGCAGTGCTGGAGAAATCAAGAGCTCTTCCATCCAAACTTTTTCACTGGAGAGAGGACCATGCTCCTTCCTGTGTTGTTGTGTGGAACTGTTACGGCCTGATTGCTATCTGTCTTGTTGGGTTTGTAGGCATTTAAAAAATATTTAGTAGTGAGCCAGGTTATTAACACAGAGAACCTATTATGTAGTAAAACTTTTAGTACAAATGTTAACTGTGGAGGTTTGAGTAGAACTACTTACATCTGCTCCATTAATCTCATGGGATTGCTTTCCTCAAGTGCAAAATAATAAATCTAAGAGACTGCCTGTCTCTGTTATCAGTATGTTCTTTTTCTGAGAAGGTTTTAACTTAGTGTTGCTGAAATTATCCACTCAGAAAAGAATTTTCAGTACTTATACATGACATTGACATAATTTTATGACTCTTTTTTTTGTTTTAGTTAAGAATACTCTGAGAACTTAGTCAAAAATACCCAAAAGAGGTGGTTTTAGTGATGCTCTACTGAGTATTGCCAAAGCAGCAGCACGTGGACCAAACCAACCCACGTGTCTTTGTGATAAACAGCTCCAGAATGAAAGCTTTAAACACAGTTGTGCCCCAAGATGAGCCCTACCTGTCCATGCCTTTGTCCCCAGTGAGTTTGGCTGGCATGTGCTGCCCCATTTTGAAGGAGAAACAGCTTAAGAGGAATTCAGCAGCTCTGACTTTGCTGCTTTAGGCCCTATGGGTATGTTACACCTGCTTGATATTGCTTCCTTTTCCCTTTATACCTGTGGACAGCACAATGGAAAAAATACACAACAAAGACCTCACAATTGCATCCTGGCTGACTTCTTGGAAAATGAGCTCCCTTTCCAGGTACTGCTGTGCTAGCTGAGAGCTGCCAGTGATCTCTTCCCAGCTCAGAGGATGAAGACCTGTGTGCTGAGGACTTTGATGTTTGCAGGGAAGGGTCTGAAGCCCCAGCTGTGTAGTCTGGCTTCCTGCAGATGTGTTCTGATCCCCACAAACCTCAAAACTGACTGCTAGGAAGGGGCAGGGTCCTCCTGCAGGGATAGAGACACCAGTTGTGGTTTTGTTGTTCAGCTGACTGGTTCTTCTCCCACACTGGTTTTCTGCCAGTGTTACTCTGTGGCTGACTCCTGGTTTGTATTGATCCAATACACATATAATACAATATCACATCAGGATCCATATTGTTGCACTGAAAAACCTGAAAAGCAGATTGTTTTATCAAAGCAGTTAATGTTCTTATGTAAAAATTCAACCAAATAAACACAGGACAGAAAATTGGGAGTTAGGGATCTAACTCATGCTCATCTGAGATCTTCCCCTGCAACTTTATTTTGAAAGTATTCTGTGTGCTGTATGAGTTTTTTCTGTGGCAGTGGGGAAGAAAAGAATTGGTTACCCCCTATTTTTACTGGCATGTAATCTAAACAATAACAAGATGATATAATCCTAATATTTCTTTAAGACCACAGGATGTGAAATTAAATTAAAAGGCCAGGAAAATAAAGAACCCTGCAGTTTGATTACACTCAGCTGGATTATCTTTGTAATTATTTTCCTTGGAAGATTTAAAAATGCGTACGGCTTTGTGAGAAAGATTAAGTAGGGAAACCAAAATTAAAGTAAACAATCTAAAGAAAATATTGCAAAGATGATGGGTATTTTACTTAATTAAAAAAATGCACCAAGTTGCTTGTTAAAAATGAAAGGATGGAACAGAAGACAGGTGAGGAGGAAGATGGATGAGGCTGTTCAGCTGGCTCAGCTGTTCTAGCTCATATAATGTCCTTTCAGATATGGTTAAAAAACTGTCAAAAGCAGTTATTCAGGGAAGAAGGGCAGGCTGAAAGGAGCAAAATTACACACAGGTACTCGAGCCTCAATTCAGACCTGGGAGCAAATAATGCAAATAGTGAAGGTTGTCTGTGTTCCAGGATGAGAATAGTTATTCACAGAGAAGTTTTTGGTGGTACAGCCAAGGCTGAAAAATGTCTATATCCATCATTTCCAGCACCTAGGGATGCATTTGCTATGCATGAGTAGTCCCACGGACTTCATGGGCACTGCTTGCTGGTAGGAAATGCAGCTTGTTTCTGCTCGGGGATCAGCCAGCTCTCACTGCAGCAGAGCTGTTCCAGGCAGTAAAACCACATGGATAGAGCTAAAGGGAAACTACTGGAAGCCATTGGGAAAGACCTACTACCTCATCTTGTCCCTGGTCTGCCATGTACTTTTTAAGGTATGAAACATTTTGGTATAAAAATGACTCCATTTATGGGTCTGTCTCTCTAGATTTTTTTTTAATGAGCCCAAGAAATCTTGGTTATGGTTTTTTTTTCTTACTCCCATCTCCTTTACTCATGCAATCCCTTTTGTACCGTTTTCATTTTTCCAGGTACTTTCTGTTCCTCACCAGTTACGGTCTTGCCAAGTTGAGCAGGATTTGTTCTTTCCTTCTTCCAGCCTGTCAGCTTGGAAGGCCAGCTCAGATTTTGTGCATTCAGCATTGGAGTTCCCTCCTGGCAGTGGGTTCCTTGGCCCTGCAGGGAGGCTGAACCTGCTCCTCACCCTGCCCCACCTCAAAACCAGCCAGAACAGCTTCTGTGGTGGGGACAGGCCCTGGGGAAGGGGCAGGACCCCCAGGGTATTTCATCAGGGTATTTCTGAGCAGTTTCTCCCGCTGAGGTTGCTGCTGGAGCTCCCTGTTGTCCCCAGGATGCTGGAGAGGCAGTGAATAAGCTGGAGCAGCTATTTTTTGCCTTGGTTGAGAATTCTCTTGGGTCCCATTGAATGCATGATTTCACTGTGAGCCTGGCTTTTCCTGGTAGGCTGAGGTTATGTTGCAAGTTCTAGAAGTTACCGTATTTTTCATACAATACCCCTTTTGCTTCACTACTCAAAGGGCCAATCTTTACCTTGTGTGGGTGTGGAGAATGATGACTTTTTTGGATGCTGTTTGCTGGTTCCCAGTGCTCATGAACCCATCCCTTTTTCCTAGCATCATTCTCCCAGTGAATAAATTTGGATGATTTTATTTCCTCTCCCTTTGGAGCAGTCTAAACTTTTCTAGACCAAAATTCCCATATTTTGTTCTTCCCACTTCTCTAGTTTATTTTCCCTGTCTTCTGTTTCTGACACCACCTTTGAATTTGAGAAGTCTTTGATGTACTGTTTAAAGCACATTTAATTAGTTTGGATTAAATGTCAGTTTCCTGGCCACATGTAAGGCTTTATGTATTTACACACTCCTATTATCCTTGGTTGCTCTTTGGTCAGTGTTTAGTCTGTGTGACAAGGCTCCTGTCTAAAATTACTGAAACTGTTCCTTTTTTTCCTCTCCACGTGTGTGTTAGGAGAGACCTTCATGGCTCTGTAGGAAGTCTTTATTTACAATGACAGCTTTAGACTCTGCCTGCCTCAGAGTTCTCCCTCAATTTTTTCTTGTGTGTCCCAGGAAAGGGCCTACCTGCCAGGAGAATGGAGAAATTCTGTAATATTGCAGTGGTGTTCACTTAGCAGCATCTGCAGAAGGCACTGATGGAAGATCTCCTCTTGTGGGGGAAAAAAAAGGGTAAAAAAGGAGAGAAATGCAGCTGGAAGAAGAGGAGATTCAGAAACAAAGGGAAGATGTCAGTGATGCCAAGTGAAAACAGCACCAGTGAGTCCTCCGTGACACTTCCGTCAAAATGTTCCTGTAGGCAGTGCAAGGGAGCTGACACCTTTAACAAGCTGATGAGTTGGAAAGAATGGATGCCAGACTAAATCATCATTTAGCCAAGGTTGCCAGAACCTCTGTGGAGGATATAGATATATGTAGATACATATTCATTCATACTGGTGTTGTTTAATGCTTGTCCTTAGCTTTCTGCTGATTTCATCTTCCTCTTCCCTCTTAGGTTAGATTTTGTTTCTTCCTGGGGATGAAGGTTATATTGGTAATCTCTTTCAGCCAATGTTCTCTCTTCCATCTTCTTCAGTTTTGGTTTTTATAGATGTGGTTTCTTTATTTTCCCAGTGCTCTGGGTCTCTATGAAGAAGTTTTAGTGAAAAGAGCTCTGGAAAACAATAGGGTTGCTTTTTGTAGGGGTGATCTTGCTACTTGCACAGCAAACCTTTCTCCTGCAGTAACCAGTGGAACAACCTACTTTTCCTCTTTTGTTGCACAAAAATGCAACTGCTCACCATGCAGGTTTTGCAGAGGAGATTTTACTTGGCTATCAGTTATGGAAAATTAGGGGAATCTAGACACTCATCCTTAATCTTACTATGAGAGGAAGGATAGTTGCCCAGTGCAACATTTGGAAGCTGTGAAAAAGCTTACAAATGCAGGAGTTTGGACTAATCTATGAATAAACTCTTTCTATCTCCCTCTGTAGCAATTCCACATCTACATTCCATCTTTGAATCATGGTTTTCTGAGGATGCCAAATTAAAAATCATACGTTGAGTGAGAATTCCTCATGAAGCACACATCTGGGAAAGTTTGTGCTTTGTTTATTTCAGCAGCAGCAGAGTTTTGGGAAGAACTATCCAGATGATTTACATATCATGGAAGGTTCTCTCAGGGTTACCATACACCTGTCCTGAAAGCTTTGTGTGTTTAGTGTGCATCTTCTTTCACTCTTTGCTGGGTGAGAGACAAGGAATGGTTCAGGAATGAAAAAAACCCCACAAAACTTTAGCACTCTGGTTTGGAGAGCTGGTGATAGAACAGAAGAGCATTTGAGGTAAATCTCCTTCTTGTCACTTGTCACTGATGGACACTGAATAGCAGCAGGTGCCTGTGGAAAGGCGTGGGTATCACAATCCCCCCTCAGGCTGATGTTTTCAACCTCCCATTACTGAGCAGAAGGGACCCTGTGGGACTTAACAGAGGGATCTATCCTTTGTCAATTTATTTAATCCATTTTTTTGGATCACATTTCTGCTTTTGGCCTGAGCAGCTTTCTGTGGTGATGAGTTCCATCATGTAAGAAAAGCATGCAAGCTTCCCCACATGTGTCCTTCGTGAGGGACTTGGTCAATGTATGACTTATGTTTTGGCAGCCTCAGAAAGCAGTCATTGTGAAGACGTGGAAGAGTCTTGGAGGGGGAAGAAAGGGAATTATCCACACATCAATCAAATATTTCTGGGTTTTTGCTGTGTTGGTTTGGTTTTAACTTTTTTTTTTAACATGTTGATTTCATTGCTTCTGTGATTTATATTAGACCATCCATGATTTTATAACTGTTTATCATGTCCTCTAATAAATAGTGTATCTCCAGACTGGAAGGTCCAAGTCTGTCATCCCTGTCCCTCTGCATCTTCTAATTCTGTGTCCTTTTTTGAATTGGGTGACCAAAACTACCTGGCACTGGTGTGCACTGTGGGCAGTGGTGCAGTAATGCTGACCACTTTGCACTTTCTTCTTGTCACCATTTTAACTTGATGTTTGCTTGTGTTTTTTCCCCACTGCCACAAGTATTCATTACTAGGCCTATTGATGGTGACCTCAGAAATTTGTCTCCTGAGCTGCAATGTTTAATTTGGAGCCCATTGTTTGGTGGATATAGCAAGAGTTGTTTTCTTTCATGAGCAATACTATGCTGACACAGAATATAGCTTTTTTTCCCTCCTAATTTTTAAGTGATTTAGTACTGCAAAATACTCCTGCAACTCTTTGCAGGCTGTTTTTGTTACAACTGTCCTGAAGAAATTCATCTTGGCAGCAGATGCCATCTTGTTATTTCTCTCTTTTCCAGACCATTTATAAATACACTGAATAGTCTGAGTCCTGTTGCAGATCTCTGTGGCACCCTTTGAGCAGCCCTGCTCCACTGTCAAATTCTTATCCCTGATTTTCCATCTTGTCAACTGCTACTGACTCACAGCAGGGCCCCCTCTCCAGAAACAGTTTAGTTTCTTAAGAATTGTTGGGGAAGGTCACTGCCAAGAAAATCGCTGTTCAAAAGTGTCAAAATCCACCTGCCCAGGCAGCTGTGAGTACAGCCAACTTCTTCCAGAGGTGGGGAGGAAAAGGGAATGAGAAATGTAGGAATTTGCCAGCTGATGGCAGTGTTTGAAGGAGCCATTCCTGAGACAACTGAAGATTGGCAAAGAAATGAGGGTTGCACCAAGGGCTGAGGGACAAGGTGCCAGGTGAACACTCTTAAAATGGGCACTGTAAAATGTACCCATCAAATCTCTGAGGCTGTTGTAAGGTCAGTGCTCACTCCTGATGCCCCAGAGGAGTGTGATACCTGCCAGTGGGCCACTGGCCACAACACACTGAAAAATGAACCCCCATCCCCAAACCCTGCCAATCATGGGAACAAAAAAAAAAAAAAAATGAAAGGTGTTTTCAGGTAATTAATCTTCAGGACCTGTACACTAAATACTTGCCTCTGTCCATGCATGCATGCACAGGATCAACCTCTTCCATCAGACAGCCTAATCCAAAATCTCTAGCAGGTCTCAGGACATTTGTTATTCTGGCTCATGCAGACCTCCAGCTGCAGAATGTTTATTTGGCTGTGAAAAGTCTATGAAGTAACAATCTTTGATGGATTCAGCATATTGTTTTCTCTTCCTTTTTTGGGATGCTGTTTGCCTCCAGCTCTCCTGGGGAACTCATCTCCCTCTTCTGTGTATCATAAATACCAGAGGCCACGAAGGGCTGTGGAGGTGGCACAGGTAGGAGCCTGCACTGCACAGAGCTTGCCTAAAAGTAATGCTGTAATCTGACTGCACAACAAGTTAATGTTTAACCTTGCCAGCATTTCAGGTTGCTAATAATTCATCCTTGCTTATTAGCAGCTTATGGCTTGAATAATACCACAACACTGGGATTGTTCATGGAGGCAAGTGAAGGAAGTAAACTCTGGCTCGTCAGCGTAGCTGGGAAAGCAGATAGGGAAATTTATTATTTATTGAGTGACCTCTCCAAGACCTTCATGTGGTGGTTGATGTAAGCAAACTGGTAATTGCAAAGAGTGAAATAAGTAGAAGGCAGCTTTTAAAAACTTATGGGTGTGCTGCATAAATGATGCTTCCAAGATGAAGCTCAAGTCTATATGTTACAAATCTTTTTCAAAGGGATTGTTGGAATATATTTTTAAGCAAACGTTTACCAGCTGTGTGAAGGCATGAAGCTTGTTTAGAAGCCCAGAAATATTTTACAAGGTGAGGACAGAGCATGCTTTTGTTCAGAGTCCCTGGCCTAAATTTTAAAAAATACTTAGGCATTTTAAAAAAAATATATATATATTTCAGCATTTAGATACAATGAGCTGAGAAGAAATTAAAATAGGGAATTAACTACTGGATGTTAAACTCTGTTAAAATGTGCATTCTGTGCAGGGAAGAGGTAAATGTGAGAGGTCTGGCATGTTTGTAGGGCTGGATACCAAGGAGAGCAGGCAGCAAAACTTTGACCTCTGCCCTTTGTTCATCTCTGTGCTCGCTGTTATCACTCAGATATTGGGATGCAGCATCACATCTTAAAGGGGGAATGTAGAAATGCTGCCTGTGTGAACCTGCCAGTGCAGGTGCCAGCTGAAGATGCCATTTTATAAACACTGAAGCAGGTAATAAGTTTCAGATGTGAATAGTCCCATAAGGTGAACAATTTGTTGACAGAGGCAATTTGAGCAGTTGTTCATCAGTGAAATTCTTCACATTCCTGGCTCTTGCATTACTGTATAAAAAAAAAAAATCACATTTTGTGTAAGTTGTTAGAGGGCCTGATGCCTAATTCCAGCAGATAATTGTGGGAAGACTGTTTTTTAAGGAGGTTTTGCTTCTTTCATTAAAAAGGTGATAAGATTTGCAGGTGCTAACAGAGATATGCACTATTACTATATCTTTTCATCTGGACTGATTGCAAATCACAATGACTGTGTTTAAAAAAACACAAACAATGATATATTAACTCCTTTAATATCTCATTGCAGATGGAGTTTCATTTGATCTTAGTAGATGATGTTCAGCTGGAGGATAAAGCTTAGTTTTAGGATTGTGAAATTTTGCACAGGAGTGAATTTTGCTTTTTTTATAAATCTTACTGTTTTCCTCTAGGGAGGGGGAAGAGGGAGAGAAATAGCTTGACAGGAATCAGTTGTTTTGATTTAAGATAATGTGAGGAAACGGTATCTTCCAATAAATACAGATTTTATTAAAGTTGAATACTGTGACAAATAGTTTAGACTTAGAACACCAGATTTGGTATGTAAGCAGAGCAACTCCACTGAGATTTGAGTGCATTGCTTAGATTAATGAAATATACTTTGTAAAGAAGGGCAATGATTCACTGAGTAAAAATAGGCAGCATCTTAAAGACCTTGTAAACACAGCTATTAATTTTACGACTAGAATCTTATACTCTTTGTCTTAGTCTGAGAATAATGCCACTGCATTCCCTGACACTATTCCATGGGTAAAAATTCAGCTCTTAAATAGATTTTTAAATAGATTCTGACAGTGGCCACAGTTGCATTTTTGTTTGCATGCTTTGTCCATGCTTTGGAACAGCTTCATGATACTTCTGCTGTATAAAATATTAATCTCTTCCCTCTTAAGCCATCACCCACACCACAAATCCTGCTTGATACACTTGCTGCAGACAGTAATAACAATACAAAAGGAGCCACAACTGACATGTCCCTACTTTTCTACCTACTTATTTCAGGATTTAGCAGTCTAGAAAGTACTCCTTGGTGTGAGGCACTAAGCCCCTCCATTTTTGATTGTGCTTAATGCTTAGTTTGATGCTGTAGTTCACATTTGATTTGAGGGAAGGGGAATCTCCTCCCCCTTCTCTTCATCAGGTCTTGGAATTTTTATTCATTCTTTTCAGTATGAGAGAGAAGCTTTCTTTAGCTTGACACAGCTTAGTGTTGATCTTTCCAACAGCTCCTGTCTTATGCCACTGTCTTGATCTTCTACATGAGGTGTATATTTGTTTTCTTTCAAAAGAAGGAAGCCTCAAAATTTGGACAGGAGGCAAAGGCTCAATTCAAGCTCAATGATATTATTTCTTTTTTAATGGAACATGGCAAAGACACCATCATTTTCCATTGAACCCACTGGCCATGAGTGCCTTTTTTTTTTCTCCTAAGCTAAAAAGCACAAGAAAGCATATTTGGTGCCAATTCCTTGGCACCAAATTCCTTTAACTTTTGAGAAATAAGCCAAAGGCTCAGCTTACTGCTTATGCAGGAATATTAATAATCACTTTATATCAATGAGGTAAGCACAGAGATCACAAAATTTACTGAGCTCTGTGAATTCTGTAGGGTTTTTAAAATTTTCTCCTCACCCTTGCGATTTACTGTTTTTACCATTCTTGCAGGGTCCTGAACCTCTGTTTTTAGACTAAAAGCAAGAATCCAGTAATTCATCTCCATACAGTAACCTGCCTATAGGAAGAATCAGTCCAGACTGATTGACCAGACTGCTGTCTGGATATTTAAAACATAATCAAATGCTTAGGCTTTCATGTCAATCTGTAACAACTGGCACAGACCTAAGTGTAATTTGTGCTCTGACTCCACCTCATTTTTAGCAGTGAAGGACTGTTATTTGACAAGCAGGTCCTTTTCTGGCCAGGGTAACCCACATACCAACCACTACAACGTGGTGAGAAGTGATGGGATGTGACCTGTGGTGGTGAACACTCTCATTTGTAAATGTTCCCGTCTGTGGCTATCTGCCTCTGCCTGTCCTCTCACTGTACACACTTTTCATGAAGACATAACAGTTCTTTTTGGTAAAGTACAGATCTCTTAGAGGATGCTGTAGCTGGCCTTTTGAGTGGTGGGAATTACTTTTCCTCTGCTGCATCCCAGCTGTGCAGTGCCATGGGGCTCAGCCCCCTTCTCTGGCTGCCTGGGAAGGGGCAGGGGGACGGGGCTCAGGGTATGGCCCCTTCATCCAGCCCCTGGGAGCAAGAAAATTCCAGACCTAGGAGACATATCAGGGACTCACAGCTGTTTAAGACAGATCTGGGATCAGTTAGAAAGTGAGCAATTTTTCTAACTGTGAGTAAATCCTGCACCTGGAAAGAGGAAAGGACTCAGGAGACTGAAACTGGAGCAGAGCAGGCCACCAAGCACCATTTGTGTTGTGTATCCCAGCACTGGCATAGAAGATTTTTTTTCCTGCCTTTTAAGTTGTGATGGATGAGGCTGGAGAACAGGAGAATGGTCTCTACCACCAGTGAACTTGGTGCATCTGAGTCAACTGTTTAATCTTTCATGGTCAAAATCTCTTCTGCAACCGACCTGTGTTCTGTAAAGCAGCTGAACTTAAGGATCTAATAAAGGAATATTAATGCAGGTGTCTCTGTTCCATGGAAAACAGAGTATGCAATGACGTTCCCTTCTGCTGTGGAGCAGCATGTGGTTTTTATTTTCTGTGTATAAATCAGCATATTTTATTTGTTTTGTAGTAATTTGTAATACATGGATCAGTGCATTCTACAGGAACTTTCACTAATTGTTCAGGAATGATCCCTTATTTAATTGTTAGGACTAATTTTTCAGCCTGGTTCTTCCATTAGCTGTGCCATGTAAGGAAATTTTTAAAAATGCATGTCATCATTAATTATCTTATAGAGGAGTCATGAGTAATGCCACTCTGATGTCTGAGCAGATCAAGGAACATTCCTGTAGCTGACACCCTGGGAACTTTCCCTTTGAAGTCACTGTAGGCTTTGGCTGATTGAAAACCTCAGGACTATGACCAGGTTGGTCTTTCTTCTCAAGTTAAACCAGGTGAATTCTCTCTGCTTCTTTGTGACATTTTTTTGAGATGACTGCATATCATGTTCTTCCTGAGACACTGAAACCAACCATACCTCACATTTTCTTAAGTATCCGTATTTGACCACCAAAATTTGTAATTTTTTTTAATAGGAATGACTTAATGAAGTTCTTGGAAGTTTTCTGAAAGCTTTTGAAAATCCTGGTTTGCTTTCTCAGTTTTGGGCAGCTCTGTGCTGACATGTGAAAGGGAATATACACATACCTTAAGGGTGATAGCATTACTCCTGCAAAGTTTATAAGCTTACAGTAAGCTCACATATCTTGAATTCAGCAACAGTTAAATGCATATTATAGGTATGGAAAGCCTTATGTAGGCACTTAACCTTTCCTCACAAAGCTGGCTGCTAGAGGCTATGTCGACAGCTCAGTAATTTTACAGAAGTGACCATTAGTGTTTCCTGCCCTCCTTATGAACTTCAAAAATATTCAGTGTTTACCACTGATGATAGTAGCACTCCAGATGCAGAATCCTTTAGTGCTGCTCAGTACTGGCAAGCACAAGGGAAGGTGATGCAGCCTCTTCCCTGAGCAGCACAAAGCTTTACCAATCCATGGGCCAGGTGGGCAGAGTGCAGAGTGAGGAGCAGCCCCTTGCCTGTGGTCCCACAGAGCTTCTGAGCAAGAGGAAGCAGCAGAAGGCCCCTGGAGACTGTGGATCACTGCTCTCACCAATCTCAGCTCCCCACTGTAGCAGCCATTGCAGCCCATGAGGTTAATTCATGTTATCTCACCTCACCTCTTGGCTATAACCAGCTGAGAAAGTCGTCCTCTCATGCAGCTTCAAATTCTTGCAACTAAGAATTTGAAACTGCAAATAATTCTGCAGCTGGGAGAGCATTTCGCCATAGCTGCCACGAGGGGAAAGTGTGTGTCGGTTGCAGGGCTGCTGGTTTCCTCCAAACAATTTACCCAAGCAGATTAAGATCTGAGATTTTCCAAAGTACAAGTGCAATAAAATACAGTGGAAAACAAGAGCTCCTGCTATACTGTGCCTACCTACTGAAGTCACAAGGGAATTGAGACAGAACATGCTGCCCACCCCATCTGACAGCCGCGGGATTCAAATCTTGGTTTGCATCAACAAACTCATTTACAATAAAAACAAAAGAACTGCTCTGGAAAGCATTGAAGAAATGCTTCTTATGTGGGAACCCACAGGTTCTCAGGGGAAGGAGAAGAAAGAAGGAAGAGAAAATCCCGGGGCCTTTGCTCCCAAATGATAAAAGCCAGGGCTCCACGTGCTGCCTGCGGGGAGGTTCAGTAGTGTCGGGTGCATGGTGCCAGTGCTCAAAGCAGTGAGTGGGGCTCCCTCTGGCTAAATCAGCTGCAGCCTGATGCCACCTGTGTGTCACTGCCACACTGCCTTCCCTGAGGCTGTGTCACATACCAGCATGCCTCCAAAAAATAGTGGTGATAGCAAGTTTTATTTGCAACCTGCTCTTTTAAAGGGAGTGAAGGTTTTCAGGCAGTTTAGGACTTGGCTAAGCTTTACATCCACACAGGTGCCTCCCTGTGATCTGCAGAGGTTGTGAGGGAATGGCTCCCAGCAATAATTGCTGCCAGTGAAATATGGAGCTAATAAATGTCTGCAGTTAGCAGCAAACTGAATAACATATTCTAAATAGTAAGAATAGTGTTTGAACTCCCATAAGTGTAACAACATGTAGCTGTAGACTTTGTTAATGAATAATTACAGCGTAAAATTAAGCATATGGAAAATATTTCCATTTCTGTTTTCTGATTTATAACTTACTTTAAACACTTTGGGACAATGTTCTTTCCTGCAAAGGAAAATGACTGGTATAGGGACAGGTTATTAAAGATATTTGATTTTCACCTTTGAATATGACTTTATTCCCCAAACCCTTATGTGTGGGGAAATGTATGTGTGTGAGTAGTTCATCTTGCTTCAAAGTAGAACACATCTGGTTCAGAGTCCACCTCTGGAAGGTGACTTAGAAGCAAAACCTGTAAGAATTTCAAAAATTCTTCTTAAAGCTTTGTATCATGAGGCAGTCATCCCCAAGTCAGTCTGCTTTAAGGTCTAGTCTGGGACCTGTTTCCAAAGTATATGAACACCAGTAGGTTTTGCCAGTTGGCAGCCTGGGACCTGAAATATCTGTTATTACTTAGTGGAAGTACACCGTGCTACAGACTGTGATTTAGAAGGCTGGTGTTTGCAAATCATTTATGAAAACTTTCTTTTGTTTCGTCTTGTAAAACTTTATAATTCAGCTGCTGCTCAGGGTGTTGTAAAGCTTGAGGGTATTAAGTGTTGCAATGTTTCTGTTTTAAAATCACAGTTTTAATGCATTTTAGGAGTTTCAAACTCCAAAAGCATTCTCAGAACACGGAACATTTCTCATTACCAAAACTGATGCTGAAATAAACTTTTTTTTAAAGAAGTGAGTAACCCAGCTCAGTCTGTGGTGTCCTATAAAACTTTGCAACTTGGGGGATGGAGTGTATGTGTAAGGAACAGGCTCCCAGGCTTAGGACAAAATGTTTTGATGCTGCTGATGCTGCAGAGGGAATTCTTTCTTAAATACTTTAACATCAGTGCAACTGGCATTTTGGCATCACTGCCTTACATTTCTCTGTGTCAAGTCAGGGTATTATTTTATTTGGTTTAGGAAATGTGTTTGTGCAGCTCCTGTCTATGAAGGATATCATAGACTGGGCTCCTCAGCCTAAGACAAATACCAGTGGAATCTGATGGAAAATGCACAGCCTTAATAGATGTGCTGGTATGCCCTGTTGAATTTTGTTGTTGTATTTATTTTGCTCAGAAAGAGAAAACAAGTAATTAGCCAAGAAAGCTCACAGCTGCATAGCACACTCCCCTCTCTCCTATATACACACAGTTTATTGGTATACACAAAACTGGCACTAATGAAACATAAATAGATCCTCTTCCTGTATGGAAAAGACTTTTAGCATTGAGAGGGAATGAAAGCAATGGGATTCTTTGGAAATCCTAGTTATTTGGGTTCCCAGTTTGGATGTTAGGCTCTAAAGCCCTCTGTGGTTCCATACATGGAATGAAGTTTTCCTGGGTTTCCTAGGGTTTCTTTTTTTTTTGCTTTATGTGTTTGTTTAAACCTGTTGGGAGATGGGATCCTTTTTCTGGATTTCTGTAACCACATTATTTGCTGCTTCCAGCAATGACCCCCTCTTCCAGAATCAAAGCTCCTCTTCTTTGCAACAGCCATGGAGCCTCCAGCTGTGTTTAATGACATTCACCCCAAAAACAACAGCCAGGTCCCAGCTTCTTTTACTGTTATCTGCCCCCATTTTAACTTCTTGCCTCAGTTCCTAAAAGCAGTGCTGTGCAAGAGGCTTGGCAGCTCTGAGCAGTGCTGTTCACACCAAGCTGTTGCCCCTGCACCTCTCTCTCTCCCAAGCTAAAATAGTCCCACTTGCAGACCTGGCTGAACACCAGGTCTCAGCCACTGGCTGTCACGTCTGTTCTGTCCTCTCCTGCTTCTCTGAGCAAAATGCCATCACGTCCTCTGTCCTTTCTTCACCTACAGTTCCTCTCAAGATTATTGTTTTGAGAAGCTCAGAAGCATTGTAATGAAGTCATGGCTTTTATTTCTAGGCCTCCGTAACATTTCTGGTCAGGGATGTTTCACGTTCCAGGAATAGTAGGGTCTGCACCATGGTACTCTGTCCTCTTCAGGACTTTGAATAAAATTCAAAGAGACCTTCTGTGTTTTATTTTAAGAGGGGGAAAGGTGATCTGGCTTCAAATAAGACAGGTTGGATTCACTTACATAGACTTCATGAGACGTGGCAGGATCCTACCCTTCAAAACTCTCCCAGCAGGAACAAGCTAATGAATTCCCCATTACTGTTCTCACAGAGCAGCTCAGAAGCAGATAGTTTTCTCCTTTAGTGAAATGCATTTCCTTTCAAATTCTGTGCTTCTTTAACAATTACTTTTCTGTTCAGGCAGTCCCTTGACATCACAAGAAAACCTCCTCTGAACACCTTAAACCTCCTCTTTGAGAAGTTCATGCAATTGGTTAGGGAAGCGCTAGCCCAAGCTCAGCCCCACCTTTCCTGTTATCTAGCAGAATACCCTCATTCAGACTTTCTGCACATTGTGTGGAATTTCCTCTTCTGTCTGCCTGAATTTTTGGAGAGCCTTAAACACTGGCAGTGGCTCTGCAAAATTTTTCTGGGGAGCTTGGTAGAAGCTGAGCAGGAATGGTGAATTATAACGAGAGTAAAGATAACATCACATAACTCCCCAGGAGACTCAGGTTCTGCTCTCACTCTGCCAGCCTTGTGGTTCTGTGTGCAAACCTGGGGCTGCTGGACCCTCAGCTCCACAGAGCTGCTCTCAGTGTTTCCCTAAGGGCTCTTGAGTCTTAAAAACCCCCCACCTCTGTCTCAGAAAACCTTCCTTTTCCAGTATGTGCACTAGTAGACTGCAGCAGGAAGGTGGAGGGTGGCTTATAGACAAAGATACATTTTCAAGGGGTTTGTTCTTCCTATAGGCAGAGATATTGTATACAGGAATAATTTAACTCCCCCCCCCAAACTGTTTGTGTTTCATGGTGACAAATTTGAAAGGTACCAGTGACTAAGTTAGATAAACTTTGAAATGCCTAATTGTTCTGTTTTTCGAACGCACCCTCACAGTAATGTTCAGTGCTTTAATAACAGTTTCCTTAGAAAGTTCAAAATGTTTTACATGTCACGATGCCAGAAAAATCGGCTTGTAGGGAAACAAAACAAATATGTAATTCTTAATGGGAAAGGTCACTTTTCTATCCCTTCCTCCTACCTGCTGAAAAGAGTTATTTAACTGTGTGTGTTTGGCCATGTGAAGTGGTGCCCCCTCAAGCTTTTCTGCCTGCACCTCCCTTTTGGTGCAGAGAGTTTCGGTCTCTTATCACGGCCCTTGGCTCCTGTGTGTGTGTGGAAACAGCTGTTGCCACATCTTTATCGTGGAGCCATGAGCAGCCCCGGTGAGCAGCAGCCAGGGGGGCAGATCGTGGGTGTCGCTCCCTGCACGGCTCACGGAGCCTTATCTGGCCAGGACCTGGGCCAGGCTGCACCGAGCTCTGGCTTTGTTTTCTCTCCTCACAGGGCTCCTGTCCCCACCAAAACTGTGGCCCTCAAGAGCAGCAGGCAGTCACGTAAGAAAAAACATCAGGGAAATGCTGGAGCGGGGATAAGAAGAGGACGTAGGCTGGTGATGAGATCTGAGTGGTGCGTGCTTGGCAAGCTGATAAGGTGGCTGAGCCTAATCAGAGACTGGCCAGGCACTGCTCAGGGGGACAATCGGTGTCCCCAGGAACACAATGGGAGGGGAACTACGTCCTCGCACGCACACAGAGGGAGGAAGCCTCCACTTGACAAAGTGGGTCTTTTAACTGGAGTTATGTTCCCCAGTTTCGCTGCTGCGCTTTGGCAAAGAGGCTTCAGATCTCTCTCAAAGCAGTCAGAGGAAGTGAAGTTACAGAAAAGGATCAAAATGGGTAATCACTGAATAGCTGCATTTCCATCCTGTCTTTGTATGAGACATGTTCTTACAGACAGGCTCAGGAATATGCAGTCAGCTGAGTGACAGTTCCAGAGGATTAGTCCTTCTGCACTAATGGCTGAAGCCACTCAGAATTTGTGCAGGAGATGCCAACATTTTCTTCCTGGCTGTGATTCCTCTCCCTTTGCTGCAGCCTTTCTTGGGGCTCTCAGCTGGCTTAGCTGTGATAAACTCTGGTTCTTGCATTTTTATCTCAAGGTCCACAAGCTCTCCTGCCAGTGCCATCACCCCATGTTCGCCTCATGTCTGACATGTACATGACCATCATCCTTGTTTTATGCCATTTGTAGCACTCAATTCCCATACAAAACCCCTCTTTACTTATTTCCCCACAGGAGTCTCTTCAGGGTGTATTTTTTAATCTTCTGTCACTTAATACATTCACAATTTTAAAAAAAAGTGTTTTCTTGCAGAATGCTACAGCTACAAAGGGCTGGAAAGCTTTAGGACCTCTTGTAACTGTTTTATGATAAATACTGCTCAGCAATCCTTTGAGCACACCTGCACTACATCTGGCTCTCCAGTGAAGGCTAAACTTGTTTTCCTGAGTTATTTTACTTTTTAATTACATACATAATTTGGGCTGTTTATATATTATATTAGGCACTTAAGAATTGTAAGCAATTCTGCCTAAACCAGAGTCACATCTTGGACTGTACTACTGGCCTGTGTAATCTGGATTTTTTTCTGTGACAGTAACTAGAGCCAGATGACTGAGGAAGGCGGAATGCTTTGACTGTCCCATAATAAAATATTTGGGAAAGGCTTTTTTTGTTGCTAGCCAGGGATCACTGGACAGCTGAAATCTGATGCTTAGCACTGATTTTTGATGTGTTTTGATCCAAGCACCCACGCATGCTTCCACAGGCTTCCTAATAACTTGCTGGAGTCACAGCCCAGTCCTGCATTACCCCTCTGAGAAGCTGAACAGCCACACCAAGTGATCCTCTGCAGGCACCTGGACAAAGTAGCTAGAGAAGCAGCTAATCCTATTCTTAGCTCGGCATGCTGGTTATCTGTAAGAGGACAGCCTGCCAGAAATGTCTGGTGACATATTTGTCCAAGGGAGGGAGGCCTGTGCCAAGATGCTGTGGGTGCTGCTGGATGGAGTTGAGTTTAGGAGGAGAAAAATCTGTGAAATGTGAACTCAAAAACACAGCTGTTGTTAAAGAAAATGAGAAGCTGTTCCCACCAACACAGATATATTCAAGATACAGATATTTTTAAAAAATTATTTTTTAAGTATCAGGAAATTAAACAGTAAATGCTGCGGTGTCAGCCAAAGTTAACTCTACCTAATACTTTTGGCTTGGCCACCAGAGGTGGCAGCAAGCTGTATGTGCAGTTAAATGCTGTTTTTATTTCATTTCATTTTAAACTTAAAGCCCTTTATGCAGGTTAAACATTCTGGGACTTGTGCTTGAGTGTCACCCAGCAGTTTGGGCTGTGTGTGCGTAACCCAGTGGTGAGTACGTGTTACAGTCCTCCCTCTGTGCCTGCTCTGCAGCAGTTACACATTTGTTCACAGCTCCAGCAGCACAGCCTGGCTGCACAGAAGCAGCCTGGGCCTGGGGGTCTCCCTGCAGTGCCTGTGCTGGCTCAGGGTGGCTCAGCTGCTTACAGATGCCCATCAGATCGTTGGAAGCCACCAAGGATCAAAAACAAACCAGCAGTTCAAGAGCAATGGCAGTAGCTGGCAAATAACTGCTCTCTCTTGTCTGAAATGAGGGCATTCAGGCTGCCACAGGCTCTGCCAGGCATCCTGGGAGGTGCTTTGGAGCACCATGTGCAGGCACCCACCCCACACTGCTGGGCAGCAGAACTCCCTGATGGGAAATCCTGTTTGCTTTGTGTCCTTCCAACCACCCCAAAGTCAGGTGCTCAAATCAGGAAGCCTCCCCTGAGGTGCCTGAGCCCATCTCTGCCCACCTCCCTCTGTCTGGGTGCCAGAGCCTCCTCTGCTTCTCTGGGGAGAGAGCTCTCCAGTGATAGCCCCACAACATGGCTGAGAATCCTTTTTCTCCCATATTTTTTAGCAGTGAATGCCAGGCAGGGTTTAGGCTGAGGCTGTAGTGGTCAGGATGACTTTGGCGGGCACTGGAGAGGATTTGGCTCTGGGGAGTCCCTCAGCACTGCCTGGGCTGGGGCTGACCCTGGCAGGATCTGCTCCTGCAGTCCCTCAGTGCTCGAGCTGGAAATCTTCAGGTGCTCCTGCTGCAAATTCCAAGGGTGACACAGCTATTTAGGTTGTGGTGCCCTCTGAGAGAACATCAGTATGGATACAAGAGGGACTGTGGCTTCTGCATTGTTTGCTCTAACCACAAGCAGAGGTGGAAGCTGATCCCTGTGGACAGGTTTCAGCTGTGCTCATCTGTGCCCTGAAGAATAAATTGCTTTGAATTCCTAAAGCCATGAATTTCGTGTGTGAATATAATATAAAAAGTCACTTCAGTTCAGCAGAAAAAATATTGCCCATGAGGCAAGGAATTGTTTTTTTATTATCTGCATCTTGGGTAACAAATCCGTTCTGATAAATGCAGACAATATCAAGTCCATTGTTGTTGGCACCCAAAAATAACAGATAAGTTGTCTTGGGCAGTTCTAGTGGATGATGTCCAAAGATGACAGGCTTTTGCTGCTGATAAGTTCAAAGTAAATGTAGTTTTTAGGTATATAGCAGAATTGTTGTTACCTCTGGGTACTGAGTGTTCCTAGTCCAGTTACGTAAGAGCAAACAGTGACGAAGTTGGCTTGAAGCCTTCTTCAAGGTTTATTTGGATCACAAAGAGAGTTCCCTACTCTGTAAAGAGAGAAAACTGGGTTGATTTCACAGTTGAAGCCATTCACCATGAATGCCTGCAGCAACATCTGGCAGAGGTCCCACTATTACAGAATGAAGGCACCAAACTGTGTATCAAAAATACAAGAAGAGCAAAGCAGCCAGGCAGGACATCTCTGTCAAGGAAATTGATGTCCCATTCATTCAGTCCTACAGTATGTTTTCCTTAGACATCCTGTGCCTCCTTCAGGGTTTTAAAATGAGCCATAACAACTTGTTCCTGCACACAAAGCCTGGTACTCATTTGTACTTGCCAGGTCAAGTTCTTTGCTTGCACGAGGGCAGAGACCCTCCACTGAATCAGCTTATTGCAGGGAGAGCTTCCCAAGTTAAAGCAAGGTTTAAAACTGCACTCCTGCTAGTGCACCAAAATGGAATGTAATGCCAAGTGATTAGGCTGCACAAGTCACAGTTTGTGCTTATTGATGAGAAGTTTTCAGGCAAGTGGCAGTTTTGTGGCTGACTTTTGTTGTGGTGAGGTCTCATCTAGGGCAGTAATGTTGGTGTTTAGGGAAGGGACTGGGGAGAGACCTGGTTCTGTTTCGTTCCCAAACTCCATCAGTTTCCTGCTGAGCCTGTAGCAAAGCCTCTTGTCACCTGGGCCTCTGTTTCTGTTGATAAATGACAATGAACCCAGTTTCTCACCAGGATGAATGCATCATCAGGCATTTAAGAAGTGCTTTAAGATCTTCATAGGCAAGCTTTGTTCTACAGAGGAATAAAATGTATTTATTTCACCATGTGGTTGTTGCTGTGATACATTCTGCAGCTTTGTCTACCTCTCTTGTGGTTTTCCTAGCAATCCCTGCTTGTGGCTGTTTCTCCTCTTTATGTCCTTGCAGGAAACAGGGTCATTCCACATTTGACAGTCATTCCCTTCACCTTTATATGCAGTTTAATTCAAATTCAGTTCAATTGTGCATGATCTTTGCTCCCTTCCACTCCGTATTGGCAAGGCAGTGGAAGATGAATGGGAGATGTTTTCATCTGCATAGATTATGAATGGAAACTTCTGAAAGCAGGTGGCCAAAAGTGACAGGGTCAGGAGCAGGTTTGAATACAGCCATAGCTTGAAGGTTCTTTGTGACACCTCAGTAACAGTAGTTAATAGGAATTTTTACTCCAGCCTTTAGATTTGCATAACCTAGGGTGCAGAGACTGCTTGCCTGATCTGCTGTGTAAGTGCTGCAGTGTTTGTGGCCAGCTCTGGTATCCACAGCATCATCCCTCATTCCAGTGTGTGAACATTTTCAGTGATTAGCTGGCAGAGGGAGCCCTGGCTGGCCTCACAGCTTTCCCTTGCTGTTTACTATCATTATAATAAGATATTTGACCCATACAATAACGGCATTAGTGGTGGGTCCAAACCAAAATCTTTGGATTCTAAATGCTCTAAACTTCAGGAAATGGTCAGACCCAAATTTTGTGGCTTGGCACAAACTCTGAATGAAATGAAACCAAACATCCCTAGGATTATAACTCCTTTAGAGTCAAAAGCCTTACTTTATTTTGAAAGGGTTTGATCTCTGTTGTTTGAAGTGTTTCTTAAGACTTTGCAAAGGCAAGTCAGGTTGCTCTACAGTTTTTTTTTTCACCCCCAAATCCTTTCATATTTTGTGGATTATTTTCATAGACTTCTAATATTATTTTCCCCTTGATTTTTGCCTATGTTTTCATCTCTGTCGAGAGAGGAAGAATTAACAGTTGTAGCCTTGATGTTTTTAGGCTTCAAGCCTTTTTTTTTGATGCTCTGTAGATAAATGTACACTTTTATATGCCATACTTGGAAAATGTACTGATGATGTGGTTTTAATTTGAAATTGGTCTGACATCTGAAGCCAAACATCTTAATTGTCCATCTGATGCTTTCCCTGTGTCCATCTAATGCTTTCCCTTTGGAGACGTGTGTGCTATTGAATCTTTGATACACAAAGTCCACTGAGTGCCAAACTCTGAATGTTGCAGAGAAATCCTTGGGTTACGTGTAATGCTTAGGGAAAGCTTTGAATGCTACCAGATATCTAGAGAAGGACTCGAGGACCCTGGGCTGAACTTTTTTGTTTGACACTGGTTTCTTACTTGACAGATGACAGCCTGATTTTCCTGACTATTTATTTTCGGGAAGAACACGAGCATCTTCTGTGCTCCTCTCAGCGACTCACTTCTGCCTTCCCGAAAAGTCAGATGGCAGGCATTTCTCTTAACCTTTCTGTTTACTCCCTTTATAAACAAAGATTAAGGAGACCTCCCTGGGAAGTTGATGTTTAAATCCTTTAAGGAGCTCAGAGACTGGATCTGCCTGATGGGGAGGTGGTGTGTGCTCACACACCTCAGGGACGTGCGAGGCTGGCGCAACAAAGAAATGAATGGGGAGTTGGTTCTCCTTTCTCCTGCTGGGTCTGCTCGTGGTTCCCTGTGCTGAGCAGAGTCTTGTGGGTGCTCTGTGGCCGGCAGAGACCTTGGGGCTGCAGCTGGTGGCCTGTGGGTTGGAGCTGACCCGCAGTGTGGCCTGGCTCTGAGCCTGTTCCTTGGAGAGCATGGGGAACGGGCACAGCAGCCCCACTGCCGCTCATTTGCAGCAGCTGAAGACCTGGCCTGGGTAACTGGAAGGAACACAAAACATTCCTGAGCCTGGAGGGGTTTCACAGCTCAATCTGGGGCTTAGGAGCCTCTCCATATTCTTTATTTCAGTGTTTGTGAGGTTTGTATTTGTATTAACTTCAGAGGGCTGTCAGGAGGAAGGTGGATCAGCTCAGAAAGAGTGTGGTTGGTGCTTCTTGTGATGCTGAATCCAGGTGCTCCAACTTCTTGACATTATCAGTGCTGAAATAAAAAAGAAAAAAAAGGAAAAATAAGCTGAACCCAGAGTTTGGTACATTGTGTTGATAATGTGAGCGTGGTAGACATCCATAGGCATACATTCTAGACATACATTTATATGTCATGCCTGAGGAGAAAATTATGGTAAAAGTGTGCTTCCTAATGCATCATCCAGACCTTGCAGCCTGAGAAAAACAGCGAAGGCTTACTCAACTAATCTTCTCCCAAAGATAATACCATGATATTTCACGCCATTTTGGGTTTGTTTTTTTTTTTCCTAGCAAGATCTGTGTGCATTTATCATACATTAAAAGGCTAAGGTAAATTATTTTCCTCTAGAAAATGCCAGCTGCAATAAATCCTCCCCCCTCACCACTCCTGTAATGGAGAGCTTGGCATTTTAAAGCTGTTGATTCACCTTGCTTGCAGGAGTCCCAGCCAGCTCTATCTTCCCAGCCACCAGCTCCTCTGCTGCTCCACTCTCTCCATCGGTGGTCCTGAGCTGCTTTTCCACATACCCTTCCTAATCCTTCACATGAGGCTGTGTTCCCATCCCTGTGTTCTCCAGCTGATCCCCACTAGCATCCAAGGGGAGTATCTTGTCACTTACAGCTATTCAGAGGCCCAAATTAGCATCTGTCCCCTTAAACTCCTCTCTCCTTACCTGCAGCCCCTCAAAACTCTCCTTTCAGCTGAATGGTGCCTGTTTGAGGTGCAGGCTGTGCTGTACCCAGTGAGTGCATGGGGTGTGTGTGTACTTTGTGGTATGTGCTGGTTGAGCCTGGCACGCTGCTCTCTGATACTGCTTTATGACAGTAGAAATGTCTGCTTGTGTGTAATGTCACGTCCTAGTTGTCATGTTTATTCTGTGGCTAGCATTGCCAGTGGGATCCAGGCTGTACCTACAGAAAGAAGTGCTTTATGCATTTGTACATTTTAAGAACTGAAGTTCATCGCTGTTTTTCCATGTCCCCACGTCTGTGCCCAGGTCTCAGTAGCCAGAGCTCCCTTACTCAAAGCTGCCTAAAAATCCAGGCTCATATTTTTTCTCCAGACTAGAAGCAAAATTCCCGACTCCTGTTTTTTGAGCCACTTGCCTGGTTTCTGTTGCTGCACTGGGTGAGGGTTTGGTAGCGCTTCATGGACTCGCCCTTCCAGCTGTGGCTGGTAGGGACATTTCAGCTTTACTTGGGGAAAAAAAAAAAAAAGAGTGGGAGTAAAACACTCAAGTTCTGCAGCGAGGCCGCACTGACAGTTTTAAATGCTTATTTGTGCTTTCTTGTGCGTTAGCACTGGAAAATGAGAATGTGAGGGTGGAGGAGAGCGCAGCGCTGTTTAGCGGCACCGCCTCTGTGCGGCGGCGGCTCGAGGGACGGGCACGGCGTGGCTCTGCTGGGGTGGCTCTGCTGTGGTTTAGCTGCTGGGTGTGAGTGGCTTGGCCACCACCAGCCCCACGTTATGTAAAGGTCATCTGGGCCAGGGTTAATTCTATTGCCACCAGACTTTGGCGAAAGTAAATGCGCAAAACGTTACATAACCCGAGGGGAGAAGTAGGATGAAAATTGTGCTGCCCACAGATTGAGTGGGAGGGTTGTGGGTGTTGGTAACTAGTAATTTAGAACATCTGCAGACTTTTTATTATTACTTTTTTTTATTTTAGTGTTTTCTATTTCCCTGTTTTGTGGTAATACCTTTCTTAAAAGACCTGGAGGCAATGTTGTATCCAGCAATAGATGAATTTAAGGGCTTGGGTGACTTTCATTGAGGTTAGTGCTGAAATGCTGCGCTCAGAATCAGAATCCAAATGGTGCTTGGATAATCTCAGCTTGCCAAGTCTATAAAGAAACTTACCCTACCTCTTCCCAACATCTCTCCTCCAAAACTGGGGTGTTTGTATAGGAAGAGATCTGCCATTTCCCACATCAGCATTAGCTGGCTGATGAGGTGTTCTCTGTTCCTTTGTGGAGGAACCACGGTGCAGTCACTGGGGCAGACACCCCTTCTACAAACTGCTGTGTTCAGACCCCCAGGTCTCCCAGTGCTCTCTGTTGATATTATCCCCCTCCATCCCCACAAGCACAGTAACTTTAGCAGCACTTACACTCTCCTTTCCATCCAGGAGTGGTTTTGGTTTTTATGGGAAAGCTGTAAAAAGAATAATCCTCTGCTTGCAGATATAGATCTTCATGCTAGTCTGGATATATTCCCCATGCTTGGGACAGGGCCAACTGGACCTCTTTAATGTTCAGCTTTCCCCTTTTTTTTTTTTTTAAGAACTTACCTTTATTAGATATTTAAGCATTTCATTTCTTTGTTGCTTTATTTCAAGAGAGAAGATATTTCTTCTTCCACATGCTCAGTTTAATCAGAGGGCTGAAAATAGGTGTTTGGGGATTCCGATGTTATTTATTTTTCCCTATTAGGAAATGAGTCACGAGTAAGTGACAACACTGTCTCAAATCAGAGGGAGTCAGAGCTTGTGGATGCCAAGGACTTGTCTGCTAATGATGACTTTAAACTGCACAGTCTTACAGCCTTCTCTGAACCTCAGCCTGTTTCAGGTGTGGCTTTGGCCTTTTATTATTCTTCTTCTCAGCACACTGAAAAGGACATTTCACTCTTTGTCAGTGAGCAGACGTCCTGAGAGGTCCTGAGTGCTTTTTCATCCCAGTAAATGGAGGGGGTGTCACAGACGGTCAGCACTGCTCAGCACTCCCTCAAGTACATCACAGAGGCATCTGCTGGCAGAAGCACTCATGAAATTAACCATCAATATCTCTGCATTTCAGCTGTCACATACTCACTGCACTGATAGAAAGTCACGTGTGTGGGCCAGGCTGGGATGGCTTTACGGGAAAAAAGTGATTTCTCTTCCTTGGGAGACAGGGAGTGCTCAGGATATTCTGCTTCATGCCAGTACCATTTACAGCCAGATATTTAAGTCCCATTCAGTTTAGCACACCTCTTAAAATGTGTATGCCAAATGCTGCCTCAAGACGCTAAATATTAAAATTGAATGAAAAAAATCAACTCCCGTTTTATTTGTTGCTCAGGATCTTTTCCTCAGTGATGTAGTCCTTTTTGTTATGATATTGCTCTTCTATGAAGTAATCTTCTCTCTTCAGTGCTAAAAAATAATTACTTTTAAGAGCAGAATGAACTGTATGTTAAAAAGCATTTACTTTCTACATTAAAAAGTACAACTGGCTCTTAAGTCCAGAGGACAATTATATTGGCTTTAAGGGAAAAGAAAAGTAATTACAAGTAACTGTCTGCGAAGCCAGATGAGATTGGCTAGATTTTGAGGAAAATGTATCTTAATCCCTTGATTTGACAGTCTCCTGGCAGTCAGAGCAGGAAAAGCAAGTCACTGAGATTTTTTTCCATCTCTGTGAGGTGGGAAATGCACATCCTACTGCAGAGATAGTAAAGGAACAAATAACTCTACAGGGCAGCATGACAGTCACACACATTCTTTTCTGGAACACAGCCTATAGTCAGGGTATTCCTGGTTTCCAGTGACAGCAGCATCACAGGCTCTGCCCGAGTCTCCTCCAGGTCTCTCGTGTATGTTTACATAAGTGCTGTGGTAGTAAATTATGGAGGGTTTTGTTTTGGTTTGGTTTTTTTGTGTGCTGTGTTCATCATAGCTGTCACTCCGAGACCTAAACAAAACTGGAGCTTTGCCATCCTGCTGCTGTGGCATCACAGGAATAAACTGTTTATGACCAAATAGTTTGAAGTCTGAGACAATAAAAAAATTACAGGTAGAGAAGAGGGATAGGATCTGTTCAGGCATCCATATGTGTGTGCTTTATATGCACATGGACATGCTTTGTTTGTACAGAGGCACTGGAAATATAGCTTTTTGCTGTTTCTTTTTTTTTTTTAATGTTCTCATCATCCAATGGCTTGAAACCATGGCAGAGCAAGGTGTGACACTGTTCTCTCTTCAAATCCCAAAGCATTCCTTACCATTCTTGTTTTAGACCAGTTTCTTACTCCCTACCCCCCAAACAGGGGATTGAATTGCATTCCCCCAGTTCAAGCTACAGGCACTTCCAGACCCTGGATTGCTCCCACAGAATTAACAAACCCACGTGTGTCTGGGGGCTGCAGAGCTAATTGCCACCTCCTAAAGCTTCACTTCCTCTTGTAAAGAGTGAGGCTGTGGTCAAGCTGTGAAACAGCAGCTTGAACAAACATGTTTGAAGTTTCTGATGTGCACAGTAGTTGCCTATAGAAACACACCTAAGGAAGACCCAAGTTTCCAAAATTCAGGGTAATTTACCTGGGATCCTTTCCTATGTAGCTCAAGTCCACAGCAGCCTAACCCCATGAAAACAAGTCCCCTGTGGGAAGTTAAAGAAGGGCAGAGCTGGGGACATTCAGAACTGTTTTATGGGAAACAATGAAATGTTTCCCATATGAAAAGGGTCTCAGGCTGGGATAATTGTGTGTGTGACGGCTGCTCGGGTGCAGGGGGGGAAGTGTGAAAACCAAACAGCCTTGAGTGGCTTCCAAGGAGGCCCTGGGACCAAGCTAGGGAAGCCTCTGTGCTAAGGCAGACCAGCTCTCCTAAGGGTGCCTTTCCCCAGGTGAGATCTAGGTGATGTGTTCATTGCCCTGCTTCGAGTGATCAGAACAAACCCCAGTGTGTTCCGCTGGTGGGTGTGAGCTAGGCAACCTGCTTGTGTTAAATATTCCCCACCCTAAGGGCTGGTTTGCACAAGGGCAGGCAGCACAGGAGGAGAGGGAGCTTGGCCAGTGCTGTGGGAACAGGCAGAGCCATGGAAATCCTGTTGGGAACGGGGATCCATCCACACTTGCTGTCTGTGGCTGCTGCTGTGTCAGACTCTGGCTGTTCTCACTTTCCCACCCAGTCTCCTGCAGCTGAACAGAAAGTGGCACAGGCTGAGAGGCCAGAAGTGGTTCTCCTCCAGCAGAGCTGGGTTTCCATGCTGCTGGCAGCTGGGGACCTGCTCAGGGCCTTCTTCAAGCACAGAGTGTGACTGCAGAGCCAGCTCGCTTTGGAACGCATATGAGCTGGGCACACTTTGTAATTCCTTCTCTAAGGAATCTTGTGTTGGTTGTGGAGATGATGACAATCATGGGTGAGAGGTGGAGGTGGCATCTCACACATCTGAGCTTGGGGAGACTGTCTGCATCCCCTTAGGCAGCAGGATAGGACAGCTGGCACTGGCCACGGTGCTGGGCTTCCCTGGGAGCACAGGTCAGGCAGGAACCAGGCTCCTTCCAAAGCAAGGGAAGGGTTCTCTTTGCCTTCAATACACACACTTCTGAGCAGGCCTCCTCACTGAGGGCAGCCTGATGCTCCCCTCCAGGGCACTCTGAAGTGCCTTCCCAAAGCTCTCAAGCAAACTTTTAACAGTGGCTATTCCCTGTCTTCCACTTCTCTCACACTTTCAGCTGAGCAGAAGAGTGAAACTCCTGCTGTATTCCATGGAGCAACATCAGTGCAGCTCCTTAAAATTCCCTGAGGTCTTCATTTGGCTCAAGTCTTGTCCTAGATGGCCATAAAATTTTGGTGTTTGATTTTGTGTTTGGTTTTTGGACTTTTGCTACATTGTGCACTGCCAGACGTTGAGGTTCACAGTGACTTTTGTTCACTTACTATGTTGAATGTTAAAAGGAAATAAAAATTCTTGTACTTCAGGCTTTAAAATGTCCTTTAATGCAGGAAGAGAACCTCAGGTACATTTAATGCATTTCGTCTACAAGAAATGCTTTTAAAGGATAACTGCACTAAAAATATTTCCTCAAAATAAGGTAGAGAGCACTGGATATTTATCAACAAATAAAATTGCAAATAAAAGAGGCAGCCGGTTCAAGGTTTATCTCTAAAAATTACTGAAGCATTTACAGAAAGGTTTTGTCAGGTAATTTGCATATTCATGACTAATTTCTCCAGTTGCTGTATTTAGTTGATAATGCCTTTTTTTAATACTGTAATTAAAAAATTTTGATCTAGGTTACACTTCAATTGTTTTCTGAGATGCACCAAAGCAATTGGTGTTTTGTCTGCTTGCTGTTTTAAAAACAGCTATTACCTGTAAAACATCAGCTGCAAGGAAAATTTTCATACCTGACAAATTTCTGGGAGGACCTCCCAGGTAATTAGACTCTGGACACTGCCATTTAAGAACCCCACAGCTACAGAGATGCTTCTAGGACAGGTAAGGGGAGGATGGAGGAGGAGACAGATTAGGAGGCAAAAGAAGGATGAGAGCATGCACCAGGAAAGTTGGCTGCAGCAAAGCCCAGAGCCACTGATAAGTCTGTCAATTCTTCTTTAGCCTTGAGGCAATGAAGATTTATGTTTGTTTATGAGGGCAACAAGAGAGAAGTTTCTTCATCAATCCACTCTGCAAACGTCCCTGGCTGGTAATCCCACACTCAGGACTCCAGGCTGCTGTCATCTGGCTGGAAGATGGAAATCTTATTCCATGGGCAGCATTGAAGCAAATGAGATTCCAATTAGGACAAGTACAGAAAGCTGTGAAATTTCCCGTGTGCAATTTCCTTTTAGAAAGGGTTTCTCCTGTCTCACATATTAGTATTTCAGTGAAATATTTCACTGAGACTGAAATATTTAGCTTTCCACTTGTATCAGCTGGTGTCAAGTTATATGATTCTATCATAATGTAGGAATCTAAATCATGAAGCTAAGATGATGCATTTTGACCTTATCACATAGTAGTATTCCAGACCAGTCAAGTTTGAATTACCATTTTTAGTGAAAATGTTGACAAATTGTGTATCTTCTCATGGAAGACTTGAGTTTAATGGAAGCATCATTTCCCAGTGGGAAAATGTGCCATTAAACAAAATGTCAACAGCTGCTGGGCTGGAGAACATGCTAGTGGACAATGGGAGGGGAGGAAAAAAAGACACATGTCACTGACACACACATACACAGTTGATGAAATCAATTTCAATTTACTCAAGTTGTTCTAGCATCACTTTCAATTACATATGCCAAGGAGAAAGCTACAGCATCCAGCTGTGGGAATCAACAAGACAATTGTGTGGCAGTTGTGAAAAGAACAGTCAGCAGAGAAATTATTTGCATTTGCTTTTCTTGACAGCTGATATTTTCCTGATAAATTGCTGCCCTTTGTTGTTCTAGCTGCTTTGAAGAATCAACCCACTCAAGGGGGTGGTAGCTTTGCCCTCATTCCTGGCTTTCCATCAGCTGGCACAGGTTGGGAAGGAAAACAGGAGATTGAGACAGGAGGAGGAGGTTGCAGACCATGTAGCAGAGGTGAGGCTGGACCAGTGATTAAAGACATGCTGTGGACAGGCTGCTGCTCCAGTGATGGTGTTGTCCAGAGCTGTGAGTGTTAGGGTGGATTTGGGCAGGATTGGTGGTAGGAAAGATACTTTCAGGGCTTGACATGAGCTGATGACCATTAAAACAAGGAGGCTGTGAGGCTGCAGGCTGCTGAGAGAGGCAGAGGAACTGTGAAATTAGACATCTTCTGCCTATGGAGTGTGGGTTTGTGCCAGTGAGGGAGGAGGACAGGAGAGATTGTCAAGGCAGTTTGCATTTAAACTCCAAACCATGCAGCTGTGCCATGGGATTTCTTTCCACAGCAAGCCCCAGCAAGGAGAAGGTAGAGGGAAACTTTGGCAGCAAGATGTGCAAAAGGTGCCCGTATCAAATATGCAAAATTGTTCCCCCGGGATTTCCCTTCAGTGGGGTCATATTGTTGTTAAATGGATTGTTAAATAGGATTTAAATAGCTTATTAAATGGGGTCCCCAGCTGGGTGGCTCTTAGTGGGCAGAGTGTTCCAATTATCCTGGATTTGCCCTTTTCCTGCAGCAGCCCTGCCCTGTCTAATACCAGTATTTCAGCAAAATTCACTTTTTCAGGAATGTTATTCTATCCTAGGATCTGGGCCAGGCCTTTATTTCTGCTAATTACAGATCAGTCATTCTTTTTCTTTTCTAAATGTTGAAAAAAATGTGTTTTATGTGCAAGAATGGCTGATAAGTGATACACCCACAGGAACATTATATTTTTCTAACATCAGCCTCTGTGTTCTTTCTCTAATTTGCCTGCCACTGTCTTTGTAGGGGATCTGTCCCCTTCCCCTAGCACTGTTCCCTGCTTTTCAGATGCTTTTTTTTTTTCTTCAGCCACCCTTAATTCCCACCACTGCCACATCACAGTTTATTGCTTTTTAGTGCTTGATCAGTTGGTGAGTGTGAATTTTCTCTTTGTTTCAGGCATTCTGTGTAAGTCTTCACCAGGTGCTTAATGGTAAAACCTCACCTGCACCATTCTGCTTCATGGTGGGGCCAGGGCAGGGCCAAGAGTGACGGAGCAGGAGCACCACAAGTGCCATCTAACCCCTTTCAATTGGTGATCCTGTTCTTAAAGCCTATTTGTGGTGCTTTTTATGAAGAACCTTCAGGATGTCTCCTGTTTATTTCAAAATAACATCTTTGGCCATCAAAAGAGACCTCTATGAATGCTGAAGCTGGCACTAGGGCTTTCTAAATTAGACTGAGGCAACAGAAGAAGCTCAGTGATAAAACTGTGATTTGCCAGCCTCAGCTGGCTTTATACTGGTGAAGATGTTGTGTGTCAGCACGGAGGGCCCTGACTCATCCTGTCCTCTTGAGAGCAAACTTTGAGGCTTTGGGCAACATTTTCAAAGTGCCTTGGTAGGCAGGGATCCCACATCCCCTCCTTGTCATCAAGGCTTGAGCTTCAGAGTGCCAGAGTCACCACAGACAGTGACCATTCCACACGTGAGGTGTGTGGAGTGCTCGTTGCCCTTTCCCTTCAGGTTTGTTGTGGTGTGAGGGCTCTCCTAAAACAGNGAATAAAATCTTGCATTTCAACCTGGGACAGTGCCTTTTGTGCAGGAATGCCGTGCTGAAATCTCAGCAGGTGTTGGAGGCACCCAGCCTTTGTCTGGGTCCTGTTCCTGCTGCCAGACAGTAAAATGAAGAGCCAAATTACCTCCTTGGGGTGCTGAATCCATCAGCAGAGGTAGAGCTGTCTCAACACAGCACACAGCTTCCATTTTCCCCTCAGTCCCAGGGATGGAAACAGAGCTGGGGGGCACCAGGAGTAGCTTGTCACACTTGAACTTTTCTTGTGGGAGCACTGCTTTGTTCCTTAGGCTCACCAAACTGGCAGAAGTGATGTTTCTTGCCCGAGATGGCTGTTGAGAGTTATGTTTTTAGGTTCCGTATTTGAAAACCACCTGGGAGGTCTGGAGACACATGTCTCCATGGGGTGTCACGTGTTTGTTACTCACGTGTGGAGGAAGAGCCACGACTGTGCTGTGCTGTGCTGTGGGTGAGGAGCTGTCTGAGAGGAGCAGTCTTGGCATGCTGGCCAGGGAAAGGCCTGGAGCCAGCTCCTGACCAGGCACCTCGCTGTTCTTGACAGCAGGCCCCAGCACAGGCTGCCAAAAAACCACTGAGGAGTGTGAAATCTGTTTTCTGGGGAAGGAGCTCACACCTGGGGCTAGAAACACAGCTCTCCTTCCCAGTCTTTTGTGGCCAGGGCCCATCACATGTCTGTCTGGACTCGCTGCTGTCCAGCAGTGCCTGTGCCAGTCGCTTCTTCTCCCTCCTGTTTTATCTGGGCTGCAGGGCAAAACTGTCTTAAATTCTTCTCTGGGCTCTTTGAGCTTGCTGTGGGAAGTCTCCCTTGTATCTGGCTGCAGTGAGTGTGGTGTGGAGATCAACAGAGTGTGGAAAACTACTGAGAGCTTCTGGGAGGGGATGGTACACCACTGCTTAACATAAAGTGTGACTAGAGCCTCACAGAGCTTTCAGCTTCTCTCTTGTCTGTGTGTGGTGCCCACAGCTCAGAGGACAGGCTGGGGATGAATCCACTCTGACCATCGTTGGCTGAGGTAGGAGCAGCACCAGAGATGGATATGATGCACAGTGTCATCTCCACATTCAATAACAAATAAGACCACAAAAGTTCTCAAAATACCTCTCCTTGGGTTTGCCTCAGGGCGTCCAGGAGAATGGCAGCCAGGGACAGATTATGGCAGCCTGGAAGCTTCCTCACTTTGCTGACCAACATCCTGCCTGCAGGATACAAAAAGCTCTCTACAGGACCCCACATGATGGCTAATAAAGGATGGACAGGAAAGTTAGAGGACTACAGTTATGTTGGCCTGCTGGGTTTCACATAAGATGCTGTAAGGAGGATGCTGGTGTTACTAGGGAAAGGTGTCTCAGCTGAGGGTTTTTGGATGTACACCTCTGCACTGGTCCCTCAGGCATGGCCTCTGGAGCAAGCCCAGGAGGGATGTGGAAGGGGCACTGCCACCTGGAGCACGAGCCCTTGGGCAAGGGGCAAGTGATAGACCATCTGTTGCTTTGAGTTGTGCTTGCCAGAAAACTCACCACCCCAAATATATTATTTTCTCCTTTTGACCATCACACTCCCAGACACACTGCTGCTTTGCAGGCCATCCCAATGGCTGTGTCCCAGCTTCTTGGTAGCATTTGAAGGGTCATCCTTCTCAGGGTGTCCTAGTCAAGTTAAGAGAATCCTTGGAAGTACACAGTATAGGCAGGTTTGATTCTGCACACAGGTCCATCCTGAAGTGCTGTAACTCCTATTTCCTGAGGCACTTATTTCTTGGTTGAACAGGGCTTTGGTTTATGGCAATAGGACAGAGTAAGTCTGACTTTCAACATCTGGCTTTTGGAGGCCTCAGAAACTCCTGTGTTTCACAGAGAGGATTTTCATGATCAATACCTGCTAGTCCCTGAGCAGGGCCAGGGGGACAGCTCTGCCCTCTGAAGCTTTTTATTCTGTGTAGTGGCTGTTCAAACACGGCCTTCACTCCTCAGTGGGCACATCTCATGGCACTGGCCAGCCTGTGAGGAGAGAAGCTGGGGGAAACCCTGCCAAGAGCTGTGGCTGAAATACAAAAAGTGTAACTAGTCAAGGTACTTGTGGGATTTCTTTAAATCAACAAGGAACCCATTTGACACCCTGTCCCTCCAGCTGTCACCATCTGCATAAACAGGATCTCACCTATGACTGAGGGGTTTTTAAAGCAGAAAGAAAATGTTGAGGTGGTTACAACGTGGATTCAGAGCTTCCCTCCCTGGATCTGTGTTGTGCTGATCCCTTCCTGAGGAACTAAGCATTCCAAGGGCTGCTGTGCCAAGGTGTGCCTGAAGCACAGGTCTGATGGCTGGGGTGCAAGAAGGGCAAGTGTCAAAGCGATGATGCTGTGCTGCTGTGAGGGCTCTGTGCCCTCCTGAGATCTCCACACCTGAGGCAGACTTTTCCACTCTGAGACAAGCCAGCTTTTGGGCAGCTTCTTCCCCTGCAGTGGTGCACACACTGCCCTGCTTCAGGGGCTGGCCTCAGGTTTTGAAATGTTAAAAACATTCGTCTTTTATTTCTGTCGCTGTTCAATCTTATGGGAAAAGATGTTATCACAGCTAATCCGTGCGGTGTCTCTGGAATTTCTTGGCCTGGGAGGGTTTCTGCTGCATTCATGTATTCCATGAATTGGGCACAGGTTTTGCTTCCGACAGCAGGAGTTTTTTTCAAGGGCATCCCAATAAGATGAAAGTGTGGTCGCTGACAGAAACCACAGTGTCAGACTACGGTCTTGAGGATGTTTTGAGTGGCTCTGTATTTTAATTCTTGATTTCCCCTGGCATTTAGACAACCAGCAATTTATTTGAAATCCTAAGGGGAGAGGAAAAAGAAGGAGAACTGGAGGAAATGCCTTAATATAATTGATCGGAATATTTTGGAAGTTCATATGTGCCCTATTTTTTTTAAAAAAAGAGATAACTAGAGAATAGAAAAAATACTGTGGAAAATCATACTGAAACTTTAGCTTATTTTTTACTTTTATTTTTGGATTTCTAATCATATTCTAATATGCTGGGAAGGTATAAAGCAATACCTAATGGCTTGAAAAAATAAAAAATGGGCATAAGAGCAGTCAACCTGGGGAACTCAGTGCTGCAGCCTTTTGGCAGAGAGTCCCATTTCTTGTAGGAAGACTTTGAAAAACCCTGGTACTCTCACAATTATAAAGTTTGTGGTTCTGCATAGGAAGAGTAAGAAAAAGAAAATGAGATCTTGTACGTCAGGATATGATCTATCCTTTGTCTCTTCCCCAGCTCCATATTAAACACTTCAGTAGGCATTTTCAAAGGTTGCTGTGTGAAGTATCAAGCAGAAACAATGACCGAGTGTTGTGATCGAGGCTGGGAAACCTTAACCAGTAACTTGCAGCTGCCTGTATGAGTTATCTGCAAACCACATCAGCATTGTCTAATGTATATCAAAGCTGATCATTTCCTATATTGTTCTAACATACCTGCCCTGCTCGGTTGGGGCTGCAGGAAAACAGGAAAGGAGGAGGGTCTTGGCTGTAAATGGGTATCTTGTTCTTCCTTTGTGATACCAAAACATTTGTGAATGAGCTTTGACCCTGAAGGAGGCTGAGCTGGTAAGGAAATTCATCGTTTTCTGTCCATTCATGTTTCATTCACACTGTTTACCTGATGTTTAAACAAGGAGGTTTTGTTGTTTCTTGATATCAGCCCCTCTCCCCAGTCCTTCCAGCCTTTGACAGCAGGGGCAGGGTGAGCTGTGCTGGGGTGTAACAGCAGAAAGCCTGAGAGATCACCCAAAGGATTCACTCAGGCTTTAAGGCACAGTCATTAGTATTTCTTAAATTCTGTAAAGTGATACACCATCTGCATGGAGGGGCATCCCTTTCTTCAGGTGTCCTAGCTAGACCTCATGTACAGAAGTTCCTACTGCAATGTTCCACCAGGTATAACAGTCCAGCCATGAAGATCACTGGCTGCATTGCTGACATACTGACAGCATTCCTTTCCCTTCAGATTTTGCTGCAGAAAGTTGGCATCTAGTTATTATTCATGCATCTGTTCAAACCTCTGTTTTCTCTTGCTTGTGACCAAAACTTGCTGTTGATGTGCAGCCATTATCACTTTACACCTGCAATAGCTGCAGAGGTGGCACATGGTAAAGGAAGGTAAAGCATAACCAAGCAATGCACTGCAAAACAGCATAAAAATAAATGTGGAACAGCCTTGTGCGTGAGAGTAGGGGAAAGCTTGCACACAAATGTAGGATCAGATAATCCTGGTTAAATGTACACCACGGTGTAATCAGATTGTGCTGTTGGTTTGTGTTGTTGTAATGGTATTTGTAATAAGCAGCTTTGCTCAAAAGCCTGGTGTTCGTGCGGAGTGCTGTCCTCTCTGGGGGTGTTCCTGAGGGTGCTGTGGTGTGTGTAAATAGGGCAGCTCAAGGTTGCTTCCCAGTGCTGGTGTCCCAGAGGACCCAGGGGCCAAGTGAGGCTGGGAAGCTCCACTGCAGAGGAGGAGCTGGTGGCAGAGGAGGCTGTTGGCCCTTTGCTGACCCCGGGCTCATCTGCACGTGGAGCAGAGCATGATCCAAAGGTCCCTGACCCCACAGTCCAGGTTTGCTGCAGACATGTGAACAGCAGTGCCACGCTGGGGTGGCCTTGTGCCCAGGCTGGTGGGCAGGGACTCTCAGCTGGTATAGCCCTGCTCCCAGCGATCCTTCCCAGTGTGCCTGCTCTGCCCGTGCTGCCCAGCCTGCCCTGGCCACCAACTCACAGAGAGCTCACCTGCAGCCCTGTGCTGAGCCCCATGGACAGCCCCATCTTCTCCTTCAGGGAAGGAATGCATAAGTCTGGGTATAACCCCCCCAGATTTAACCCACAGGTCCGTATTGCTTAAAATCTGCACCACAAGCAGGATGCAGGTTTTGTAAGAGCTCCTCAAAGCTCACAGGTGTGCGATGCCATAAGAGAGGCATCAGCAGCTCCCCTCTGACACGACCCTCTCTACGTCTGACATGGTTTTTTCAGATAATGGTGGTTTTTGGCTTGCCCGAGCAGCCAGGCTGGGTTAACAGCAGAGCGCCCTGTGTGAGACAGATCCCCAATAGCCAGGGCTCAGCAGCTGAATTTGTGAAATAATCCCGCCAGCTTTAATCAAGAGAGGAGACTGCGAGAGGCTTGTAAATTCCTACAGCAAAATTCTCATTCACGAAGCAGATCCTGCCTCCAGTGTGCTTATCTCCCTCCCTCTGTGTGCAGAGCCCTTGACGTCAATGGAAGATTCGCTCTTTCGGGGAGAGCAGAAGACTGAGGTCACGCTCCTCCCTGCAAACAGCAGAATTATGTCCCTGGCATTGAGGCGAGAAGGCTCTAGGCTTTTGCACAAAAGCAGAAAAGACTTGAAACAATGGCATGCACAGAAAAATGAAAAGGTAGACCGAGTGCAGGAGAAGCATTTGGAGCTGTAGCAGCAGGCGGTGGAAGCATGCGACTCTTGGTTGCATTTAAAAATGAGCTGTTTGGCAGCCATGAATGGTGTGCAGGATTTTCATTCATTCATCCCCCTCTCCAGCTCTGGGAAGGGACATCTGTCAGCCCTGAACCCAGGCAGCAGTCAGGCTGCAGCATGCTGTGCTCATAGCCCAGCACATTTAAATCAGCAACCCAGAGGTTAAACTCCATGGCTCAGCCACCGGTGGCCTCAGTGATATTTATAGATGGCATTACATTTGCTGCAGCTTTTATGAGCAAAAGGTACTCCTCATGGCTAAATTATCAGAGGTTAAGTGTGACCGGTTGGAGTTAACCTCATGATGGATGTTGCTGTTTTAATTTTTTTCCTTTTATTTGAGAGGGCTGAGCATATGGTTTAACAATCTCTGAAGAAAATATTAGATTTATTGTTTTTATCAAATTCCATTTATAAAGCTGCTTTTGCTGAGGAAGTGCTTTGCAGAAATTAGCATGTTACCTAGCTTAAACTTTGGAATAGTATCCAGCCCATGCAAATTAAACACTGCCATTCCCCTCAAAGAACTGTTTATTGCTTCTCTGCAATAAGGGAAGCGAGTTCCTAACTCTGCAGGGAACTTATCGCTCTGCAAATGAGGTTTGTAGCTGCACAGAAATACAGCATAGTTTGCCGAGGCCAAAAGCCAGCTGAGGTGACCAAAGCCAGGAGAGGTGTCCCTGGGCGCTCCCCGTGGTCCTGGGAGGGAGGAGGGATGTCTTCTGCAGCACAGTTTCCTCCCAGGGCTGGAAGTCAATCAACATGTGGCTCACGCCACGAAGCCGGCAGCGTAAACGGGGAGTTTGTGTTGCTTTCATCCCATCTCATGTTCCTGCCGAGGCTGTTATTATTCACCATTTACCTTCTCAAAATATTGAGCCAATTAGAAAAGCAAATCTCTCTTTTGGTGAATGCCCAAGGGTGAAGCTGTAACGATGTGTGTTCTCCGCAAGCCCTAATTGCGGGTGTCGCAGCAGCGCCTGGGACTGCTGGGCTGAGCAAACCCAAATTCCTGTCTGAGATATTTTACACCTTGGCCAAGCCACACTGAGTGGCTGCTTTTGTCCAGCTTCATAAACCGGGTGGCTGAGGCTGGTCAGCTCTGGGATGGGAAAAGCAGCTACAGGGAAGGAAGGGATGGCTCCTGGGGAACGTCATCCCGGGCAGATGGCGAGGGAAGGTCCCAGCTGCTGGATCAGGCTCTGTTGCTCACAAACTGTGAGCTGCCAGTGCATTTATTGAGATGGGGGCTGTAATCCTGGCTGGGAGATGCAGAGAGAAGTCTCTGGGTTTTTCCCTTGTTAGTTGTCAGACAGGTGGGGTGTGAGGGTTGTTAATCATAATGCAGACAGGATTACTCCTGTGTGCTGTCAGTTAGATTAGGTATGGATCTAAGGTTCTGGTGTTGAAATCCTATACTTTTCTTATATTTCCTTTCTTGTGGTGAATTGAGTAGCATACTCTAAAAGTTTGCATGAATGAGGGTGTGTATGTCAGTTGAGAGATTTCAAGCAAAGGAAGATTTCAGTATGGAAGTCCACGACTGTGCTGTACTTCCTTTTACATGCCAGGATTTCTGCCCCCCCTGCATGATGAGAGCAGGGCTAACTTAGTGAATCCCTTTATTAAACTCATCTGATGGCTCAGGCTGCCTGCCATTAGTGGTGTTTCATACATGATAAGTGGTATTGCTAAGCTTTCTAAAATGAGAATAACATCTAACTGGTGCCCAATGGGATATCCATCTTGTGTCTGACTACAAGGAATAAATTATGCTCTCACACTGATAATTGCTCATGCCTGAGTTCAAGGATTACAGTCCTGCAATGCTGATGATTAGAGCTGGTCTCCCTTTTTTGTGCACAGATGCTCCCTGTGATCCACTTCAGTGACTGCCTCAGCTTCTCCAAATTGATTGCTCTTTGCAAAAGAAGGAAGGCACAATTCTGCAAAAGCTTTGCAGGCAGCTAGGACCTGATTTAAATTCTGAATGTAACTTCTGATGTCTTCTAGGTAGTTTAAAGAAGTTTTCTTGGACATTTTTAGTGGTTCTGAAAATGGGGTGGGTCACAGAAAAACAGCATTCAAAAAGAAATACCTTCAGGAAATAACAGAAGTATTCAAAAAACCTGTAAAAGTTCATGTAAAATTAAGTCTGTTCTGAATGGAAGAAGCAGAAATAACTACGAATTTTTTCTCCCTAAAATAAATTCCCCGAGCTCCTTAACAAGACTGGTGACAAAGCAACGTACGAAGTTCTGCTCTACGCTTCACTGCCTATTTTCTCACCCTCAGCTTAAAAATAACACCACTGTGGCACCTTCTGTTTTCTCATGACGTCTACACACACTTTATGAATAATCTTTAGGGGGAACGCTGTGCTTGATCTCTGATTGGGATTTTCCCATCTTACCCGGTGTTGACTTAACCCTGCTTCCAAGAAGTCAAGAGTAAAACGCCCATTGATTTCGGTGCGAGCAGATTTTGACTTTTCAGAAATGCTCAGCCATATGTGTTCTCGTTTTGGAAGTATCATGTGGTTGCATTTGGCCCATGTCGTGTTTTAGTCACTCAGAAAGAACACGCAGAGTTCCAGCCTGTCCTTACCTGCCCTCACGACTGCAAGAGCTGAGGGCCTTGGGGAGGTTTTGAGGGCCAAAGGTTTTGCTGTTGTCCTGTTTTGGGGTTTTGCTTGTTTGTTTGTTTTCCTTCCCAAATTTCAAGAAAACATTTCTATTCTAAGACAAAGGGAATACAAACATTTCTAATGTGCTGTGAAATAAATCTGAGGGAGAAGAATGTTTGAACTCAGCCTATACGTTTTATTTGGGAATGAATGGTAACAACAACTTTATTTTATTCCTCATGATATAATGTAGTATTTTAAAGGGGGTAAAATAGTTTGGAATCAGAAGCTGAAACACTGTTTTAATCTTACTGAGGACCTTTTAAATTTCCTACATTTAAAAATAAAATGTTATCAGAAGTGACACATCTGTGAAATATTTACTTTTGGCTGATGGGTATTTTCTGAGGGAAAAATGTTTCACTGAAAATTTCTATCAGGCTTTAGGGTTTCTCAGTCTTTAATGTATTTACACCCATCAGTATCAAAGGGAGGCTTAGGAAATGCTCTGGGTTTGTGTTATGTGCTGGGAACTGGCTGAGGGCAAGATGAAGGGCTCAGAGCTGAGATGCTGTGGAGCTTTAGGTGGGATGACCCTGCAGGCAGGGATCAGAGCCCGTTGGGATGAGGGGAGTTTCAGCAGCTGTGGATCAGGAGCACAGCCCATTAAACCTGCTGTTCCCCAAGGGTAACAGCCCCTGGCAGAGGGGCTGGGTGAACAGACCTGTGTCTGCTTCAGCCACCTCTGAGTCCGTCTGTGATCACAGAGCCCTCACTTTCACAAGGTGTTTACACAGCCCAGCTCTTTGCCTAAAATAACGTGAGAAATCTGTGCTAGAAGAAGGACTTAAAACTAATCCTCCCAGGGTCTGAGGTTAATGTCCTTTCCCCTGGATTGTCTTTCCTGGTGCCATCCCTATCCTCCTGTCTGCTTAGTCATCTGTAAGGTAAGCTGAGCATGGCAGGGAGAGCTCCTCTCCAGCCAAGGGTGTAAGCACATTTAGAAGACAAATGCAATTAATCTGTGTTTTCTCTCACATTCCTCGTGCTGTGTCCTGCTGTCACCATGTGTTCCCCACTGCAGCCACTGAGGGATTTTCATTGGACATGGTACAGCTTTTGAGCATGTTTCCTGATCTAGATCTGCTGGTTAAAGGATTTGCTGTCCCCCTCACATGATGATGACACATACCAGCAAGGTTTCCCATGACTTTGTGAAAAAATAATTGCAGTCTTCGTGTCATATGGTTGTTCTGGTTTAAACACACTGGTCTGAGCAATGTGAGTTGGAAGGGGAGTCAGCCTGTGACTTTGAAAATGTGCAAATCACCCAGAAGAAATTTGTCTCAGACGTTTTTATGGTATTTCAGTTGGAGTTCCATGAAAAGTACAAAAAATAACACTTTGCCTAAAAACAAAGTCCCAAAACAAACAAACCCATAATAAATAAATGCTTGCCAAGAGTCATAAAAATCTTAAACTGTGATTTAATATCCTGTCTTTCTTTGTCTTAGTGGAAAAGGTCATATAGATGAAAGACATCTGCTGTTGTATCTCTCTTGGATTTCAGAACAAGACCAAAGTGCTATTCTTGGCTTTTTTTTTGCTTTTTTTTGCTTTTTTTTTTTTATCTTTTTTTTTTTTTTCGGTGTGTGTGAGCAAATTGCCATAAATTCCTTCTATTCAGTTGTCTTAATGTGTCAGCTCCTGAAGAGGACGAACAGGTCTGTGGTGAGTGATTTCAAATGGAAAATCCCTTGTGTTTTACTCTTCAGAGACTGCTGCATGCCTGTTGCAGTCCATTCCTAGAGGTATTTCCCTGAAACAAGGGAAGAGCAAGAGGCTCCAAGCCCCTGTTCCTAGGGTTGCTTTCAAGAGTAGGAAGGATGTGGAGGGGTAGCAGTCCAGTTTGGAACAGGTCAGAGATAGAAGGTGTCTTCAGAGGCTGATAGTCAACAAGAGGTGAAAAGAGGACAAAATTAGAAAATAAAATAAATAGTTAATGCTAGAAATGTTAGAGATGGGCAGAAGACAGAAAGTCAAGAAATGTCAGGGTGAAAGTGAGGGGAAACACCTGGTCTGACTTGCTCTTAATTTTTCAATGTTCTTCCCATAGTTTTTTTTTTATTGAATCTGTTTGAAATGCAGTCAGCTCTGGACAACACTGCATTTACAGCCCTTGACTGTTCCTGGCAAATTTTAATGTTTTTTCAGTAATACCACCCTATTTTGAAAAACGGGCCTTCCTCAGAAAGCAATTGTGTTGATGAGTGGGAAAACTGTGACCCCCTGAAGCCACAGGGGATGAAATCCTAACCCTTGCTGAAGGCAAAGGCAGCATCCCCAGTGACAGCAGCGGGTTCAGGATGTCACGGGGAGAGCTTTTGGCTGCGGAACCGAGCTGGAAACTCGTCGGAGATGGGCTCTGTGTTCATGTGTTGCCTCATACAAAGAGGTCCTGACTTTGTTGGCCTCCAGGCATTGCAGAAAAGCAAATGCTGAGTTGTCCTGTGAGCAGTGTAATTAAACATCTGTGCCATTGGATCCTTGGGTGTCTGCTAAAGGGCGAGTGTCAGGCTTTTCTCAGCAGATCCTTTTGCTCTCTCCAGCTGCTTGTTCTCTCAGCAGGAGGAAGGTGATGTGCAACCCCCTGGACAAAGTGACCAGCCATTTGGAGTTGATGGAGGGGATCCACACCTGTGTGTGTTCTCTCTCCAGAGCTGAGCAGATTAAAACAAATTTAAGGATGCTTTTCCTGCTAGCAGCCCTAGTTTTCTTACGTCTTCTGACAATATCAACTGGAAAACTTTTCAAGAATGGGTCTGGTTTTATTTTGGTTTTCTTTTTCCTAATTAAAGCTGAGCATTTAAACTGCCTGTGATAATTTCTTTTCCCAGTTGCACATGTGGAGTGTCTCAACAGGACTGTAAAAGTCATGCTAATTTATGTGAGGGCAAAATTAAGCTGGAAAAGCTTTCGCTATTTTTGTTTGCAAAATGCTTTTATGTCTTTAAGTAGAGGGCACTGCTGAAAAGCCAAGGATTGTGTTGGATTTTATTATTTTTATTTATGTACTTTAAAAGCGACTCAGAAATCTTCTACTTGACAATCTGAAGCCAAGGCATCAAAGTGCAAATGGCTTTGTCATCTACTAATGTGGAAAATGTGAAACAAAATAGGTGCACCTTCTACTGGGTTCCCCCCACCAATATTTGTTTTTCTGCCTCTGGGAGAGAAACATTTCTTTTTTAATAAATTAGAGCATTGCCTTTTTAGGCATAAAATACAAATAATTTATTTTTATTTTTACTATCACTGTAAGCACTCTTCCACATCTCCCACGTTATACTCCCATGAAAAACTTCCACACCAGGAAGGCTTGGAAAACAGCACTTACTCCAGAAATACTCTGCACTTACAATTTTGTGTAGAGGGCACTGCCCAGTTCAGGTCCTTATCTCTCCCTCTCACAAAGGGCTTGATGAAGGGCTTGCTGGAATGTGTGGTTCCTGATAAAATCAGCTGGAGTTGTAGGTGCTGGACTTGAGGCTGTTGGGTTTGAGAACTAGTTCTACTATTGAGACAGGTTTTAGGGCAATCACAGCCAGCATTTCAAGTGGATTAACTATAGAAAAGCATAGAAAATAACTGAAGATCCTAGTAAGACTGAAAGTCTTGCCTTTACCTTGAAAAAAAATCCCATGTTTTCATACCTGTAGAGGCACTTGTCTATTTTGTGGAGACAGAGGGAGATTGTTAAATCCAGTCAGTCATTCCATTGAAGGTGGAAAGCACAGCCAGGACAATCCTGCTTCCACCTGCTACCCTGACAGGCTGTGTCCCCTGTTGCTGTTGGGGAGGCTGAGGGTGGCTCTGTGCTGTGCAAGGTGCAGGAATGTCCCCAGGCACATGGAGAACATGTGCCAGGAGCCCCAGCTTCCCTGCCTCCTCCTGTTTCTGCATGTTTTTCCCAGAAGCACTGTTTTCAGCTGGGGTCCTGTTTGTGTTGTCATTTTAAAATGTATTTTGGAATGTTAACTTCAGCCAGCTGAAATTATTTCCTTTTTGCCCCCTTACTGAGAGGGTTTATAAATATCGAGTTACACAGGAAGCAAATTCTCCTGTTATCAGATTGTTCTGTAGTCACTTGTCTTTTCCTCAAAAGCGTAATGGTGAACTTTATCAGTGCTCAGTCCTTTGTTTCCTATTAAACACGAGTGATTAAGATGCTGTTTGGCTCACTGGGAAGAGTTACTGACCTGTTTTGTCTGTAAATGTATCTTCAAATTAGGAGACACCTGAAACTGGTAGGAAGTGGGTATTAATTGGGTTCAAGTTCCACGAGCACAGATTGCAGTTTCCCAGTGGGATGTGGTAAATAGCCGTCACCAAGATAATATTAATTACATTATCTCCCAGAATGGTCCCAAGAGGTGCTAAAATAGCACATGTGCCACTTGGGCTTAGATGCTTAGACACAAAGATCAGTGTTTGCTGCTGTTGCTCAGCACAGCGCAGAGCGTGGTGCGTCACTGGGGCAGTTGGATGAGATAAGGAGGCTGGGATTTTCTGCCTAGCTGCTTGGGGCTTTTCTCTCATGAGTTTGAAAATCAGAATATTATCTAAAGCAATTGCTGAATTTCTTTTCTCTGCCCTGACACCCGACAAGGAACGATAATAGCAAGCCTAAAAAATGCATTTCATAAAACACCTGAACAGAAAGTGTTTCTTGCTGCAGAGATTGTGAGTTCCTTGTAGATCTGTTCAGCTCTAGAGTGACTCCAAGTGCTACACAAGCAGTACACAGACCTAATTTTTACCAGAATCACACTCCATGCAATTGACTATACCCAGTCATGCCCCTGGCATTGCAGTGCTCTGCTCTGTACCACCAGCACTGTTACAGGTTGTGTGGGCTGCCCCCTGACCACTGCCCTTCCCAAAGCTGCAGCTCACAGGCCTTTGCTTCAAAAGCCCCTCTATTAGTTTTGCTCAGCTGGGAGGACATGGGCCATGGGGCCTGCAGGGACAGCTGTCTGTCTGGTGCCCATGTGAAGGTCAGACCATCCTCACATTGGAAGTGCTGAGCCAGATGCCTCCCTTAGCCCTTGAGGACCATGTTAAGTCTCTTTAGCCTTTGAGGGCTTCCTCCTCCAGGTATTGATTAGGGGCTGCAGCATGAATCAAACAAATACATCGTTCAATGATGTCTTGTCATGAACTTCTCCATTGGTAATTGAAGTTCAGCAAGCTGGATTCATGTGGGATGGAAGCCTGGCTTTGGAGATGAATGAACTCTGACCTGATAATCAGGCTCTTCTGTCTGGACTAGGAAAACATAGACCTGGTGGTTTGTTAGGGACATGCTGGCAGACACTTAAAGACAGTGATGTTAAAGGCACCATTATAATTAGCTCAGCCAGAGACTGAGCACACAGATTGACTTGAAAACCAGTGTGGCTGTTCTGCAGTCATCATGACCCCTGTAGAAAACACTGCTGAAAGAATACTTAGACTTTAGTCACCTAATTCAGGGTTATGCATCCTTGTTAACAGTGTTATATATTACCACTGTTAATTAAAGGTATCAGCATGTCCCATAATGAGGGGGATTACTTGCCACGTAAGAAGTCACATTATGCTTCTCAAAAACTGACTGGTAGGTTGACACTGTGTTTTTTAATATTCACAAAGTGCTTGTTCCTTGTTTGTGAAGCTTAAATTAAACACCAGAGGGGTTCACATGGATTCAGATGAAGGGGAAAGATGTGCCTTACAGTCTCTTTCACAACAGCTCAAAACCAACATAACCACCTTCAGACAAAGGGAAGCTTTCATCCTTCTTCTTACAGCTACACATGAAAATCTGAATTGCAATGAGATTGAGCAACTGGAAGAAAATAAATATGTAAACCTCATTCTTCCCTGTGGAAGTTGTTTCAATAGAAGAGTATTAGGCAGCTTCAGAAAATGTCACTAACTGGGTGAAAGTGGTCCCCATGTATTTCCCAGTTTCCTTACTCCTCCCATGATGACAATTTCCACTAAGAGATGCATTGTTGAACCAGGGTTGTGCAGGACAATGAAAGAGGGACATTTTCTGGAGGGGGAAGATGTACAGAATTCTTTTGCTTTTTTAAATATATTCTTGCCTTTTTTTTTTTCCTGTTGCTCTCTATTTTTCCTCAAAATGAGAGGAAACAAGCGCAGGCTGATTTTTATGGTGCAATTCACACTCCTCCAATTTTTTTTTTTTAATGCTTGCTTATTCAAAGCTCTAGATCTGACTTTTTTATTAAATACAAGCAAACAATGTTTCTTTCCAAAGTGAGCAGGGTTATCTGTGTTTGCTCCACTGGGCCCAGAAGGTTCTGGTGTGTGCTGGAGTCAGCAGCAGTTTCCTGCAGTGACTTCGTTTGACCTGCACTGCTCTGACAGGCTGGGGCTGGCAACAATCTCAGCCTCAGCCATCAAAACATTCCTTTGTAGCCAAGTGTGCTTCTGCTTTCTCTGAAATATCTGGTGTCAGTTTTAACAAGAGGGGAAACAGACGTTCGTCACCATTAATTCACTGGACAATTAAGCTGCTGATCTCTGACCTCCTGCCATTATTGGCTTTCAGAGCCAGGGTAAAGACCCCACAGATATCTGTTCTCTGTCATTCCCTCTGAGATGTCCTGGTATTTTATTTACTCAGAGGCTTAGCTCTTGCCTACCACCAGCCAAATGTATATGCTTTGTAATAAAAATTGCTAATAAGCTGTCCCAGGCAGTGACATTAATCTCTGAGTGACGATAACAGCAAGCAAAGGGAACAGCTGGCTGTCAGGAAAGCATGTCAGTGGGAATCATGCATTTATTTAGATTTATGTACATATTAGAAGTGCCCATCCCTGGCTGCAGCTGCTTTTGGTGCTCTGGGCTACAGTGGGTATCCAGACCAGAGGCAGGGGCTTTCCACTGGGAGGTGTGGGTGGTGTGGGATTGCTGCATGGGGCTGTTTATTCTTCTTGCTTCATCTTCCAGGCTATGACAGTACTTAGCTTTTGCTCTCTCCTGGAGTCCCTGGTGGTAGGATCTTTGCTGCCACACTGCTCTGGGGGGGCTGATGGCCCAAATCAATACCTTGTTTTAGGTCTGGCCCCAGGGCTGCAGTGAGAGCCAGTGGAAGTGCAGGACTGTGTGAGGCATGAGGAAATAGTTAATCCATCCCTGGCACAGAGCTCTGTTTTGAGTTTATTAAGACA
>VXBC01001242.1:998111-1022659 GCA_013399945.1 Ploceus nigricollis | reverse complement strand
CATTGCTGGCCCTCCTCGTAGTCAGGGGAAGAAAGGAGTAATTAGAGGAGTTTGGTAGAATGAAGTTATATGGCATAACTGGGCTTTACCTGCTGAATAACACAAAAACTATTGTCTTACTTTGGGATCTTACTTACTTACTCTACTGATTTAGTTTCTGTTTGTTTGCCTTTTTATGGTGTCTCTGGGCCATACACTTTAGGCAGGAGTAAAAGTCTGCAGGAATGAGAGTCCTCTGCTAGAGAAATTACATTTTACCAACCTTGCAAATGTAATCCTTGAAAGTTACCCAGAAACAAGTGCCAGTTCTAGTCTCACAAAAAAGCAGCAGGTTTGGCTAACAGCTGTGTGATGTCTTGCTTTTTCTTTTTAAAAACTATTTAGCTCTGTGATTCTCACTTCTGGTGAGAGCTGTACTCTCACAGAGGATCTGTGTGTGAGCAGCAGAGCTGGGCCACCTTAACAGGGTCAGCTGAAGGTTTTGCTCTAATTTCATGCTGCTGCTTATTTTTGTGACTGAATTACTGAATATGCTGAATTTGCATTTGAAAACCAGTTCTTGTACCTTTTCCAGGCCAAATCTCTGCTTAGGGCAGGTGTATCCAGGCTAGTAACGTAAGCAGATACTCTGCATGGAGCAGAAGGTATTCCCTAGAGTATACAGATCTCCCTGATTCCCCTCAGCTTCAGAGCACGGGAGGGCAACTTTCTTCTGGCTCTTTTAAACAGGGTTCTCTATGTGCCCTTCTCTGAGTGCAAATACTGTTTTTTCAGCAAATGCCACATGAAATTGTAAAGTGTACCCTTAGGAACGTTCAAACCCAGCTCTGCATTAACACACACCAACAAAATCACAGTGCAGTCCTGGTTTTAACTTTGCAGGGTTCATTGGGGAGCTTTGCTGTTATTGCAACAGTGGATCTTTGTTTCCAGATGTTTTTTTGGGTGGGAATCTTAGGAACAGTGTAAAATTCTTATAGGAATGTGTTGATGGTAGAGAGTTGTGCTGGAGGTTTTCATGTAGGAGTTTGCTTTCAGTAGATTGCTGGTTGTGTAAGTCTTATTGTAAGAGGAACAATGAGTTTTAAGCTGCAGGATGCAAAAAAGGGATGTTAATTTAGCATTAACTGATGAAAACTGGATGCTTCGTAAGGTGCAGAATGAGGGACAAAGGTGAGGTTGTCTGTGCAGTGAAACTGGTACAAAAAATTGGTGCAACATGGTCAAAGGAGGACTATGTCTTCCCAGTGTTTTTCCCAGTATGTCAGATAAGCTTGAACTTCAAAAAATTCAAGACTATTTGAAATAACTTTAGAAAAACTTGGTCTCTGGCCATAGCTTCTTTTAATAACAAATTGTTTTCTCCCTCCAGAGGAAACTTGAGTGAAAGTTGATCAACGGGGATAGGTAGCATTGAAACTGGTAAATTAATATGAGGATTTATTTTGGGGCCTGATGGGCATTAAATTCTCTAACATGTTTGGCATTGCACCACCACAACTCGTACCAACACTGTGCCCCAGAGGATGCAGTTTGATGTGCTTTAAGGCTCACATCACTTAGGTGAGTTTCAGACCAGCGTCTAAAGGAACTAAATAATTGCCAGGAGCTCTTCTTATAATCATAGCTTGGTTAATAACTGCTCCCTTTAATTTTGAAGTAGTATATCCTAGTGATGTGATAAATACAGTGGCTGGACTAGGATAAAATACGTTGTTGGAAAAAGTAAAGTGGGTATGGAGCAAAGCAAAAATGGATGATAATGACTATCTTTGGCAGAATAGAAAACCTTTAAGATCACACTTATCTCTGTAAAGGCTACAAAAAGTCTCTAGGCAGTCTGTAAGCTCTTTAAAATTCAGAGCAGAGTAGGAAATGACAGGATGAGGTAGCTAAAAATGCCATGGGTAATATGGGTCTGTTTCATAGGCCTTCGTGCCTAGAGCTGAGAATCAAATTTTATCTTTTTAATGCAAAGTGTCAATAACATCCATTATTTAGTGAAAGAGAGGGGATTACACCAAAAAGGTGTCCCAAATTACACCTTTTTGGATAAAAAGGTCTCCAGTTTTATCCAAAGCCACCTTGTTAACTTTTCTCAGGATACCAAATGTCTGTGCTACAGATTGTGAACTACAAGGTAAGTTTCATATGAGCCAAGTAAAATGATGTTTTATAACATCCTGTTAGTATATATTCTTCCTCTATCTTCTTGATTACAGTTGTCACTTGTTGATGTTCATGATACTCTTGCAATAGTGGGGTTGAGTTTTCCAGGATGTTTTTTGCAGCACAAGTTTTTTTAATGCTGTGCCCCATTTGTGTCTGTGGGGTTTTTCGGTGTGTTTTTGTTTGGTTTGTTTTGTTTTAAATAAAGTTGGTCATACTGGGAATATTATGACTCTTAGATGTATAGGAAGGACAAGGGTTTCTCCTTTCTTAACTCCCAGAAACACTCATGGATTTCTCCTTCTCAAAATCTGTCAACAGGATACATAAAAGAAATGCAACTTTTAAACAAATTGAGTAACATTTGGTTAAGAATGCATTTAAACTGTTAATTCCGTGTTGTATTATCTTCAGTGGGTAAATTAGCATATAAAGCAGAAGGGTATCACATTTCCAAGGTCTTATGAGATGCTGTTTATCTTGCTTCTTTTAGTTATATTTTGAAAGATTACCTGGACCTTGATGTAACTTGTATGGAGGCTCTCCCTGGCTCAAAGTGGTTTTGAGGACAAGTTGGTCTTTGTGGTTACAGCATGTCAGGTTGATCAGAGAGCACTTGTTAAGAAATCACATCTACTTTTTGGCATAGACATCAAAAATATGCTATCTGTACATTCCCAAATAACCTCATGAAAAGATTTGCCCTTTAGATACGAGGGGAAGACTGTGGGTTATGCCACAAATTAAGGGCTTTGCTTAGGAGGCAGTTTTTTCAGGGAGAATGCCTACCTTTGTGTTTCCTTTTACACACCTGAAAGGCTGCCTGTTCCTGCATGTGTGATTCATTCTCCAGAGAAGATGTCAGAGCTGTACTATTGGACTAACTCAATGGGAGTACAGCCAGATCATCTTGCTGGAGTCATCCAGATGGTCATATTTCATCAGGCCTGCAGACCTCTGCCCTGAAACATGCAGGGCTGGCAGGAGGAAGGGAAGGGAGAAGAAAACCCCATGCTGAGTGCTCTTCACCCTGATGGCCCTGCTAGGAGCCCATTCCCAGGGGGTTTGCCTTGCTGTTTGTCATGGGGAAAAAAGGTTGCAAAAGGGATTTGTCCCAACACTGAAAGGGGGAATTTTTGTAGACTTGAAAAAATTTATTGGCTAACAGAAGTGTGTCCTACCAAGCTCTAGAACTGTAACATTGCTGATAGATTGTTGATGGGGACAGAGCAAACCACAAAATATTCTTTCTGACAGGAATTATGAGTTCAGTACAGTTGATCAGAGTTTCAGAGCAAAAGTCCTTTTCAACTTGAAATTAATTTTTAATTTATTGTTGTTGTCATTAAGTTTGTATAAGAAATAGATTAACTTTTTAAATTACACTTTCTTGGTTTGACCACAAAAGCAGGAGTTGACTGGAAGCCAAGGACTTTTAAACAGTTCCATGAATTGGGAAATTCCGAACCTTAAAAGCTTCTCATTCTTCATTCCTTTTATTCTTCCAAAAATAATGCAGATATGTCCCCAGTTGCAGCTTGTAAGGAATGCAAAAACCCCACCCTTGAGCACCAAAATAGGATGACTTCAGAAATTTGCAAACACCTTGCCACACAAAGCACCTTATTTTTTTCCAACGTGCTCTACTAGGTTGGCTCAGGAATGTATCCAAAATGACAGTTCTGATCTCTTTCATGCTTAATTATCCTGTTACCTAGTTTAGGAGAAGGGTTAAGGTGATGGTGTCCAGACAGAAATGCAGGGACTATCCATGTATGGGCATGAGAAGATTTAGGGTAATTTTGGCTTGTTTACCTGCAGGAGGTGGAATATGTAAAGGACTAAATACCAGCACTCAGTAAATGCTTCTAAGGGAGCAGAGCCTGCAAGAAACTAAAATTTGTAGATGAATGCTCTATGTATTTCACAGAATCACAGAATATGCCACGTTGGAAGGGACCCACAAGGATCACTGAGTCCAACATCTGGCCTTGCACAGGACCACTCCCAGGTGTCACACTACACCCCTCAGAGTATTGTCCAAATGGTCCTTGAGATCTGTCAGGATTGGTGCTGTGACCACTTCCCTGAGGAACCTGCTCCAGTGCCCAGCCACCCACTGGGAGAAGAACCTTTCTCTAACATCCAACCCAAACCTCCCCTGATACAACTTCAGGTCATTCCTTTGGGTCCTGTCACTGTCACAGAGGAGAGATCAGTGTCTGCTCTTCCTCCTCCCCTCATGAGGAAGTTGCAGACCCTGATGAGGTCTCCCCTCAGTCTCCTCCAGGCTGAGCAGACCAAGTGTTCCTCATACACTCCTCATAAGGCTTCGTAAGTGCCCTCAAGGTCCTTCTCTGTCACCCTCCCTTGAACATTTGCCAGTAGCTTAATATCCTTCATACATTGTGCTGAGGGATGCAAAGCTGCACACAATATTCCGGGTGAGGCTGCCCCAGTGCAGAGCAGAGCAGGATACATCTCTTCCATCACCCAGTTGGTGATGCTGGGCCTGATGCCCCCAGGACACTGTTCTAGCCCCTTCTGGCTGCCAGGGCACTGCTGACTCATCTTCAACTTTCTTTCAACCCTGACCCCCAGGTCCTGTTCTGCTTTCCAGCATCAAATTTCCCAGTCTGTCCATACATCCAGGGTTGTCCCATCCCTGGTACAGGATCTGGCACTTTCCCTTCTTGAACTTCACCTGGTTGGTGATGGCCCAGTCCTCTAATCTGTAGAAGTCTCTCTGCAGGGCCTCCCTGCCTTTGAGGGAGTCAACAGCTCCTCCCAGTTTTGTATCATCTGTGAACTGGCTTAGTGTCCCTTCCAGCCCTGTTTCCAAGGCGTTTATGAAGATGTTGAAGAGCACAGGGCTGAGGATGGAGCCCTGTGGAACCCCACGAGTGACAGATTGCCAGCCAGATGTCACCCCATTCACTCTCACCCTTTGTTCCTGACCCATGAGCCAGCTGCTCATCCATCCCTTGATGTGTTTATCCAGCTGAATGCTGGACATTCGATCCAGAAGGATCCTGGCAGAGACAGAAAGCTTTATGTAAAATCCAGAAAAGATTACATCAACTGGCTTCCCTTGATCTACCAGGTGGGTTACCTTGTCATAACAGGAAATCAAGTTTGATAAGCAGGCCTCACCTCTCATGAAGCTGTGCTGGCTGTGACAAATTACTGCGTTGTCTTTACTCAGGTATGTTCCAATACCTCCCAGAATAATCTTCTCCATAATTTTAGCAGGCACTGATTTGATATCTATCCCACTCCAGCAAGGGCTCTAGATCCATTTGCTGTAGGCAGTGCTGTGGAGTGAGAGTAGAGCAGACAGGTTGCTTTCTAATAGCATCTGGACAATTTTTTCTCCTTTTGTTTTTGTCATGTTTACTGAAATTCCATGTGTGTATGGGTCATTTAATTTTGTAGCAAAACCCTTATAATTGCAAAAATCTCTTGTAGGAAATATGAGAGGGACTAAGCAATGCCTCCTAAGTAAGTATCTGTTTCTCATACCCATCCATCCCTCTTTTCATCATCCCTCTGCCTCTAAACATAAGGTGCTTCCATCTCCATTGTTCTTAAAAGAACAAAATACAGGAAAGAGTCGGATTGTGTAGGTGCTGTCCTCTGAGAATGCTTCAAAACCCAGTTTACAACCTGTAATTGGAAGTTCAACCTATCTTAGGGAGGTGTTCAAGGCCAGGTTGGATGTGGCTTTCAGCAATCTAGTCTAGTACAAGGTCTTCCCACCCACAGCAGGGGGGTTGGAACTGAATGATCTTTCAGGTCCTTTCCAACCAAAACCATTCTGTGATTCTGTGATTTTGGCCTTTTCTCATTCTCAGAACCTTAACAGCTCCATTAGCTGCTGCAATCTTACCAGATGCAGAATTGCAGTGCAGACTCCTAACAGGAAACAACAGATTTGGCTAACCAGAACAACAGAGATTTTGTGAATTACTTTCTTGGAAGAAGACCCCCCCCTTGTTTGTTGTGTAAAGCTTCCATCAGAAATGGAACAGTTCTATCAGTGTGGCTGCAACAGCTGCTCTGAAGCTGCTGGTGCTGGTGGTCTGCAGCCTGTGGATCACTGGCTGGAAACACTACAACTGCATTCTGTTATGGTTTTTGGAACTTCTACAAATGTCTGAAATGAACAGAAATATAGAATAATAGAATGAAAATATAGAGTAATTCATATGAATCTTAAATCAGGCTGCTCAGGAACTTCTCCACTAAAGTTTTACATATCTTCAAGGATGGAGATTCCGTGGTCTTCTCCAGTGTTTGACCATCCTTGTGATGAAAATAGTTTTCCTTATATCTGATGTATATGTTATTATCTTCTGAGGCCTGTGAAAAACTATAGCTCATCTTAATGCTGCAGTTTAGCTGCCTCTGAAGCGAACAGTGAATGAAGTAAAAGTGGATATGTTTGTATGGCAAGTGAAATTGAAAGAAATAATTTCTTCCAGGCTAAGAGTCACATCAGAAAAAAGTTTTTCTTGAATTTCTGACATTTTTATACAAGCCTTGAAGCTTCCCTCTCCCCAGAAAGTAAAGCAAACACAGAACTGGATTGATCTTCTAAAGCAGCGATGGGGTTCATCACTATGGTTCGATGTGAGTGACTACATTCAATGCGCTGGAGAGCTGTGAAAGCAGCATGCTTCCCTCCTGCTTTATCCAAAAATACAGCCTGAGATAACATTGTGATGGCTCAAGGGCAGCAGCATTTAATGGAGTTTTATTGGATTTTTCCCTTAGTGCTGAGGAATGACATGTGGGAGGAGGAATTTGACACTGAGCAGTTGCTGAAGATCTACAGCTTTCCTTATTTATTCAGGGAAGAAAGTAGTGATTTTTTTTAGTATGACTATTGCTTGGAATTTCAGCGATTTAAATGGAGATAGAAGATATAATGGGCACATTATTACTTTTAAGATAACTTAGGATGAAATTATGCAGACAAATGACAGGAGCTAAGGAGGATGAGGAAAACCAGTACTTCCAGTCTAAGACTTCCCTCCAGCATTTTCCAGATCAATTCTGCATTGAGCTGCTTAATAGCTTCACCCTCAAAGTAGAATACAGATACATGAAAAAAAATATACTGAGCACAGGCTATTTAGAATTTTGCTTGAAATATTTACTTCTAAAAATCTGATGTTACTGTTTCAAATTTCCTTCACTTGCTTGCCTTTCAATCCCTGCTTTAAAGTGATGGATCTAAATGAAGAGATATAGGTATGAATATGTTACCACATGCAATTAACAACTTTGTAGAAGCTTTCAATGTGAATATTTCCTGAACCTCCACAAACCTGATTCTCTCTCAAGTACTCTGTCTTCACTGGTGTGCTAATGCTCCAAATGTCCTTGTTTATGGATCTCCTAAATGTGGTGAAACAGGCCTTCAGCTCCTGCCTACTATGAAAGTGGGAGAAGTAGATTTTTACAGCTGTTTGTCCTCTTCTGAGATGCCTTCTCTCTCTTTGTAGTGTGCTGTGGATCCTTTTCCCTGATGTTATTCTCACAACCCAGGAGATGTCCTTGCTTTCCTCTGCAAGGTTATGCTTTCCTGTCGCCCAGAAAGACGGTTTAGGGAATCCTCCAGCTCCACTGCAGTTTATCCACAGCAAACAAATCCTAAAGTCTGTGTGTATCAGTGGTAATTTCTTGTTTGTTCTAGTGCAAGATTGTTTCATCACATTGAAACATGGAAATATTTATTCATTGGGGTTTGGTGAAGTTTGCACGGTTGGTTTTCTGCAAAGTTCAACAGGACTCCAAAGGGTGGATGTATATATCTTCTAAATGTCACTCCCTTGGTCTAATTCCTGTCCTGTGAAGGATGTCAGGTACTGAATCTGAGGAAGATGCAGCTCAGAACTCTGCATCACCCCAGTGTGAGCATCATTCCACTGGGCACGCATAGCTGCAACATCCATCTCTTTTTTCCACCAGTTTTTAAATGTGGCTTTTATAAAAAGACCTCTCTAAACTCTTTAACACTTCTCAGAGCCAGATCAAAAAAAAAAAAAACAAACCAAAACAAAAAAAACCCCAACAAACAAATGAAAACAAAACAAAACAAAAACCCAAAAAAACAAAAAAAAAGAAAAGGAAAAAAGGAAAAAAAAACTTTGGAAAGTGTTTTTTCCTCCCCATTACAGTCAGCATTTTAACCCACTTTAATCTTCTCAACATAACTCATAAACATAAACTCATAACATAACTCAGTAAACTCAAGTTTAATGAGTTTTAGGAAATATCAAACTCCTTTTAGAAGACAGAGCAACAGATTTTATTTGACCTGAATGAGGAAATGCAGAACAGCTCAGGAAACTTCCCTGGGTGCTTATTAAACTTTCTAATTACTGTTTAGCCCATATAAACCTCACAGCTAGAGTTCAAATATTTTGAGAGTTGAGCTGATAGTGGGAGATTAACTGGAACAAGTGTGTTATTAAATGTGGTTTAGACCTTGCATATTTAATAATGCAATTAATGTCATAGAAATCATCCCCAACTCAGTTCTACAAGAAAAACTCTCCAGGAGCTCTCTCACTTCACTGTTGAAAGCTGTGAAGAGGTGGGGATGGAGGTTGGACATTCATGGAGAGGAGGAAGAGGAGGGGTGAAAGTTTGCAGGGTCCAGCTGGCAGCTGGGGCTCTACCAGCTCTCCCTGCATGATGCTGAACCTAAGGAAAAGCTCAGAGGGAAGCTCTTGGCACTGACCAGAATGAAGTGTGCATGAATCCAGTGAGAAGAAGGACAGGAAGACACTGACAGTTTCTTTGGCCAGAGCATGGCCCTGACCTCCAAGGGTTGCTCTGTGAACACCTGGCATTGCTGCTTTGACTCCTCTGGGGCTTTTTTAGCCTCAGAGACTGAGCTTCCCACTCTTCAGGCTGTCTCTGTGTGCTACAGTTTCTCTAAATAACCAGTGGAGAGAAGATGTTTGTATTTGTTTAATCCACACATGTGGAGAATGAAGAAAATCTCTCCTGATCACAGCTTACATTTTACAAAATCTTGGGACATAACGTTTTGATGTTCATCTCTTGGCCCTGGTTGTCCCTTTTCCCCCTTTCTCCTGAGCAGGCATTCTCACCAGACATTATCTGAGGATTATAGAGGAGTCCTAAATGTGAAGCATTATCTGACATGGTAGAGGAGTCCCAAATGTGAAGCTAATCCAGCAGGTCAGAGGCTGGCTTCAGGCAACCACTGATGTTACTAGCCCTAACAGGAAAAAATCAAGGTAAACTCGTGTGATCACATTTGCTCTTTCAGTATCTGGTGTCTGAGTAGGTGTGAGAGGTGCAGAGAACATTACAATGAGTCACTAGGAACTTTTTTCTTGGCACAGGTTAGTCATGGAATCACAGAATGCTTTGGGGTGGAAGGGACCTTAAATATCATCTCATTCCCCATCCCCTGCCATGGGCAGGGACAACTTCTACTAGACTAGGTTGTCCAAAGCTCCATCCAGCCTGGCTTTGAGCACTGCCAATTAGGAGTGAAGAAGACAATACTTGTTCAAAGAAAACGCTGAACTTTTTTTACTGTTGCTCTACAAATTTCACACCATTGTGGGTCTCTGCAAACTTCACTTCCAGTCTTCTCACTGATGTGCTTTGAATGCCTTTTTCACTCTGTGTACTTCATTCTATTTATGTGGTTCTCCCCCTTCTACCTGTGCTTTGAGGATGTCATCTCCTCCAGAGGCTGCCTTGCCAGCTGACCATCCCCAGCTAGGACCAGAGCAATGCTTGGGTCAAATGGAAATTTACTACTGCTGTCATTACACTTGCAAGTGCTGTGTAAATATTTACTATATTTACTAAAGCTGCTTTACTATTAGAAAAAATCCTCTGCAGGTGGTGTTCTGGAAGTTAACTGACCAGTGTGTTACCTGCAAGCACCTCCTCCTGCTTCCACCCTTCAGCTATTGGCTAAGGGTGGGAGCAACTTGCAGCTCTAAGGGGGATTTGCCCAGAGAGCTGAGTCACAGACAATACGTGTACACATCCCTTTTCTGTCTTGCAACATCTCAAGAAATTGTTTTCCTGAGCTTTATTTATAATATATTATTTATGATGTGTATGAAGTAATTCAAATACTGACACTGGTCAGGTGCATTTCGTGTGTAAGGAAATGTAATCTTAAATATTTAATGCAGCTATTTAAAAACCAGATTCATATTCATGCAGCGCCATCTGTCACCAAGCCTCTGCAGCTGCACAGGACAAGGGCTTTTTTTTTTTTTTTGAACTAATATAACTCTTGGCAGCACTTAAAAATAACTTCTTTAGGGGGAAAGAAAAAAAAGAAAAGAAAAAGGTTTCTTAGCTCTTATTTTACAGAGTGTTTTGTAATACTGCATCCAGCTGTGTGAACAGTGAGTTTAGTGAAGCTTATCTGTGCATGTACATGGAACCCAGACTCAAACTGGGCTCAGCAAAGCAATCTGAGACTCCTTTTGGCTTGCTCAGGATGTGGGAACTCTTCACTTTGTCTTACCGGTCTCAGGCTGAGATGGATGGAGATGGGCAACACATCATGACTTCAGTGTAGTGCCACTGTCCCCAGTATCCACAGAACAAAAACCCTCTTTGGCATGAGTGCAACAAAGGCTTTCCTGCTCCTTGTACCTTTCTGATCTACATGTTTACCAGCCTCAGGTTTGTTCTTATTTTTCCAAGGTAGGAGCACAGCCTGATTCACAGCACAGCTCTTACCTGCATGTTTGTGCCTCCTGACATTGAGGTGCCTCAGCTCAATCCCCAGTAACTTTCCAACCAGGTTTTCCAAGCAACTACATGGGAGCCTTGTTCTCTTACCAGGTACTTTAGCCTAGTAAATGATTGGCTTGGAGAACTCATGGGTGAAGTATTAAGTCTTTCCTGTTAGTAATTTGGTGAATACAACTAGCAGTTCCAAATATTATATCCCCTGATTCTACAGATGAAATGTTTTCATCAAAGCCACTGCAGCATGAAAATTTAGTTGTGCTTTTTTTTTTTTTTAAACCCTTCAGGTAATTTTGCCTATGTAATCATTATCTACCAGAAGTCATGTGAAGCTGCAGTTGTATTGGCTTGAACTCAAAACTGGAGCACAATTGGTAATTTTAATCTTTTTATCAATTGGTGCTGCTGGTGGGCTGGGGCAGCTTCTCCAGTTGCTACTCTTGTAAGTAGAGGCAAGAAAAAGCCAAGAGGACAAGGCTAGAGAGTGACTCTGCCTGAGTGCCTTGACTTCGAAAGAGCCCCGGGCACCTCAGCCCACAAAAAGTAGGATCAAGGATAGGGACGACCTCCCATTCTTTTTATTCCTGGATTTTGGGGTCTCTGGGATGAGAGAGAATCCCTGGATTTTGGGGTCCCTCATTCTTAAATTTTTGGGATAAAATCCCTGGATTGTGGGGTTCCCCATCCCTGGATTGTGGGGATCCCATGCCTGAATTTTTGGGATTTAATCCCTGGATTTTGGGTTCCTCATCCCTGGATTTTGGGGATCCAATCCCTGGATTTTGGGGATCTCCCCCCATTCTGTTTTCTGGCCTCAGGGTCTTAAATAGACCATAATAAGTTTGGGCACAGATAGATACGGAATACAATGAACATTTTGGGTTCCCCAGGACAATGCACCATTAAATACAACGAGGAATTTCTTAGCTTTGCTGCTGAGGGATTGTCCTGAGGGGTGACTGGTGGCCCATGCAGTGGTTTGGGCACCCTGGCTTGGGTCCTGTCCTTCAGCAGAAGCTTGCAGGATCTCCTCCCACAGCTCACAACAGGCTGTGGTTTTTCTTTTCCCTCTGGAAAAGGCCTTCTGAACATGTGAGCAGAGATTTATTATGCAGACATCCACAGAATAAGAATAAACTCAATCCCCACGTCACCAAACAATGTACTGTTTGGGGTTTAATGAAGATTTCTCCCCCCTCCATGCACCAAATGGATGCTATATAGTTTAAATTATGTATAGGTCCATTACAGAATAATCAGTGCTAAATACATATGCATACACAGAGCACAATAAATTATGTATCTTGCCTTAATATTTCATGAAGAAGAGCCATGGCATGTATTGATTTCATTTAGACCTGAGTTCAAGAGAGCATTTAAACATAATTCTATTTTTAAATCCATGAATCATCATAACAGGACTGTTCAGGTGCTTTCAGTTAGATGTGTACTTAACTGAATTTGAGCCATAATGATAATCAGACTAATATTTTGAACCAGTGCCCAAAGAGGCCAGTGGGAGCCATTTAATCAATTTTACTAAGCTCTTGCAGTAAGATTCATTTTTTAATATATTTGTATGCATATATATTTTTTTAATGAAGGAAATGGAAGGTAGACCTTTACTGAGAAATTGGAGTCTGTCTGAGCCTGGAGTCACCTCATATAGTAATGAATTTCTGTAGCAATCTGAGAAATCAAGGCAAGCTATCTCAAATGCCACTGGCAGCCACTCACTCATTCCTCCAATGCCCAGGACATGCCACACTGAAGGCTGAGCACTCCCCTGCCCATGTGAGTGAGCCAGCATCCTCTGGGTACCAGGAACTCATTTTTACCTAATGAAATTATTGGGATTCATTTTCTGTCCTGAAAGATATGGGGGGGGAAAAAAGCTTTTATGGACAAAATGTTCAACAGCACTTCCATAGCACAAGAACTTTAATCTCACTGGCAGACTTGGAGCTCTGACCATGGGGGGAGGGGGGCTAGCCTGGACCACCTAGGGAGAAAGGACTTCCAGCTGCTTTTCTGCATATAATGTCCCTGCTGCTGGTGAATTAGCTTGTTTTGGGCCCTTTTCTCATCCTGAATCTGCAGCTTTCAACTACATGCTTGGTCTTCTCTAAGACAACTGTTGAAATGCATTAATTGAGAGGTCAGAAAGTTGCATTAAATAGAACATTTAATTTGGCCCTGAGGGTAACACTCAGGAAACTGTACTTTCTAGAATTAATCTGGCATATGAACATATACATTATTTTCTTGTTTTTGTAGAAAAAATCAGGTCACAACACCTGTGGCTCTGCTTTGAGGCTTGCATTTCTTCTCCTGGACTTATCCCAAATTTCCCTTTGGAGAATGTGGCTGCAAGTAATACCATCATCTACAGAAAGACACAAAAGAAGCCAAAGCATAACCTAAAAGCCTAATTAACTCATGTCCACTAAATTACCTTTTCCTTTCTCACCCTTTTTTCCTCTCTTTCTCCCTCCAGGACATAGGCAAAGCTGGTGGTTTTGTCTTTAATATTTGCAAACTACAAGGTGACTGAGATTTTCTCTTTATGTTTTTGTCAACAAGTAGAAATAATGGTTAATATTGCCCTATGAAAGCATCCCATGTGAACTAGCTCTTACAAAAGTAAATTAAATAGCCTGTGTTTTATCACTTTATTGGTATTACCATTATTTATTAATAGCACGGTGTATTGTGCTTTTGTTTATTTTTAAAGCACAGTGTTTTTAGTCAAATCTGTATGTTGGCTCACACATTAATATGGATGCAAATATCGAGCCATTCTGTGTAAAAAATATCACCGCTCACGCATCTTTAATACTGCTGTGCTTTGCTTCCACAAGGTGTTCTTGCAGTGAACTGAGAAAATCGTTCTGGACCTTACCTGTGGTACAAAAGTCTAGGAGGTAATTGTTTTTTCTGGCTGCTTTAAGAACCAGGTTAAGCTGGAGTGGTTTCTTGTATGTTGGGAAAAGAGTAATTTTCAAATTGTGGCCATCAGATTCTGAACCTCCGATGGGCCCCGAACATTTTGCCTCAAACTGCCCCCATACTGCTCAGCTATAACTTCTGAATCCAGAATCAAGCTACTGAGACTACACTAAATGCAGTGGGGTTTTTTTTTCACTTGGATTGGCCATATGAATGGGATTTAAAGGATGATATAGCAATGTTTAATCCATTTCCACTTCTGCAGGTTTTTTATTTCCTAAGAAAACTCATATAGTGTTATTTATTCTCTCATCTGAAAATGGCAGAAAGCTTAAATGAATTATTTTTCCCTTACCTGGAAGGGTTTAAAATTTGTGTAGTTCACAGGGTAGCAAACATTTAGTAGGTTCCCATATCAAGATACAAGTTTCTTCAGTTTGCTTCTGTAGATTAAAAGATTTTGGTTTAGATTTTAAGGATTTATTTCATATGTCATTATCTGTTAAATATCCTGTAGAAGAAAATCTGAGAAGACATCCATTTGTAGATACAGTCTTTTTTATCTGTGGCAAAATACAAAGATCTGCAAGCAAGCCAATATTTAATTGCATTATCTAATGGCATCAAAATTTAGTTATGGCTCTCTTTAATAAAATAAATTCGGAGTCTTAGATGATAATTCTAAAATTAGATCACGTCACACCTTATGGCTGTCAGCTCACTTTGTGAAATGAGCCAAGTCTTCCACACTCACTGCAAAAATGCCCTTTTGTTTCTGCTCAGAGGCTCTGAGTTGAAAAGACTTTTTGAGAGATGGCTAAACTTGATGCATTGTTTAAATTACAATATTTATTATAGTCTTCCTAACAAAATAATTACTGTGGCTGTTTTAGACCACCAGATGGACAATACAATGGAAAGTACTGAATGCTTTGGGGAAGAGTGTGAGAACAGAGAGAACTTACAGGGATCCTGCTCACAGCACTCCAGGCTCAGAGATGCCAGGGAGTGAGTGATCTGACCCTGTGCTTCAGCAGGTGACAGTGCCCACCAATTTGTCTCTGCCTTCTTTTAGTCCATGTAAGTTTTTCACCTTCACAGAGTCCTCTGCTAGTGAGTTCTGCAAATCAGCTGCATCTGTTCCTATAAAGGTGCCTCCTGCTAAGCATAAAATAGCCTGAGGCTAGTGTCACTGGTAGATCCTGTGTAAATCCTGACTGAGAGCAGGGAGAGCTGCCCCCTCATTGATGGTAATGCCAGTTCCAAATGTGGGCTTAAAACTCTAGCTTTAGCTTTCTTCCTATAATGGGAAGATGTTGTGACTTCCACAGCAAGAATTAACAATGGAATAAATGCCTGAGGAGGTGAAAGGAACAAAAACGAACTCTAGAAAGTGGTGAAATATGGTGTCAGATCAGAATCCTCTCTGTTTCTGCATCTGCCACCAAGTTTCTGATGTGCTCATCTGAAAAGGAGACAGAAATGTTATTATTGATCAAGAAATGACAGAGCTCCCAGCAGGTGGGCACAGGCTGCCTGACACACTTTAATGTCTGGCCTCACAGCAGCTTTGGAGGATAAGATGGTGGCTCAGCTCCCCTTGCTTCCAGCCTGGCATCTCAGTGCTGCTTCTGCCTCTCCAGCCAGCCATTTCCTAGGGCACTAGTGTGGCACTGATTTATAAATATCTGCAAGTGTTTTTTTAAGAGCACAGTGAAGATGCTTTAGAAGAGAGGCATGCTTGCCTGTTGGGCAGCAGCAGCTCGAGTACCTCAGTGCTGCAGTTATATCTGATGGTGCATGTACTTTGCTTCAGGAAAGCTGCCAAATGGCATTTTATTCCTACCTCAGAGCTCTATGCAATTAAAAAAAAAAAGAATTTCTATGCTTTTTTTTGGCCAACAAAGTGCCTGCAGGTCTTTACACAGCTTTACCAGGCTGGGATCAAAGCCTGGCTCAGATCAAAAAGCACCATTGGGACTGATGTTTTTTGTGCTTAGAGTCCTGGCCTGGCCTTATCAAGTGGCTCAGACTAGGGTGAAGGTAGCCACCATCCAGCCAATTTCCCCAGAACCAAATGACAGAATTACAGTCTGATCCTCAGCCCCGGGCCCCTGGAAGGGGCAGATTTCTCCTAAACATTCATGTTAATAGAGAGGTTTTATTAATTCCTTGTCATGATTCCTCTTTAGCCTCCAAGCCAGATGTGGCAGTCCTAGGGCCAGCTGTGTTAGCTGTGTTTGAGTGTTAGAAAAGCCTACCCAGATATATTTCTTTAATCTTGCTGATGCTCCTCCACTTTTCTTTCTGCAGCAAATGGAAGGCCATGAATTTCCTGCCATGCAGATAATTTTTCTAGGTTTGTTTCTCAGTCACAATGAGTGTAGACCTGTTGTCCTAACCTCACTGGCAAATTTTGAGCTCTTTTGGCATTGATCTGAGGCCCACTGAGGGCCATAGAGGTTCTCCCAAGCTTCAAATATTACTTTCCTTCTGAATTGCCAGATTTCTGCAAGACAGCTTGCCCTTGCCACATCATTTGGACTGCCCATCTGTTGCTTAGCTACAAGACTAATAATAAGAGCCCAAATGATAGCAGAGTGGAGCATTTAAAATATGACAAGACCCAAAGGATGCTCTTCAGTGTACGTGCAGGAATATTACATGTCCTGAATTCTGAGGTTTTAGTGACCATGACTGTTAGCTTTAATTTACACAGCTCTGGTTGCTAATAGCTTGGCTTTTGCTGGAGCTGGCTTGTTTGTAAGCTGTGGCCAGAGACACTGATTTTAAGGAAGGTGTGTGCTTGGGGAGAAATTGCTAAACGAAGGTCCTTGGAAGAGGGAAACAGGATAGGAGAGGAGCTCCTTGGGGGTTTTTGTAAGGGAAACCTGTGATTGTCAGGGTTAGGTCCCAGTTGCTGAAGGCAGGTTATGCAATGCAGTATCAATGAGAACTGTAGAACTAGCCATAGCTGCTATGCATTATTACTGATCTGTATCCACAGCAGCAATACCTTTCAGCTTTTCCCTGATAGTTTGTGTAAGTTTCGATTCCAGTTTGTTTGTTAATTTATAACTTTACAAACTGGAATTGCATTTTTGCAGCCTCGTGAAAATGAGTGACACCAATTGCCCAAGACACATCTTTGGTTCCCACAGCAGCTGTGTGAAAGACACTGTGCTGCGCTTCCAGCAACATCAATTAATAGTCTGGAGGTGAGTGCTCAGCTCAACAGCTGAATTTAGTAACACTTCATCTGCATGCAAGAGAAGGTGTCTCTGAACCTCCAGCAGCATCTTGTAGGACTCGCTTCAACTTTGTGGTGACTGTGGCTGGGGCTTGTATGGAGAGGTAGCCTGGGGAATGATTTTCTTGAGGTTCAGCTGCCTTCAGTGTGAGTCATCAACAGGAGACAGAGATAAGAGCCATCAGCTGGACAGTGCTGGACCATCCCCAGAGCAAGGTCTCAAGGAGAGGCTGGAATGGCTTTGTGCTTAAGAGTTTTGTTGCAGTAATGGGTTGTGTTGGTCCATAGCTCAAAAGCAACCAAGTTCCTGCCTACATCTCCAGTTTGATGCCAGACCAAGGGGACCTGTGGCAAGGGCAAGGATTGCAGTCTTGGTTTTCTTTTTATCTTGTCTCCAAAGATTGCTCTTGGTGTTTGCATTGCAGATGTGAGCTTGAGGAGACACCATAGCTGACCATAGAAGGAGTCAACACTTTTTCCCATGTTTTAAGACACAGAAATGACATGAACAAAACCTGATCAGTTAAGAGGAGAGGAGTTCACTAAAAAATATTGTATGATGGATTTCTGGTTCATATATGGTGACACAGTGCTACTGGGAAAACATGCACCAAGGGTGATTTCACACTGTTATTATTTCTTGTTAACAGCTTAAGCATATATGTAAGTAACGAGGAACAAACCCCTCCTGTGAAAGTGTTAGTGCTTTTTGACCCCTAAACTCAAAAGCAAGGAAAGCTCTTGGTGAAATACATTGTGATGTGCTCCCTTTAGAACAGCAGGGCAAACCCCCAAAACTTGTAATCAAGTGGGACAATGTTGTCTTGTTGCCTAATAAGATACTGCATTAACATATGGAAATTCAGCTCACAGGGACTTGTGCCATGTATATGTGCAGTTTATGGGGTTGTTCTAACACCAAGAAAGGAGTCAAAATTTGGAACACTGCCCAGGTTTTTTTACTTGGTTTCCTGTGTATTTGCTTGTCTGTCACTTCTAAACCTGTTTTGTCTCTCACTTAGCAGTGGAGTTGTGCCCAGATAAAGACATTACCAGCTAAATATTAGTTTCATAACGCACACCCATTGCTTAGTCCCAGGGTATCACTCAAAGCAAATTATTCTGCTGTGTTACATTGTCTGTTGATCACTCCTTTTTGCCTTTTATCCTTCTTGTTGTTCTTCCTGTCTTGCAGAAAGCCAAGGTGCCAGGCCATTAGGAAACTGAATTATTAAAACCTCACATTGATTTTTCCTGACCATATAGCTGACGTTATCATGCAAGGGCCTTGCCTTGAGCTATGTAGGAAGGGTTCGGCTAAACACTTGACAGCTCTCCTCACTCCTTTTCTTCATTACCTTCCATCTCTTTCCTACCCCGTCATTTCCAAGAGGAGGAGGTTCTGAAAACCATTATGCAGAGTCATTTCATTTCACTGTCAGGCTCCCTTTGCTAGCAGGCACACAAATGATGGGATTTTTCTTTCTCTTCACTCTGGAGGTACACAAACAGATCAGTCCGTTTGCTAAAAGCCTCGGCACACCACGGTATCCATGGCAACACTCCAGCCTGCGCAAGCATCTGCAGACGCTTCAAAAATCAGAAATACCAAGTGATGACAGGAGTTGCTTCATACAATGGATGTTTATAGGTGTCACAACCATCTGAAACGCTTCCTTTTCCACCCATCAGCTCCTTGATTATTATGTGCTTTACATTTTTCTTGCAGCTCCTTTGTCAGAATCCAAGATTCAGGGCAGAAGTAATCCTTCCTTCAATGTTTATTTGCTTTGGGATTTTTTGCATTTAGATCACTGGCTGAGGTATCCTATGGGAATGAGCACCCCAAGCAACACTGTTAACTTTCCTCTTTGAACTGAGTTGGAGTACAGGCTTTTCAAATTATAAAAATCCACAGTTGCCAACTAAAAAGCAGTGGTCTAGGTCAATCCAACTAACAGAAGTAGTTGTGTGAGTGCTAGGCTGAGTGGTGAATAGACCCATCATGTTGCATGAATTACTGGTTACCTATAGCGATGACAGATTTAATAAGATCAATCACCTGTTTTTTGGAAATATTTTTGTTTCCGTTCATCCACCTAGCAGAGTGGCAGAGACTATGCTAGTGTGTTTACTTCACTGAAGTAAACACTTCACTGAAGCTGTGGTTTGTTCAGATCTGCTTTCAGGAGATAACATGCAGGTGCTCAGGCTGCATTGCAGCTGAGCTGGTTGCAGAACATGTATCGGTTCACTAGCCCAAGCCTGACCAATCTGTAATTCAGAATGGGTAACTCGTGTGGGCACTGACAGACACTTAAGAGTCTCATGCTGGTCCTGGCCCTGGCTAAGGAGCAGTTTTATAATATAGGAAACCAACAGGCAGTCTTCAGGCATCCAGGACCACCTTCCTCAACTCAGAGAAGTATTGCTGTCCCATGAAGATGCTTGTCCATCAGGCTAGGGCCATTCTAAAGCCAAACTGCACAACTGGGTTTGTTGCTCACACAAAGGCTGAGTAAAAGCCTGAGTTTGAAGTTTGGTAATGGGAAAGAGCCCAAGTACGTACATGCTTAACCTCCAGACACAGTTGTGGTGGGAGAGTAGCCCCTTGTTCTGTCTGTAATGTTTCCCTTCTCTTAAGAAGTAACATCAGTATTTTATTCATAGAAAGGTGAAAAGAAATGCAAAGCCCAAACCCAAGCTGAATTATGTTGCCCCATATTGTGGTGTTAACTTGACTAGGCTAATCTGTTTTCAACTGATGATTTAAGCTTTAGGCTTGGAAAATGCAGTAACATCTAACTGTTTGAATGTAACAAGAGGATCATATTAAAAGGCCTTATCAAAATTCCACCCTAATAAAACAAGCTATCAGTGCATCAGACCACTGATGATCTTCCATATGCAAGCATCTCACAGATTCTTTCTAAGGTCTTTAATCCTCAGTAACTTCTGTTGGAACAATTCAGACTTTCCCCTAGAACAGGAAATTAAATCTCAAAAATAATGTATTCCTTGTATTCTTACCAGCTTGACTATTCAGTAACTTACACATCATATTTATTTTGAGAAGCTAATTTTTCATGTAGTTTTGCTAAAGATTCAATGTGCAAAGAGATTTCACTACATGAAACTTACTGTGTGTTCTGTTAATCTTCTTTTTGGTCCTGTAAGTAGGCAGTGGGTTTTTTAGTTTTTTTCATTCCAAGACCTGGTAAGGCTGAATGGTGCATTGGTTTTATTGCCCCAATTCTCAAGATAGATAAAGAAGGCAATGCTTGTAGTAGTGAGAAGCTAGAGATGGCAAAACAAGTAACCCAACCTGAAATTTCCTTGCAATCACCATTCTTTAACTAGAAAATGCCAAGAGCAACAAAACTTATTTTCCTAGAGAGGTTAGGTTTTTTTCTTCTTGTTCATATGGAAATTTAAGAGATGAACTATTGTTCTCTGCCCCAGAAAACGGGTTAAAGCAGTGAAAATTGGTTTAGGTTAAGAACTTTCTACAGTTGAATTGTGCAGGGATCCCCTCGTTTATTTTTGAATACCTTTTAAAATGTTCTGTGAGATGTCACAACAAGTCTGACACCCAGCTTTCTTCTCTTCAGCAGAGGAATCAGACCCATAACCAAAATTTCACAAAGCTTCAAGAGCTGAGAGGAAAAAGTAGCTGGATTAGGTAAATGACAGGGGTAAAAGCTCTGCACACAACCATGAACCCTGTAAGGGACCACCACTGTCCATTTTTCACATTGGTTCATGGGGACTCTTTCCTTTCAATCCCAGCAGTGAGAAATGAAGGTTTCTGCTGTAATGCATTCTCTGCTGCAATTCTTATCTCCTTGCAGCCCCAAGAGCTGATTGCCCAAGCATTTTGTACCCTCTCTCTGCTTTCAAATTATTCTACTTCTAATGCAGAGACTGGCTTTTGACATCAAAAGCATTTAGCAAATTAGAGTGTAGCTCCCTGAAGCTAATTCTTCCATCATAATTCACATGGGTACTTCGAGTCACTTGCACAAAAAGACCAAAGATAACTAAATCGACAAAGGCAGCATTGCTCTTGTACAAGTCCTTCCACTGGGCCAGATCTCACCTTTGCTTAAAGCTTTCCTGTAGCAACCTGAGACATTTACATTTACAAACAGGTAGTATCTCCAAATAATCTTTGAATGGTAAATGTAATCAAATGGGAGACAGGCAGAAAAAGGAAGGCTTTTACATGGAAATGTTACTATATGAGCTGTTGAGACCCAGCAGAGTTTCTTGTCAGAAACAGAAAAAAAATTGAACATAGTTTGTGATGCAAAGCAGGGATAAGTCCATTCCGTTTTCAGTGGAAGCTTTTATTTTGCTTAGTCGTTGATCAGCATTTGAAGGAGCACTTCAGCTCGCTTTTTTCCCCCATTGCCTCTGTTGGGCACTAGAGGGACCCTCGAGATTTCCAACCCATGAAAACATCCCAGCAATGCCGAGGCGGGAGCCCTGCCTTTCCCGGTCACCTTAACCTAGGTGTTTCCAAGGAGAAGGGTGGGGAAAAAATTGCTCAGCGTGCCCACAGACTGCAAATATGCCACTGAGAGTAATGTGCAAGGGGACCGTAGCCATACTCCTTTGTTTCATTAACCTCTCTGGAGCTCGCAGCTCTTCCCATCAACAATAAATAAAGCTGACTTTGTCTTGACTGCTCTGATTGCTCAGCTAATGTGGTGACATTGGCGCCAAGGCTTGAGTCATTGTGTTTTTGAGAAATTAAATGTTTCCTTCCCCCGTCTGAAGTGATGCCAAATACCTAGGTTGCCACTACTGCATCCCAATAAACTCTCAGGAAAGCAGTGGGGAATTGTTACTTAACTATATAGTAAGAGACAAAGTACTGACACAAATTCCTTTTAAAACAGCATTCCCTAGACACAGTTTTAAATTAATCTGTTCTAAAGACAACTATAGGCAATTTAATTCCGTTTTCTTTTAGTAGGCAGGCAAAAAATCCTCTTTATTTGACTTAACAGACTTCCATACAGGGATCCATAATTCAGTATCTCAAAGCTATACTATAAAGCTGATGGTTTATGAGGTGATGCAAATTTTTTTTCCTTTATACAAAAAATCTTTCCCCTCTATCACTCAGTGGAACGATGCTTTCTGATCTCTGCATGAATATTTCTAATAAAAGTATGTGCCTGCATTTTAATATCTCTAACATGAATTAAAATATTTTTTCTGTCTTAAAACATCTACTGTCAACAGTGCTGCTGAATATTTCATGTGAAGTATAATGTAATTTGATTAGATAATTATCTCCGGGAAAATGGTGACTGCCATTTTTTCTGTGCTTATTTTTCATCATCTTTGATGATTGTTTAAAGGCGAGATGCAACTGAATGACTAACTTCTAAGACTCACCTTCTCTCTCCCTCTGTCTCTCTCTGCAGGCTGCTGCTGAAAAGAGACAGGCTGCTGCTGTGCTGCATCTGAGCTAGAGGCGTTGATTCTCCGTCACACATGGAATATTCTGAGCATGTCTCTGGTTAGTTACACCACCCCTCTGATCTCTAGGAATGTTTATGGACAGTGCACAGTGTATTGTACATGTGTCTTTCCATTAAGACATCTTTTCATCTTTTCCATTATACCCATTGCAGTATTCGTTTCCAATGAAAGTATAGGCTGTCCTTTCCCCTCTCCCCTCCCCCCTCCCCCTTTTATTTTCAATATTGTAAGCTTTAAGTCAATCTAATTTCCATTTGGATGAAGTTTAACTCTTTTTTCTTGATCAAGTCAACTGCTCATTCCCTCTCAGGGCTGCTCCTGATTAGGCTTTATGTTAAGCCTGCATTTGCATTATCTAGGTGGTGAGAGGAAGGGCAAAGTTCCTGTGCTTGTGGGGAGAACTCCATCAAGGTCTTAGCATGGACACCTAGGCCTCCAAGGAGAGGCACAGAAAAAAAAAAAAAAACCAAAAAAAAAAACCAGCAGGAGAAAGGCACTGGATTGTCTTCAGGGTATTGCAGACACTGGTGCACATGCCCTGAACCAGTGCCTTTCCTCCTGGCAGCCTGGGAGAAAGACTGACTGCAGCAAATCCATTTCCTCTGAAAGCATCTCTGGAAGGATGTACATCACTGATGGTGAGTAACCAGCAGGGAACATGATGCCTTTGTCACTTTGGCAAAATCCTGCTCCCTTTGCATGGCACTGATTTACAGATGAAATGTGAGAAAACAGCAGCGGTGGGAAGTTCTCTCAAACAGCTTGAGGAGGGCTCAGGAAAAGTACTGGAAGAAATGTCTGTAGTCCTCACTCTTTTTAAATGAAAATTTCCTGATTTAAAAATACTTGACAAAGTAACTTGGCCTTCCCAAGCCACTTCATTAACACTGACATACCCTTAACATGGAATATATGTAGCAGTTGCTGAGGGTATTTCCTTATGAATGAAGAAACAGACGCAAGGGCGGGACCTAGGCTTTCCTGAACTGCATTTTGACCACTCAGTCTAAGACATATATGGCCCAAATTACGGATATGAAATCTTCTAGATAACCTGCAAAAGCCCACAAAGAAAACCAAGTGCTCAGTACTCCAGAAAATCATGCTTGAAATCAAGCTGGCTGCCTAAAATTAGTGACATTTGGGAAAAAACGTGGATAACTTGCTCACAGTGATGCAGCAAAATGCAACCAAACTGAAATGAATGTTTAAAGTTTTTCCACTGCAGTACGGGTAATAGTGTGCAATCTAGGTCCCCAAATATAAAGATATTTATCTCCACTGAATCAAAGTACAGTATCTTCAAAACATTATTACAGGCTAATACATACATGACATACTCAGAATTTTTGGTTAAGATTCCGACAGACTGACTTTTGCAGTCATGAATTATTAACAAACTAAAATTTGCTTAGGGAAATAGAAGAGGTAAGAAAGCAGCATTTTACTCTTTCGTCTCCAGCACGGGTGGGTTGAAATGACGTGGCTCTGGCTGTAACAGGTGAGATGAGCTGATGCTGTAGCCCTACCACACCAGTGATACTGTGGGAGGAATGACTTTGGAGTATAGCAGCTGTAATGGACACCCTGAGGGGGCAGTTCAGTTCGAGAATGTGGTAAGTGACAAAGTAATAGGATATCTTTTATTGCCAGATTCCAGGAAATGGCTGGAAAGCGCGGCCCTACGAAAGCAGCGTGGAAGTGAGCAGCAGCTCGGTGTCTGAGGGTGCTGTAAAGGCGTTTTTTCACCGATCTCACCATTATTTGCTCTTTTTCTCCAGAGGAAAAGGAGGAATTAGACTGAGCTGGACTTGGAAGAACCATATGAAATCAGGTGAGGGCCTTTCGGGAAGGTTTTCCAGCAGCAGCAGGGCAGGGCAGGGCCGGACACGGCGACACCGACCGGGCCCGTGGC